>OX465242.1:20300114-20665114 GCA_949987775.1 Aproaerema taeniolella | reverse complement strand
AATTGAAAAATAAGTAAACTTTGCTCATTTATCATTTTTATGATGCTCATTTATCATTTTCATGTTGTCAACAGGCGTGTATGGTAGAAACCGACGAATCGACGCCAGATAACGAAGACCAGATTCCTGAAGAAACTATAACATTCCTATACAAGTTAACTCCTGGTGCTTGTCCCAAGTCGTACGGGTTCAACGCGGCCCGCCTCGCTGGCATTCCGCAGGATATCACACGACGAGCCCATCAAGTCTCCAAGAACTTGGAGAAAGAAGCTACCTGTATTCGCGCCTTTAGAGAAGTTTGCAAAATGGAGGCCAAAGGAAATGACATCCGAGAGCTTCTTGCAAACCTTGTTATTTAATAATTGTTGTTTTTTTACTCATGTATTGATTTGAGTTGATTTGTTTTAATAATCATTGATTCCGTTATTTTTTAAAGACGGTTAACTATTTTGTGTACTGCCTTTAGTGTACTAATTTTTGTAGACTTTTAAGTGTATTCTCAGTTTTAATTATTTCAGTGATTTAAATGCTCATTTTATCCCATCTTCCTATTAATTTGTCGACTGTTACCAAAACTGTAACCTATAAACAACATTTGCAGCTACAAATAACTCAATAATTACAATAAGAGCGTGTCCACAATATCCGATATCGGTATCGGTGGCTAATAAGATATCGCCTTTCATATAGTCCGTTCTGGTATCGAATATCGGTAGGTATGGAGGCCAGCACATCAGGTTACCCCGATTTCATTGTAAAACCCTTCTTATCGCAACATCGCAGAGGGCAAGCATGTGGTAACCTGATTTGCGGCGTCCGACACCGATATGGGAATTGGGATCAAATAATGTGGTCTAAGCTAAACGAGCATTTAAAATTACGCAGTGTATTAGTTGGTGCCATCATTTTGTTGTTTAAGTTTTAAATATCCTACAATAAAAAAAATTAAAATAAAGTTGATTTTATTTATTACTAGCTGACCCGACTGACTTTGTCCTGTTTTCTTAAATTTTCTAATGTTCCGCTCTACTTTCTTAATTTTCTCTTTCTTATGACCCTTCTCCTGATAATAATAAACACAAAAAAAAAGAATTTGCGAAATGGTTCCATCCGTTCACGCGTGATGCGATGACCAAGGGAAATAGATATTCATTTTTATATACTGGGTGAAAAAGAACCTCCTAGCTATATTCAAAATCCTGAACCAGTATCACTCAAGAACACATTTATGAAAAAAATTTTTGTATATTTTTTCAATGGGAAAAGTTCATTTTTTGCCTAAACGTAGACATTACTCCTAAACCAGGCACGCGAGGGGTGCGGGTAGCTCTCGGGGGGGTGCGCCCGAGTGGTGTCTACGTTTAGGAAAAAAAAAGTGTTCAGTAAGTGATACTGGTTCAGGATTTTCAATAAAGCTAGGAGGTTCTTTTTCAACCAGTACACAGGGCTTTAGGTATCTCTCTTGCAACCTCTCGGGTGGTAAATCAGTCCATGAAACTGAACAACTTCCCCAAGGAACATGGGTCAAAATACGAAAAAAATTTTTAACCTCCCATACAAAATGCGCTGATGAAGTTTTTGTAAGGGTAATACCTAAACTGATGAAGTTTTTGTAAAGGAACACAACAATTTTTTTTTCGTATTTTAATCTATTTTAACCTATGTTCCTTGGGGAAGTTGTTCAGTTTCATGGACTGATCTAGCACACCCACAGGTTGCAAGAGATTTACCTAAAGCCCTGTATATAGACAGACTAGCTTTCTGCCCGCGTGGACTACAGGTTATATCGTGCCCAACTGTGAGATAAAATGTAGCCTATGTGCTTTCCCAGGCTCTAATCTATCTCTGTACCTTTTATCAAAATTGGTTCAGTAGTTTAGGCGTGAAAGACGTGGACAGACAGACAGAATTACTTTCGCATTTATAATATTAGTAAGGAAGTAAGGATTTAACTTTAAAATAAAAAAAATCTTAGAGGAAATCTGCTTGCGTAGATAGGTAATTTCTCGAGTATAATCATCGAAAAATCTGAATTTCTCGGTGTCCCGTTCTAGAGAAATATGATAATAAATAATAAATACACTAAAGCAAACAGAGCCGTCTGTCGTGGTTAACAACAAGTCTTCTTCCTTTAATATCGTGCAGGTATAATAAATACAATCAATGGTGAGCTCTAAATTTCTATAATAATTATTAAATATCGTAAGCCCAAATGTTACTGTTCCCCTAACTAAGGGTATTTAATGTCGGTTAAGATAGTCATTCCGGGAAGAGCATATTATAATTATGACAATATAATACAACTTTTTTATTTTAATTAAGGCAATATTTAAAAAAATAAACATTGTTTTAAAATGATGTTCTATTAAGTACTTACAACTAATATAATATGTCTTATATCTTTTGAACGCGAGACCGGCTAGTTTTCTTATTTTGGAGTTTGTCCCGAGAAATTATCTACGTAGTCAGATCTCCGCTACATGGTTCCATCTTCGAGATACAGGTGTGGCTCAGCTGTAGTGACGTCACTGCAGCTGGGCCCCAAACAAACCGCCGATAACTTTTAAACGCGGCCCCCAAAAAAATCTGTTTTTTTTTGCCAATCGTATACGACAAATTTTGAGAAATTCTTGGCATAGTGAAACATTAAAATTTCGATTGTGGCCCAGCTGTGCTGATGGACTCTTTTTATAATATTATTAGTGTAGATAACTTAAATGGGCTGAACCAATTTTGATCAAATGTAACTGCATCGAAATCGGTACATACGTTTAGGAGCTATGATGCCACATATTGATACACGTCAAATTTATAACACCCCTTTTTCAGGGGTTAAAAACAATATACCTACTTACAAACTTTGTTTATAATTAAAAGCATTTTGGCTATTAATTAGAAGTTATAAGGAATTAATTCAAAATAAAACATAGGTTTAATATTGTTGAACTTTTTTATTTGTTACTGTACTTAAAATATAATAAAGTAGATTGGTAATTTGCTAAGCGAGACAAAACTACTACACATGTTAAAGTACAATCTGCAGGATATACTAATAAAATGATTTTATCTGATTTTGTTTCAACAGTATTTTGTTTTGATGTTATCTTTAGCAAAAGATCGACATGCAAACAATAAATAAACAATCTTGAAGTTATTGTACCAAAAGTAAGCTACACACACACACACACACTAAAAACACTAGGTAAGTAATTTTTTTTTTATTAGATTAAAGGCCCTGTTAATACTCAATGCACGTCTGGTTGGTTCAAAAGTATTTTACTTATCGTCCGTTTCCAAAAGAAGTCGACATTTTACAGTAGTTTTGCCATTTATAAACAGAAGGCATACATTTTTCGTAGTGTAACCTTAACCTATCGTAATTTAAAACTACTATTCGAACAACTCGCCGAGGCAGTTTGTATATAACGTTTTTATCTATATCATTTCAACAAAAAAGTTATATCTTTAGCATTGTTATTTGAAAAACCATCCTTTATTTTCGTCATTTGATTGCGCCATTTATAGACGAATGAACCGTAGAATGTGCCTTGTTATGCCTCCAAACAACGTTTGATATAACAAAAAAAAGCAATATGTTAAATTAGAAAATAGGAGGCCATAAACGCAAGAAGTAACAAAGTATGTACAAAGAAGATAAAGTGTTTGCGCAAAAAGTTTCAAGGGTAAAGTATTAATGTATTCATGATAAATATATGATTTTAAACTAAGATTGTACTGTTAGCGTAACCTTAGAAAGCCTGAAAATATATACCTATTTCGATTTCGCTATGGTTACGCTTACCATACCCGTCATTCTATAGTAAAAATATTCACAGATGTATTTTTAATATACTGTATGTAAAATGTAAACTACGTCTACGATCTTCGTTAATAATATAAAGATAAAATACAAAATGAATAATATCATAATAAAATGCGTATAAAAGCAATAACTTATATTCAAATAAATATTGTTAAATGTATAGACACATTCTTCAAGATTATAAAACGGCATAAAAAGGCCTTCTCAATTCTAAGCCTTATCGTAAAAAAAATATGAACACATTTAAAATATTTTCGGTGCAATCCTAACCACAAAATCATTGACTTAGAAATAGTATTGATGCTAAAGTAGGTAGATGAACTTCGTCTAATAAAACTCTTTCTTGGGCAAGTAAACCTTTTGCCATTACTAAAACTTTGAATTAGAACACTGACTACATTTCAGTTCGGAAACAATAACTTACATACCTATATATTTTTCCTGTATTAACTTTGAACATGCACTTTTCCCGTTTTATACGGACTTATTTGTAATTTACCCAAATCACCTTATACGATTAATAATTATAAGTTATGGATCAACAATTTCGCCCGATTATTTCCTTTTTTTACAAATAAACAAATTACAACAAAGCTTTATACATACTTCAAAAATTCCGGTTTAAGAAATAATAACAGCAACAACTTCATTCTCAAAAATGTACATAACAACGATTAATTTTTACTTACATTTTAATCATTTAATATATCTTAAACTATATAGCTACCTACTTACAGAAAACAATCATCAAAATAGACCTTGTAGCGAAGAGTATCACGAAAGAATCGTGTAGTTATAAAAAAGATGAAAAATATTGTAATTGAGTATCTCTAAAATGATATTACTGTTTCCCTCAGAGCAGTTTCCACGTAAGTACCGTCGCTTTTCCATCCTCTGTTACACGATTTAACATATTGTAAATGCATAAGTCGCCCACTGATATCCAGAGGCAGAAACGTAATGTGATGACGTCCTTGTTTACGTCAACAGGACAGAAAGTGACGTATGAGATTTAATGTAGCATTAACTTTAATGGAAGTTTCTGTAACTGGTTGTGAGTGTGGTAAATTATCAGTGTGTGTTAGAGGTTGCATATTCATATATGCATACTTAAGCATATATTATGAAATTTTTCACAAAAGGCTAACTGACGTGTTCAGAGTTATATTTAGAGACTATGAATTAATGGATGTAATTTTCGCTACTTTTAAAGTAAATCGGTTTACGAAACTGAATAACATTCCCCAAGGAACATAGGTGTGCCTTATTAAGGAAAGTTTTAAACCTTTTAAGAATGGTCCCTTAGGTAAAGTTGTTCAATTTCATAGATGGATTCACGTCCTAAAATTTCACTAATTTAAACTCTTGTACATGAATAACAGTAATGTGAAATGTGTCCATGACTGAAAAACTGGCGAGTTCCCCATACATAAATAGCACATTAATGCAATGTAACCCGTTTCGTACCCTCTTACCAAAAAGCACAAACTTTACACTGAAAAACATAAATAAATTAACTTGCTTTCGACTCAGCTTACAATCTAATAAATCAAGCTATTAATATATGTATTGTAACTCATAAACTACATAATACTACAACAACAAAGTTTGTAACTAAAATGCTTTTTGAATTTATGGTTCCACCTCATCCCAAAGATTTTTTATTTTTTTGAACAAATAAATACACTTTGTTAGAGTCTGTTACGAATCGTTATAATGCGATTGCGGAATAATTAACAATAGCTTAAAAAGAAAATATGTTTTTCTATTTCACGTTTTGAGTAGTACTTATCAGTTCTCGTATTCGGTTAATTCGTTTAATATCTCTTTCAAGTAATCAATGGGTGGTAAATGTTGAAATAATTAAGAAAAGATAGTATTACATTTTGTTAAAAACCTTTACCTTTTAACGTTGGTGCAAAAAAAAAACTTGATACAAAATATTAGTTACAATGAAAAAAGTATTCCAAGTAAAACATCTCTAGAGATAATTAAACAATGTGAAACGGGACCAAGCTCTGGGCAAGAAGTAGACGAGAACAATTAAGGTAAAAACATGTCTACTTAATGCCGACGCATAGTTAACGCGTTTCTCCAAAAAGCATTTTATTTGTGTAACGGAATTCCATCAAGAAGGGACAACTCCATCAGAATCTACAATTGATTAAACATAATTTAAAAAAAAACAATAAAGCGCTCTATTTTAAAAATTCTCCTATTTTTTACCCTCTGCTTGTTTGAGTTTTTTATGTTGATTGAACAGGCCCTGGACGTCTTTGAGCGAACCTTCAATTTGTTTGACGAAGTTCGATGAACTCTGTAAAAGGAAAATATTAATATACTTACAAAGAAGCCTATTTTAAAATGGTTACCAGGTATCCAGTATTTTATATCACGACTTCTTTTTCTCCTCGTTTTATTTTATACTTCCTCCCGCTTGAGACTTCGTTTCCGTGTATTCAGTAATATTCAGGTAATATTCAGGACATAAACTAGATAAGTAGTTTGCTGAAAACATGATTCAGCACTTTTGGTTCGATAGAAAAAGCTCACAAAGTCACCTCTAAATACCCAATATTGTGTATCTTTTAAGCTGTTAAAACGATAGTAAAATCAAAATGTTCGTGATTGAACACTCTCGATAAGTAAATAACGCATTTTTCGATTTAAGCTGTTACCTTTCTATAAATCTCATTTTTCTAACTTTCGAACATGTTTTTACGCACGCACGCTTTCATAGTCCGTAAATTTCGCGTATCGACACTGTTCGCACTGCCGGCCCAGGCCTGTTGAGAGCTGCCTTTATCGGGTGCTGTAGTCGCCTTAATAGTACATTGTGATACGAGGGTGTGAAGGAGGTCATTGTACACGAGTTGTACACCAGTCGTCTTAAACATTCTAGGTTGCAAAAAATAGCCCCGTTCTGATTTTTTGGGATGTTGTTAGGAGACATACCAATAGTGTAAAACCATGCAACGTCGAAAGACCTGTGCTAACTTCGTGGAGCTCGAAAAACCACGGAATTTTCGGCCTTTTTTTAGTTTTTCACTTACAACATCTAAAATATGCATTTCACAGCAAAGTCATCTATGACACTTTTAAAGAAGATAAAATTATCAACAATTTGAGCGCAACCATAGCTCTGTATGTCTAACAGATCTCGAGAATTAACTGTTCGAAAATATGCAATTTTTTACAAAAAGTTATAAAATTGTAGTTAGCTTTCGAACAAAACACTGTCTAAAATACTCATTTTACGGGAAAGTTATTAGAAGTTGTAGAGTAGTTATTTAACTTTAATATTTTTTCTGTTTTTTTTCTTTTACTCTTTTAAAAGAAACTCTTTAGGATAGGACCAATAGTTCTCATGTTATCAGGTTAAAATACGAACATTAATAAGGAAATCAGATGTTTAAACAAAGAAAATGATATTGAAAACAATAAAAAATATATGAAATTTCCCATTTTTGAACTGTTATTTCTAGAGATCTGTTAAACGTACAGATCTGTGGTTGCGCTTAAATTGTTGCTAATTTTATCTTCTTTAAAAGTGTCATAGATGACTTTGCTCTGTAATGCATATTTTAGATGTTGTAAGTGTAAAACTAAAAAAAGGCCGAAAATTCCTTGGTTTTTCGAGCACTACGAAGTTAACACAGGTCTTTCAAGGTTGCAAATTTGGTTTTACACTATTGGTATCTGTCCTAACAACATCCCAAAAAATCAGAACGGGGCTATTTTTTGAGACCTGACGCGATTTATATGTCTACGGCGACTGGCGTATTGACGTATGTGAGCATGAGCTGCAGGCGAGGGCTCACCATTGTCACGAGTTTACAATAACCTTTACATATCTCTTGCTCTGTAAGTAGTCACTTACTTCCCTGAATGCCGGGGTGTATGGATATCATTACAGCATAGGTTTCAAAACCTACCATGTAATGTTAACATTACAGCATAGGTTTTGGAATTTGAAAAAAGAACTGTCATACTCAATACTGCAAGAAGAATATTTTTAAAAAGTTACTTTTTTTTTCTCGGTATCGATTATTTACTCGAATCGGAATCAAGACAATTTATATAAGAATTTATGAAGATTTTATTTTAAATATCGAACTATTTGTTTCGCAGTCACATCGTATGTTAGTTGAAATCGATTTAAAAATCAAACTGGCCAGTACGATTTGTCGCGCTTGCGTGCCATAAAATCGTGAAGAGTAAAAAAGGCAGTCGACTAGCTAGGCGCGAAATTTAATTAAATACACATGTTTCTCTTTAATAAATGTTCATAGAAACCTGCTTTCTTGTTTTTTTACTTACCTCACAATCGATATGTAAAGCAGAGTGTTTATCTCGGGTGTAAGCATCAATTGCATACTCGGGCTAATTAGCGTCCTCGCTGCGCTCGGGCGCCAAAAACCTCGTATGCAATTGATGTCATACAGCCCTTGGTTAACAATCTACTATTACACCCGTGTGTCACACGACGTTTTTCAATACATTTGTGAGAAAAGTCATGAATAAAAAACAAATGTAAGCTACCATATACCTATTTTTCACGGGAATTAGCAGGAAAAAGACAATCTTGCGCGGTTTTTGCCGTGTTTAAAATGTCGGGTGGTGTCAAGTACGTAATATCACTGTCCTCACTAGACTAAGTCATATTAATTTGTTTCACAATACAAATAATGCAAAATTTACGAAAACAGCGCCTTTTTGTAAGTTTTTATTGTAATTTGTGCGCATGCGTAGATTTTTTTTTGTGTATCAAAATTATCAGGCAAAGAATTCAAATATTCAGCCTTTTCTTGGTAAATAAATTTTTTCAAATTAAATGTAATTAAATATACGCAAAATAATATTTCTATTTCGAATTTGAAAATTATTTGCTTATTATTTATTTGATTATTGTATTACACATGACGTCGACATGATTTGATTCTCAGTATAGAAACCTCCTTGCTAGTAAACTTTTAAATTTGACTAGTGAAAATTTAAAAAAACTACAAAGTAAAAAGCAATAGTGCTGCAATGAGTTACTTTCTGTTTATGTTTATAGCTATACAATGTTTATTTTTCGAGCAACTGTATTGAAAAGAGTTTTACATTACTCTGGTTCTGGTCCACAAGGTACTGCCATCAGCGGAACGTCACAATTATTTTGTTACAATCACCTTCATACCCTCACGCCTGCGGATTAAGGGTAGGCAGAGCATCATCTAGTTCTAGGACCACTTGCCGTCACGGTTCACAAGAACATTTTTTGGGTTTTATTATCGAAGAAACATGAGGATAGTGGTGATTGGTTGTCAACCTTTCGCCCACAATGCAGCAAGTCTCGCGTCCCGTTTACTGCCTTCTAGAGTATGCCTGATATATTTGTTATCGTAGTAATATAATAATTAATAAAGAAATTGTATAACCGTGATGGGGCAGCTTTTCTTGCTGGAGACGTGGAAGAAGATGGTATTTTCTCCGACAATAATGTAGGAGACGCCGTAGCCGTCGTCGGCCACGGGCCCGAAGCCGCCGCCCGCGCTCACGCAGTTCGGATTCTTCTTCAAATCCAACATGCTGGTTTGGCCTGCGTAACACGTGTTTATTATATAGGATGACTTTAAATGGGCTATGTACGACATTTTAAAAATATTTTTAATTTCGTTTAATTTTTTATTTAACATAAAGGAATAAGGTCCCGTTTCCTAAAAAAAAATATATAAAAAATATATCTTTTGAAATAAAAATATAATAATTAAAAGTTTCTAAGCAGGGTAAACTAATCATAAATACGGCATTATACAATCGTGTCTTTGCCAAGCTGTCATGTCAATAAAAAAAAAACATAACCTATTTCATTTTGTATTTGGTTGTTTATTTTTGAGTTTTATTTTTGCTTTTGGTTAATTATTTCTGAAGTCTTTTACTGCTACCGCATACCGGATTACGATTTAACTTTGCACGGACTTGTAGTGCTAGATTTTGACTGATTTTCTCACGACTACACCTTATTCATACCGGACTCCGAGAACTGCTTCAACGATAGTGATTAATACTCTTCGGATTTGTGGAATAACACTAATAACGACAGCGCAGCAGGCTTTGCTACTCAACATGGCATCTGACGAGTTACAGCGGTGGAGAGAACCAAAAAATGTTTTATATCTCTTTGTTCAAACACTGACATTAACTCACCAGATTTGACGTTTGTTACCATTCCAAAGGAATTGAAAGAAAGTTGGTGTAAAATGCTGTGAGGATCATTTAAACGTAAGTACATTGAAACGTATCTCTAGTTAGTCTGTGATTGAAACTTAAATGTTGAACTTAAAACTCAAAAACGCAACGGTATAGGTTATATGTCAACCAACTGTCAATCGTTTTTTTTTTACTTTGGCAAAGGAGTTAATCTGTAGAATGCTGTAATAAGCAACAAATCGTAACCAAAATTTTAAAAATTAATTATTTTTATATCTATGATCAAAATTATTTGATATATTTTTTATTTGAATATGGGACCTTAAGCCTGCTTAAAATAAAAAAATCAAATTATTTTAAAAATCTTGCACATAGCCCATTAGTGAGCGAAACTTGAGGGGCTGATTCTCTCCATGAAAGCTACAAAGGAACCCGTATAAAATTCCGAAAAAAAAATCACAATTTTCTATACTAAGGCGATCAGCTGATAGCATAAGTTATATGGGGCAGCAATTCTTTTTAAAATATTTGGCCTATGTTCCTTGGGGAAAGTTGTTCAGTTTTAGTGTTCACGTCCTTTATTTTCGGCAGCTAATTTAAAGTCACTTACTATTACATGCTATCTATTTAGTTCATTAATAAAGAAATGAATTATAATAATAATAAAAATAATAATAAACCTTACGCACTCAAACGCCCACACTAAGGTTTTTCCTTCTGTCGTGGGTCACTTGAAATACACAAAGACAGAACGAACACCGGAAACAAACATCTGCTTTTTACAAAAAAACATTTGCCTCGACTGGGAATTGAACACAGGACCCGTCGATCAAGACATCGAAAATACTAACCGTAAGGAGTCTGACTGGTAGACAAGCGCCATGGTTCGTTGAAGACTTCCTGTAGAAAGGGGCTCTCGAGCTCGAGGTACTTGGAGACGACGTAGAGACAAAACAGATGGCGGTCGATGCCGCGGCCCGCCATCGCGTCTTGATATCCCAGCTGGTGTCGCTGGCTCGCTCTCACGAATAGATTCACGCGTTCTTCTACCTGTTTTAAACAAATGAAGATCAGCAAGCCTGGTGGCAACACCATCTAAGTGTAAATTTAAAAAGACTACTGTCATGTAAGATCGGCCGCCGTTTGAATACGTTTTCTCTGTGTAATTATAAATCCAGAATTTAATAGGAACTGTACAGATATATTTCTAGTAGACATTGCTACTAGATGTTAGTGTTTTTTTCTTTTGATTCCCTTGTCATCTCAGCAGGCCGAGTACGATAGTGACAGCGCCACGACAACACCGCGGTCCTATGTCAAGATGTCAACATTGACAACGCCATAGGGCGAGCAAGCCTTTGCGCGGGACCCTCGCGCAATCAAAGTGAAGTTTCAGCGTGAGCCGAGCGCGAGTTTGTCGTTATCGTGCTAGAGATGCAGGTAGGTGCAGTAAATTATCTATACGCAGCGCGTCAGGATTGAGGAGTCAAATAAAATACTTTTATTCATCAAATTCATTCAGTCTCCCTATTTCTTTACAATACTACAAAATCGAATCCACCTGCTGCTAAATGATCACTGCATCAAATATATTAATTGATAGATCATAGTCATAGAAATTCAAGCTCTTGTGTATGGATTGAGGAGTCACGCTTAAAATATTATATTTTCTTGAATATCAGCACTACGTGGCCCAGGTTTGAGGTAAGTACCTACACATCTACTTCTAAATGGTACAAAATTTTCAGAAACATTCATGTATTACTATTCGAGTTCCAGGTGGCTCCTCAATTCAGATGTTTAGATTGAGGAGCCACCTTTGCATTTACATAACTTTTGATGTATTTTACTACAAAATCCAGAATTTGTCCAACAAAATCATCTTTTTTGTTACTATATGAGGGTGTGAGCTGCGCTATATAATTTTGAGTGGCTCCTCAATCAATACACACATTAAATATTTGGTTCGAGGGTTGGGAGCCTGGTGGACTGAATTATAGGCTAACCGCCTATCACGGCCACCAGTCTCTCACTAATACTGAGATAAATTAACTCAGTATTAGTATTATTTAAAGGATCTAAATATCGTTCGGCAATATTTATTGCAATTTATTGGTGAAACTACGTTATTCCCAGGCCTTTAAAACAGGTCAATATCAATGATAGCGCGGCGCCGACCCTAATTGCCTAATGTGCAAGGTTGTTGCCGACCTGTGTCGGCAGCTTTAGTGTATCTCTTGACGCACTGATATAAAACATAAGAATTATCTGGAAGTAAGATTATGGAATTACCGTAGCGTTGGGGTCCTGCATAGCTTTCACCCACTCGGAGCTCTCGATGGTGCAAGGTCGGACGGTCTCAGTGCGGCCCTCGCGGAAGAGCCGGGTCATTGAGGCCTCATACGTGAGGCAGAATCGACCCGCGTCCCGATAGTAAGACAACTGAAGCACCAACTGGATGAACGCGTCCGGAGACACGCGGCAACTCTTCATAAATCCTATACACAATTAATTAATTTTTATTCGACATTTCATACAGGATATACATTTTTAAATTAATTACTTTTATTCAAAATTCCATACAAGATATACTATACATTTTTATATGAAGGCTGGTCATTTCAGTTTAATTGTGGCCACCTACCAAATAGCATCAATGGATACCTGCCAGTGCCACCAATACAAACCTAAATTATCACATTTGCGAGATATGCGCTGACAAAATTGTACCGGAGGCGCCAATGCCAATATAAGGCAGCTTTGATAGTAAAATTATTGATACGTTTGGAAATACCTGTAATATACTGTTTTATGGTCACCCAAGTCTACATCAATTGGTAAAATATAAAAATTAATACAAAAAAATCGAAATCCCGGACCAGTAGGTATGCCAAAATTTTCATAGCCTTTAAAATGGATCACATGACACATTTCTTATCGTACTATGAATTAACATGCATGATTTGAGCAGCGGCAGGAATTTTTGCTAAAAATTTATAAAAAAAAATTATAAGTGACGAAATTATTTTAAAAAACCCTGACTTTCTTCATAATGTCTCGATAAACACCAATGAAGATCGACAGCTTGTTGATAGCGCTAAAATTCCAGGCAAGTATAAGTCCGCGTGTCACAATTCAATATGGATTTACATCTACTTACGTAAACAGTTCTACGATATTTAACTAAAGCTTTGCGGATCGCTTCCATAGAAACCGCGAACCAAATTATTCATGAACACCTGATCTAAATACTTTGACTTTTAAATTTATATTTAATTAGGTATATTAAACAGAATGTATGGGGTACAGTGTAGAAAATCGAGTTTTTCAATCGACTTCCAGATATGTATTACTCCCGTTGCTGTTAGCACAGTTCTGTTCACTCGGAACAGAGACTATTACAAGTATAGCTTGTTACTTATAACAGTCTTTGTGTGCATTTTTTACTATTGATAAAGTATACAGAGTGTAAAAGACAGCTTAACAAATAATTGAATGGTAAAATCAATACGTAACTAAGTTCAGTTACACGATTCCTGAAACGTAAGGAAGAGATAATCTTAATTCAAACATTTAATACTTAGATATCGAAATATTCAACCGACAGAAAAATAAATCACAGGAAATATTTAAAAGAACGGAACCCTAAAAATTAACGGTGTTAGATTCCACCGCCTGAGTAGAGTATATAGTGATGGTCTGTTTTTGCTAGGCTGCCCCTTACACCCTGTATTTCTAAATATGTACCTTTCCCGTAATTAGTGTAGTGCAATATCCTAAGGTCGACGTCGTTGAGTAGTTTCTGTGCGACGTTGTAGGAGACGTCGATAGCTGCGAGCAAGTCTTCGTTGTTGAGGTCCCATTGTAAGCGGAGCGGCGTGGGCGGGGGGGATTCCACTGAGCCTATGCTGTTACCGTCCTCCAGGTAGCTATTTATGAACAATGTCATATGAAACGACCTTAGAAATAATTTTCCACGTTAAAAAAACTTATGAGTCACTGACTTCAATCCCAACAACAGCTCGCACACAGTAGATAACTAGTATGTTTTGCAGACTACAATGCCTATTAGCAGATAACCACAAACGAAAATGTCACTCATTTATTTAGATGATGTTCTGATTTGTAGTATTTTTGTTTGTATTGATTTTTTTTAAAGTGCTGAATCATTATCGATAAAATTTATATGGGACTACCTCTTTCGAACAAAAAAAGAATTTTGAAAATCGGTCCATAATTGGCGGAGAAATCGGTGAACATACATAAAAAAAATACATACAGTCGAACATAGAACCTTCTCCTTTTTTGAAGTCGGTTAAAAAGGAAGCAGTACATTTGTCTTAAGTTCTCTTTTCTTCATACATGATTATTTGTAAAACAGCAAGAGCCTCGCAGGACTAGAAGAATGCTTACAAAATAAACAACAACAACGTACCTAACCTATTAATTTTTATAATTCGTTAGATTTTACATTCATAAAAAAAAATTTGGTTACCGCTCTAGAGGGTAATATCATTATTTTTTTGTACTTCTCGGAGAGATATGTAGTGTTTGCTGTTTGCAATATGTGCAAACCCAGCTACCGCTGCGTTACAGTAGCTAGGATTTTGTGTTGATAGAGTAAATCTACAAAACATTCTTTATTCCACTCACAATTAAGGAAATAAAAAGATAACAGCACACAGTGAGTGAATGTATAACAGGTTCTTATTGCTAAGAAGCAATCTCTTTTAAGGGACCTTAGGGGATGAATCCATATCTAATCGTCACGTGCTGCAACTAGTATTGCCTGTCGTCGCAGCAGAACAAAAATGTAGTACTTTTAAATCGCGCTACTTGGCTACCTACAGTTAGCCTTTATGTGAAGGGGTAATTCCTACGGCAGTAAAGTGTACTTACCCCATTACCGGCTCTGAGCAAACAACGTACTCCCACAGATGTCCCATAACTGGTGCGTCAGCCCTGAAATAAATGCTAGGTTATTTCTGACTATAAGCACACATTTTTGTTTTTTAGTGTGTTTGGATCGTAGCAAGTGGCAATCTGTGGTCTCTACCTACCCCAATGGGACAAAGCCGTGAGTCTTCTTACCAGTCCATATACGTCCCCACCAAGGGGCGCGGGCCTCCCTTCGAATAACGAAAATAGTCCACCACGCTGGCCCAATGCGGGTTGGTGGACCGCTTGTCTTTCGAAAATGAATTTTCTTGGACAGGCGGGTTTCATCACGATGTTTTCCTTCATCGTTGAGCAAGTGATAATTAGAAATCCGTACATAAATCCGAAAAGACGAATTAAGTGGTACAGGCCCGCACCAGGATTTGAACCCGCGACCTTCGGATTACAAGTCTGGCTCATTACCAACTGGGCTATTACCGCTACCTATGAGCTTATGTATGTTTCGTGTTATTTATATCGATATGTATATGAGGTAAGGATAGAATAACAAGGTGATGAATTGATAATTTTTTAAACAGAGGTGATTATAATCTAGTTAGCAAAATTTTAGGACCCTGACTCTCCCAAGAAACTGAACAACTTTCTCGAAGGAAATTGTTGTCTTCCTTTATAAAGGCAAATCAGCTGCGCGCAAGTTGTACGAGGAGACGACATTTTTTTTACGAAAGTGGTTCAGGTTCTCGGGCTGATTCACGTCCTTAGTTTTTATTATCAATTTAAAGTTAATGAGATACAAATTCAAGTCAACCTGGATCTATATTATAAATCATATAAAAAAATGAAAACTGTTCAAGTGCTCTTCTGGTCTTCATTGTAAATTAAATGATACTTCTATTGTAATTGTTTGTTTTTTGAAAAAGTGATTTCGTATGATAGGGGTAAGGAACGGCTTAGCAAGTACTTAAACGGTGGAATCTACCCATACCTAAGATTGCTGTTTTTTGTATGTTACTCTGTTATTAATGGGTTTTGGATATACTGTAGTAAATTTTAAAGACTTAAAGAAATTGAAACTGAAAGAATATTTTATATGATGGTCAGGATTTAGGATGTCAGTTTTTGCTAAGCTGTCCCTTACATTCTGTACAGGGCTTTAGGTATCTCTCTTTCAACCTCTCGGGTGGGTAATCAGTCCATGAAACTGAACAACTTTCCCAAGGAACATAGGTCAAAATACGAAAAAAAAAATTTGAGTAACCATACAAACCATCAGCATACAGCGCATTTGTATGGGAGTTCAATTTTTTTTTTCGTATTTTGACCTATGTTCCTTGGGGAAGTTGTTCAGTTTCATGGACTGATTAACCACTCAAGAGATTGAAAGAGAGATACCTAAAGCCCTGTATGTATACACTTACCATGTGTGTTCAGCATTGAATCCAACCTGGTGACAAATAATACAAAATACTTATTTAATTACCTTTTATACATGTGACAATAGTGCACCACCACTAAATAAAGAGCAAACGAAGTATTCAAATGTATGTATTATAAGAATTCTTAGCTCCGTATTACAGAACGCGACTCAGACCAGAGTCTTTACTTGAGTAGCTGTACTCTTTGACATTTTGATAGTGAGAGAAAGAGATAATCAATACTCAAGTATAGATTAAGACTTGAGTCTCCTTCTGTAATACGGGCCATAGTCTCTATGGCGTAAAGACTGACGGGTCAGACTCGTAAGCGAAAGGTACCGAGTTTGATCTCCAGTGCCGCCATGTCCGAATCAGTTTTCCTGACTTATGTACACACAGCAGCACAACAGACTATACATGTTGACCTTGACGTCGCTCTTATCCCACTCGTAATAGAGCCGGCTTTCGTTGTGCAAATGAGTAACCTGACGTACTGCTGTTTATACATTATTTGCACTTGCTGCTGGCGTACTCAGAGACGTCAATTAAAGTTATGAAGTACACTACTCAACAAAGTCTAGGGAACACGCACGATTTTTCATACAACAGAGGCCTCTTTGAGAAGCTGTGAAAAGTATTTAAGGCACGTATTTTTAATAAAATCTTTAGTGTGACCAAGTTCTATACCTGAATTTTCAATCCCTATAAATGAACTTTATTTAGCTTGAAATTTGTGGAAAAGAGGGAAAAATGAAAATGAAAACGCAGTTTTTCTTTGCTTTTAGTATGGAAATGGTGAAATTAAATTTTTATTTTCGTCTCTTTTTCACAAACTTCAAGCTAGATAAAGTTCATTTATAGGAATTTTATATTCGGGTATAGAACTTGCTCACACTAAAGATTTTATTAAAAATACATGTCTTAAATACTTTTCACAGCTTCTCAAAGAGGCATCTGTTGTATGAAAAATCGTGCGTGTTCCCTAGACGTTGTTGAGTAGTGTATTTAAATGACATGCTATCCTTGTTTACACCAATAAGACTGAAAGTGACAACATCAGAGTTAAGCACTTTAAGCAGTGCTTAACCTTAATTGACGTCTCGTGAGTGTGGCAGTTGAACATGATCCATGTGTAATCATGAACTTATCCGGTCAGCAGGCCAATTCTATTACAAAACTTCCACTGTGCTCTTGCGGCCATCATTTTGACGTAACACTTTTATGTAGGCTCGTTATTAGCAATTTAACCAGGTTATTCGAGTTATGAAAAAAAAACAATGTCAACGCGGTGCCCAGTTTGATCTACAATCGACGGACGGCCGATATCTGTCACTAACTGTCACTGTCATCTGTATTGCGCACGACGGATATGTATTGACATTCGACCCTTCGCTCATACGAGTATATACAGGGCTCTACCTAAATCTCTCTTTCAACCTCTCGGGTGGTTAACCTTTTCACCGCCAAAGTCTGATATATCAGACGTTTAAGTTTCGTGCCCTCGCCGCCAACGTCTGATATATCAGACAATATATTTTTTTTTACTTTAATATCGTTCGCCATACGCCACGACATTAAAAAAAAATTTTTTTTGATGTCGTGGCGTGTGGTTGGTGGGCGTTTTTGACGAAATCTCTTGGCGCTAAAAGGGTTAATCAGTCCATGAAATTGAACAACTTCCCCAAGGAACATAGGTCAAAATACGAAAAAAAGTTTTTATCTCCCATACAAAATGCGCTATATGCTGATGAAGTTTGTATGAGAACTCAATTTTTTTTTTCGTATTTTGACCTATGTTCCTTGGGGAAGTTGTTCAGTTTCATGGACTGATTAACCACCCGAGAGATTGAAAGAGAGATACCTAAGCCCTGTAGTACACAATTTGATCTACGATCGACGGACGATCGATAACTGTCACTACCTGTCACTGTAATCTGTATTGCGCACGACAAAGATGTGCTGACATTTGACGCTTCGGTCGTAGATAGTACAGAGTAGAGCCCCAGCTTTTTAATAGAATTGAGCTGCTGGTTGCCCTGTTTGCAGGATCAGGGAGATGGCCGCCGCTCTTTGTTAAGCGTTAATGAGCCTACCCGATGATTTTACGGTGAGGAAAAACATCGTGAAGAAACCTGCACATTCAGGAGATAAAGGAACCTCAAGTCTTGATCTATACTTAAGTATTGGTTGTCTCTTTCTCTCACTATCAAAATGACAAAGACAACTGCTACTTAAGTATGGATCAGAATCGGCGTCGCGTTCCGTAATACGGACCTAAATGTATAGCCATGGTCCAATCCGGTCAAGTTCCCCTATTAGCAGAGAACAGGGGCGTCGGTGGTCTAACGGCTAGCGGCTCCGGACTCGTAAGCGAGGTACCGAATTCGATCCCCAGTGCCGCTATGAAACTATGACTCGTTTTCTGAGTTACCACATGCGTGCACTTTGTGCTGTTGTGATAAGAGCGGTTTTGCAATGAAAATGGAGTAACCTGATGCGCTGGCCTCTGTACATAAGTTGCACTGATGGTCATATGCTGAGGGAAAACATCGTGAAGAAAGTTCAGGAGACTGAATGTGTAACAATGATCCAATCCGGTCAGGTTCCCCTGTTAGCACGGTTACGGAGGTCAGATGGCTCGTTCCACTGTAATAACTTGACTTGCCAATTCCTGAATCTTGGCCAAGCATACCCCGAATGAGAAACGAGACTAAGCGCTAGGACAGAGATGGCGACATGCCATTTTTTAAGAAATGTTGAATGAGATCATAGACGTGCCATTAAATAATGTTGACTTATTGTGAAAATATTAAAATTAAACTGAAACAAGAGTTTTTCTTGCCCACCATACCTAAGTACCTCATTCCGTAACGTAGGCTCACTTAGGTTCGTTAGTTGTACTGCATAGTGGATTTTATTAATTTATCTACTACTCGAAGTTTAGTAAGTATTCTATTATCTATGCTTTGTCAATCGGTGGAGTGTCCAAAATATTGATCGCGTGCCATTGCTTCGCCATCTCTGCGCTAGGAAGAAGTAAATGAGACTGAACAAAGCGGTAAGAAGGAGTTCTTACAAATCCGTTGGTGCTAAAGCAGAGGTTGAAGGACTTGTCGAACCAGCGGTCGTCTCCCTTGCCATGCAATAAAATCCGACCATATTCGTCCAGTTTCGAAGGGTCGCCTGCCACGTAGCCGTACTCTCTGTCATCTGCAAACAATTACAACCTTTTATTGCGTGACTATTTTTTTTTAAATCTTTTAAATTACATCTTAATCCACACCCAAAGGTTGCCGATAAGATATTGCTTCTTAGCAATGGGGCCGCCTTTTGTACCCTTACTTTATTACTATATATAATGTAACTTTTACTCTGTATCATGTTCTGTAATATTCTGGTTTTGATCCACAAGTTACTTTCATCAGTGGAACGTCAAAATATTTTGTTGAAATCACCATCTTCTGCTTATCATGTAGATATAATCAAGTGTGTGGCGAACTTGGCTAACCCTGCTGTCAGAGTTTTTAAACAGCACAATAGCCTCTGACTTGGTCTTAATGACTGTAGTCAATCGACAACCGCCGGGACCGACAGCTTAACGTGCCCTCCGAATAACGGAAACGCTCGTGATAAATTTCCACTTTGGTCACACATCAGGTGTACGTTGCTTAACCTCTCTGATCGGTTTTGAGATTAGCGAGCGCCACTGGATTACGAGCGCTACGATCATAAGGCAGGCAGAGAACTACTTGCCACCACGGTTTGTGGGTTTTTTAAATAACCTTTGGCCTCCTCTACCCAGTCGTCAGGGGCGGAATGTGGCTAGGTGGTCTCGCCAAATGAGGTGGCCATTTTTGCCCAGCGGCCGAATAACATGCAGCTGACGGATATGTTCTCCCTAGTCCCACTTTAACCCGGATTTGGATCAATTTTAAAACCTAGATTTAAATTCGGTTTTAACGTGAACGTCTTGCACGCCATCGATTGAGCTTTAATAAACGAAACAACATCACAGTAAATTTTAGCTAGGGTTAACAAAATTAACAAAGACACGAAGTAAGAACCATCTTTATCATGTCAGCTTTCAAATAAAAACGCATCGAAGTCGGTTTATTTGTGCTGCGATACCACAGACATACAGATACACATGTCAAACTTGTAAACCCCTCATTTTGAATAGGGAATCAAAATACACCAATCAATCGCTAGAATTGAGTATTCAGTTTTAGAAAGTCGTTTATCATGTAAGTGTGGGTTCTTACCACGATTTTTGATTTAAATGAGTTTCGAATGAGTTCCAAGAGTTTTCAGAACAAACAAACAAGAAAGACTATAAACTTTGTCTGCTCTTAACACTACCCACAGTTCTCCAGTTCATCCATGATCATGGGCCGAAATATACAAATACGGTCATGCCTTCAATCCCTAACGGTTTAGGCAGAGCATCAGTGGTTTTAAACCGTAAAATCAGATGGTTATTAGATGAAACACGATGTATAGTGGTGGTAGGTTGTCAGCCTTTCGCCCACAATACAGCAAAACCATCGCATCTTACTTATTGACTTTTACAGTATGCCTGGGAAAAGTAGGCAGCTGGCACATTCTAAGTTTTTCTTTTACTCCTAGTCCAGCATGGAAGTTCGTCACCATGGCGCTTGCAACAGCGCCGAAATATCGGATACTCATTTAAAAAAAAAATCGGGGTAGGAGCCCGAGTGGAAAAAACCGTGAGAATCTTAAACAATATTATGTAAGTATGGTTGTCTAACCGAGACAGACGTTGAAGGCGGCTCGCTCGATGCAGTGTAGGGAGGTTCGGTTGTGTGAGCGGTTGAAATGCGTCTGCCTGACGTGTGCCCAGTGCGATCGCTCGCCCGCTGTCAAAGCCGCCAGTCGCGCCTCGCCTATTGCCGGCAACGACTTATCGTCTAGAATTTGCTGGATTTGACTGTCGACATAAAATACAATTTCTTTTAAAGTTTTTGTTTTGTATTTCTATATTGCAGTGCTTGTAAATAATACTGCAGCTGTAAGATTGCATGTGGTAATTAGCATTGTGACGATCCTAACACAAACCACTCACGGCGAACTCGCGAAAGTCATCTTCATCCGCCACAATGCTTTTAGGATTCCGTACCTCGAAAGGAAAAAACGGAACGCTTATAGAATCACTTTGTTGTCCGTCTGTCTGTCAAGACCTTTTTTCTCAGGAACGCGTGGAGGTATCAAGCTGGGATTTATATCAAATCTACTGTCTACTGTCCCTTGGAGCTGTGAAAAAATCAAACTTCTAAGCCAACGCAATCTAAAGTTACAGCCGTTTATGCCGCAAATTTCCGTAAAATTTCGACACTCGCAAGGGAATCAAAACCTACAGGGTACTTCTTGTGCACTCAGAATCTTGAAATTTGGTACTAAACAACGTCTTATAGCACAGATAAAGGAAAAGTTTTAAACCTACAGGTTTGTACGGAACCCTCGGTGCGAGTCCGACTCGCACTTGGCCGGTTCTTTTTTTAATTTGGCAAATGTTTTTGATAAATTAAAATTATTAATTAAAAACAAGGGCGTCGGTGGTCTAACGACTAGCGGGTCAGGACTCGTAAGCGAGAGGTACTGAGTTCGATCCCTAGTGCCGCCATGTACCAATGACTCGTTTTCTGAGTTATGTGCATCAGTTGAAGTGATGCTCTCACGGTGAGGGAAAACATCGTGAAGAAACCTGACTTATAGGCATTTTCTGGGTTAACTCGCTCCATCGTCGACCTCATCTATGACCTTAGTCAAGATAATTTAAAAAAAAACATTCAGGAGGCCGAATTTGTAACCATGATCAAATCTTGTCAGGTTACCCTGTTAGCACGGTTACGGAGGTCAGATGGCAGTCACTTCACTATAATAACTTGTTATAAGTACATAGTATATCACCCACTATACCAGCTTTGCTTAGTTTGGGGTTGGACAGCGGCGCTGCTTGATTTATCCGATCCTTACTAATATTATAAATGCGAAAGTAACTCTGTCTGTCTGTCTGTCCGTCTTCACGCCTAAACTACTGAACCGATTTTGATAAAATTTGGTACAAAGAAAGATTAGAGCCTGGGAAAGGACATAGGCTACATTTTATCCCACAGTTGGGATAACCTGTAGTCCACGCGGGCGGAGCCGCGGGCGGAAAGCTAGTATTTAATTAATAAATAAAACACTTACACTTGTATTTCGGCGGGGTTAAGCAGCCGCCCTCGTGAATAGACCATGACCTTGAAGTAGCGTCCCTTGTGAAGCACGGTGATGTGGCTCGAATCCTGGTAGTGCACGATCTTGTCGGTCTCTACGCCTGGCACGCGAACCGTGTTGAAAAGTCGCTCATATTGCCACGAGCACAGAGGTACCATGTTGTGGAGCATTATCTGTACATAACCATAATTTAATCAAAACGCTGATTTATCGGAATATTTCCGTGAACATTTTCGCAACTGAACATTGTGCGAAAGACAGCGAAAAAAAGTTGAGCGGAGGGCGTCTGTGCTTGTGCCACTTGAGCGAAAATAATTGTTCAGATCAAAAACGTACGTGGGCGTACCCAAATGAAATCGGACTCATTTTTATTAAATTATGTATTTAATTTTTTAACAAAAAACAATTAGTTTCTTTCGAAGTAGTCTAAATTGGAGCACACATCTTGTCTTCTGTTCCATTGCCAAAAACATTTTTAAAATTTTTCTTCTGTGACGCCTGACAACGCCTCCGTCGTTTTTTTCCTAACCTCGGAAATGTCGGTAAAACCCTTTTCTTTCATCTTTCTTTTCATCCGTGTGAATAGTAAGAAGTTACATGAAGCAAGGACCGGTGAAAGGGGGAGGGCTGTCACTATGTCGGTTTTGGTCAAAGAATTTGCGCACAGATAGAGCTTTTTTCGCGAGCGCGTTTTGGTGATGATAAAAAACCAGTTGCCTGTCTGCTACAAATCAGGCCTTTTCCGCTGCAAACTGTTACGCAATCTTTTCAAACCTTTAAAATAAAAAGCCTGATTAACTGTCTGACCCTGTGGAACAAACTCTGAATGAACGACGCCTCTCACATCAGCATGGTATTGATGTTTGATTTCACATGGCGAGCTTTTTTGGGGCGGGGTGCGCTTGGAAATTTTCACTGGCTTGATTGTTGCTTTAATTTAGGATAGAAACCATAGCACCACGTTTCATCATCTATAATGATCTTGAAAAAGAGATCATCACAAAACTTTACTGGTTTTTCCGAGCAGGAAGCAAAACTTCACTGCCGCACGTCACGTTGCTCACGAAAATCAGCCATCGAAAAACGACAAGCGCGCAAAACAGCTATCACGAAAAAATACACACAAGTAGAATGCAACCTGCTTCAGCAACGATACTTGGGATACTGGCTCGGAAAGAGTAGCTCTACACGCTCCTAGCGGCTGGAACTGCTACTTAAAAGACTCTTGATCTCCAGAATTTTAGTCCGGTTACTTTTGAGTAACTGACTTCAATCCCAACAATTCCTATCAGCAGATAACAAACAAAAACTTCGTCAAAATACAATGTGTGTTTTTGTTTTTATGATTTTTTTAAATCCATTTTGTTAATTATTTTTTTACAAGATGGGTTAACTCTTGACCTCAATCTTGACCGTAAAGGTCAAAGATGAGGTCGACGATGGAGCGAGTTAAACCAGAAAGTGCTGTTTGGCGTCGGACTTCGGTAGGAGGGTGGTCGCGAACCAGACGGCCCTTTACAGAGCCTACCACACCGCTTGAGACCATAGGACGACACCTCCGATTCAGAAAAAAATGTAGTGTCGTTGCCTGGGATGGAATACTAGGAGGCAGGTCTCATTTTGTTTCCTTAGTCGCCTCTTACGACACCCAAGGAAAGAGACGGGGTGGTGTTATTCTCAACCGATCACCACACGGTTAAATGTGAGTATAATACTCTTTCGGATAAAAAAAGAATTTTCAAATCGGGCGACAATTGGCGGAGTTATCGCGTACCTAACAAACATGCAAAAAAATAAATAGGAAACATTCATTCGAATTGTTTTTGAGAAACCGCACATATTTTATTTATGACCACGACGCTGAAAAGTTTGACTGTCATAATTTAGTATTGAAAATATCAAATAAGTACGTTCCCGACAAAGATAACTGGGTTTGAGGATTTGGTAATTTTATGGTAATATCAAAAACATGCTTATATAGGGTGACCCACCGGGTGACGTCTTAAAAAAAATTTGAATACTCCTTGTCAAGGGGCATTCAGATCACCACAAGGTATAGCGATTAATCAATCTTCACGCTATATACCTTGTGAGGTTAGGAACGATCGATGACTGAAAACAATGCAAGACTTTGGCCCCCTACCCCACAAGGGACATGCGTGAAGATTGAGTAATCGTTATAACTTTTCTAAGGTTCATTTACTAGCGTGTTAACAACTTTTTGGGCATGACTGTGGTATTTTCAGAAACAATACGTTCTATGGAATTACTACTAGGAAACCGTCTACGATGGTTTCTACTTATCGTTAAACGCGAATTACTCATAAAAAAGCCCTATTAAGTGCTATTTTTTGTATGTTTCGTAAAACTGAATATCTTCTGAAGTTTTAAAAGCTGTTTGAAACCTGAAAGTCCATCTCAATTATTTTTTTACCAACTTGAAGTTTTGAAACTTTAAATTTAAATTTAAATCATGTTCGATAATGATGAGGGACGTCCAGTTTTTTTAAATGGTTGCTGATTTTTCTCTTATTATCCACCATATTTTTTTCTTTAATAATCTTAAACATAAAAAAATCGATACTGGGTGATAAATTTCGAAAAAGTCAATAAATGTGTAATAACTTCTAAACTACAAAAAATCGCGGAACATACATGGGGGTGATCTTATAGCCACCTGACACGGAGCATCCAAATTTTTCTTTTGAACATCACCCGCTGGGCCACCTTGTATATGCAGAGTAACAATAGTGTAACTTACTGGTTCAAGTTCCTGCCTATCAATGAGCCTTCGGAACTTCAGGCAGAGGTAGATGACAGTCCCAGCGCGTGCTGCCTGAATACTAGTGGGCTTCATCAAAATGGCGTCCGTGCCATAAAAGTTCGAGTTGACCATCAAGGGAGACCTTCCACGGAGGTATACGTACTCCTCCCACCAATCGGACACGTAGTTGCTCGACCACCTGAACGACATTTATTAGTTAGTGTTGAAAAAAGTGGACAATCTTTTATTGAGAGCCGGTTTGCTCGAGTGGTTGTGACGCTGCCTCTTGATGGACGGCTCCTGAGTTCGATTCCCGGTCGAGGCAAATATTTGTGTTAAAAGTAGTGTTTGTTCTCGGGTCATGGGTATTCGTGTCTGACTTTGTGTATGTTCCAAGGGTTCCACGACACAAAGGGAAACCTTTAACTTTGTTTTAAATATAATAAATTAGCTTTTTGCCCTAGACTAGGTTGGTGTAGAAAAGTAACCTATGTCACTCTCCAGCCCTCTAACTAACCCTGTACAAAAAATCACATCGATTCATTGCTCCGTTACCACATGAAGGAAATGTAAACAAACAAATACACTTTCACAATATTTATTAGGTGTTTACTTCTACTGCACGAAAAATGTAGGTAACCAGTTAAAACAGAAACCATTGCAATTCAAGAACAAAACAGTTTTTTTTGTCTTTCCAACCTTTAGTTATCCCAATGACTGTAAAGTCAACGAAACTTACGCGTTTTTCATTTCAATTGAAGTTATAAGTAGTCGCGTTAATTCAACAGAAGTAATTTGCACTTGTACTGTTTCGTATTATTATTCTAAGATCTACAAGTACAAGATAGTATCACATACATTTACAAATAGAACGTGGGAAGACGTCACAGTCTAGTTTCAATACAAAACATTGAATTCTGAGAGCCTCCACTGCAAAGACGTGCTTCAAAACCGCATATTGATTACTAAGATCAATAATAGTCATAGGCGCACGGGCAACGAATAATTAAGGCACTTATTAATTAGTTGAGGACAAGAATAGATCCTGAAATGTTTTAATTCTACAAGAAGGTCTCGTATAAACTCCTTATCTTTTTCTAATAACTTTGTAAAAGGTTAATATTAATGTTGTAATGTCCTCTTAGACAAATGATAGTATGTTGAACTGTATTCATTACACCCCTGTAACACGATATAAGAGTGTGGCCTCTGGATACAGAGCACAACGTGAAACAACGTGGTCAAATGTTAAAAAAGTGTCGAAATTTATGCGGTCCTCGCGCAACATTATCACACAAAGCTATTTTGCAGGTACGAAATTAATTCGCAAACACAAATTGGTTTTACAAACTTATTGTTGCAGTTGATTTCAATATTTTTGTAAGGGGAAAGATGTAAATTAGTTTTCTAACGGCACTGTTAGTTTGTAACAATAGAAGAGTTGTTTTGGAATGGAAAATATCCTGGAGATATTCTGGACACTACTTACCATGACTTAAGAACGAGATAGCGTTGTAGTTTCACTGCAATACCCTCTTCGAATTCCTTGGCCAGCCTTTCAACTCTTTTGTAGTTTTCATCATCTAGCAATGGACGGACGCTAATCAGATACTGAAAAAAAACAAGTATAAAACCATTACAATAACTGAAAAAGAATCAATTTGTGAAGTTGCAATTACTATTGGTGATGATAGATTGTCCCAAATCACTTTTGGTGTTAATATTCACAGTAACATGAATAAATTATTATCTAATAGTATATTTACCCTTCTCATAGTGTCCGTAACCGATGGCAGAGGAAGTCGTGGCAGGGATCCTTGGAAGCTGTACAACCTGGGCTTGTTCCACCCGGAAAGCACCTTTACCACGCTCATCCAGAGCATTGTCTTCCACGAGACCCTCGCGCCAGGTGCTCGAGATTCATACATCCAACCCTAAAAGTAGAGAAATAAGTCTTTTAATGGCGAATAAAGTATTCAATGAAATCATTTGCAAATTGACGATATAAAAGCATATGACCAATAATTAAGCTAGATAATGATTTGGACCTTTTTGTTTTTGTTTGATTTTGACTAAACGCGCCTAAATTAGGTCTTTTCATTTTTCCTTTCCAATATCGCTTAAGCTCCTCTGAAAGGCCATTAAAACACATTCAGTTAAAAAACCGAATATTACTTTTTCTTTACTTATTATAATTATTATTTACCCAAAACCTGTTGACACTATATTTTATATACACTTTTGTTCTATACTTCACAATGCAGTGCTCGGAAATGACCCCGTAACATGTCCACGGCACAAATAAATGCAAATAAATCTCTAATGTCTACTGTACGGATGACTACTTATTAATATGCGTGCCAAGTAATTCTTTGTGAAGAAACGATATTTAACAACGATATTCTTGTAACTAGTGCCCCTTAAAACTCTCACTTCGCTCGTGATTCAGGTGTGCTCACGTTACACATTACTTAACACACTCGTATTGTTATTAACTATTAATTTCTTCACAAAGAATTACTTGGCACGCATGTCAATAAGCCGTCATCCGTACCGTAGGGTATAAGTACGTTTAAACGACAGGATCCTATTAGATGTCATCCCCTTGCATGTTTACCTTGTACATAAGCAGTAGCTTGAGCAGATACCGCATGAGGAATATGACGGAAAGCCACATGGTGAGAGCTGCCAACAAGCAAGCAATCACTTGCCACATCGTAGAATTTCTAAATAAAAAAAATATAAAAAATGAGTATGATAATGTTTGCTAATTAAACATAAAAACTGCACTAAGTAACCTTCACCAAGCCTCCGATTCTGAAATCTAATTCAAACTTTTGTTATATACTTAAGGTAAACAAATTATAAAATTAAAAAGACATGTAGGGTTGCATGTATGCTATTTTTAAAAGAATCCTTACTAATATTGTAATGTAAAAATGCGTTTCTTTGTTTGTCTTGCTTTCACGTCGTTGTCGATCTGATCTGATTTATTACAAGGAAATAGTTAGGGACCCCAAGCCTACCTGGGTGCCTTTTCCTCACGAGCAAGACCGTGGGCAGAAAGCTTGTTTTTAATAGCTTTGAACTTTATTTCAATTAATTGACTATAAAGCTGACAAGAAGCTGAGCTACAAATTATAATTGCCAAGTTAATCTAGATGTGAATGATGACTTATTATTTTTTTAGAATGGAGCCCTTTTGCATAAATCGGTTGATGGGTTTAATCATGAGATCACTCTGAAGCGGAAGTTTATTGAAACTAAAAACAGTTTCGAATGATTGATAAATTGATAATCCCAAGAAGTTTATACAAAGAGATCCTATTTCTTATCAGTGCACAGTAGACATTGTACAGAAGCGTGTCCCAATTAGTCACAGACGCAACGCACATCAACGGCTATGACTAGCCTTACTTTATCGTAATATTATCAATATCACAAGTCTATTATCGATTATGCACGGTTCAATGCTTCATAAATAGTTAAAGTTATTCTAATTAACAACTCATTCTGATTGGGTGGACAACGCGTCCATGAAGAGATTTTTAGATGATGCTAATGAAAACGGATGTTAATGATAATTATATTGTACTTTTCTTACCCCGGCATGAGTGTTAAAGCTTTTTGAACAAGTCCAAAGGGTATATTAAATCCTCCAAAATGAGCTGCAACAAGCAGGGTCCAAAGTACATACAGAGACTGCAAATGCCCCGGGTATACTCCATTGTGCACGCTATTCTGTGATTGTAAAAAAAATACTTAAGTTTATACATATCTTTAAAAACAATGTTTAAAAAAACTAATAGCAACTAATAAGTATGAGACCCCGTTTGCCTAAACGGGGAAAGGAGTTCAGAAGGGCCTTTCGTTAAATAGCTACTGTAAATATACTGTAATATCGTTATTCAATTTTGAAAGATGAATAAATTATAGATTCATGACCGTTAACATTTTAACTACTACTACACTGGTAGGACTAGATGGAACAAACGACTCAAACCATGAAAAAACAAGAGTGGGCAACATTCTATAACATGTGGTTATTTAAGACTTCCTAGAGACATAATTTAAAGTCGAATGTAGAAAGACAAGGGGACCCTTAAAAAACTTAAAGATTCTGTACACCACTTACTCTGAATCGAGCGAGACGCTTCTTCCAGGAACGAAGACCAGACTCCCAGACCAGGTAGAGGACTTCCCGGTCGAAGTTCACGTCCCAGCCGTCGTGAGTGATCGCGAACGAAAACGCAACCGCCGAGTGCGCTTCTGCCATGATGCCTCACTGCTAAATATTGATTTTTGACATTATTAAACTAATTAGCAAAATTCCAAAAAAATAAGCATTAACAATTCACTTGTTGTGTGGGGTATCATTAAATAGCTTATTAAATAGTGAGTATGTTAAGAGCATTTTTTGATTCAGGCATCGTTTACGAAATTTAATTGTATTAAGCTTTAAAGCGGGAGTTCTAAAAAAAAAGACTTCTAAGCTGAATCCTCAAGTTATATGGAGAGACGAAAATATTTGTCATATTTTAACCAGTTGTTCAGTTTACGCAGGGCTTTTTCACGTTTTAATTTTCGGTAACTAATTTTACAATGCAGTTGCTCGGAAATGGCCCCGTAACATGGCCACGGAGTGTACGTTTACATACCCCATAAAACACACGTCATGTTATGTAATTTTGAAATGAGAAGAAGATTATGAAAAGAAAAAAAAATTTGAACTAATGAGCAAATAAACCATTTTTCATATACCAAAATTCAACTTCAGTGGCTATTCTGTGATCCAGTAAAGTATTTTTTTTATTAAATGATGCACAAAAAGTAAGCAAAAAGTGAATAAAATACTGACGAAAATGTATGACACAATAAAGAGTAACTGATTTGATAATTCAGTGACTCTTTTGACAAGTGAGAGGGTTACCTTTTTCATAAAGCTTCATACTGGCTTTATAGAATAACACCAAAGAGTTTTTATGCCGGACAAAAAATTATTTGTGACGAAAATCTTGATTTTCAGTGAAATAAAATATAAAAGTAAATTATTTATTTTACTTTTTCAATAAAACAAATCAGATTTTAACAAATAATAGAACTATTTAATAATTTCTGCAGGCGCGATTGGCATTTTATTTACTTAGTCTTTGCCTCATAATTGTGGAAAAATATTTTGCTCGCCATTGTTTTGCCCGCCATTTGAAATTATTTGTTCAACAAAATCATTTTTGTGTTATAAAAATGTTAATTCCTTAATGTTTTGTGATTAATCGTAAAATATTAGTGCACATTGTTCAATTGTAACACGTTTTCAGTGAACGTTAAATGGAAATACTATCTTTTAAGAACTTTGGATGTACCTATACGATGTAAGTTTTTGACAAAAAATTTTTTAGTTACCTTTCCTCGGCTACTGCATTGTAAAACGTTGAACAATATACGTGCTTTGGGTAATGTGTAACTGGAGCCCTATAAAACACTCGCTTCGCTCGTGTTTCAAATGGGCTCACGTTACACATTACCTACGACACTAGTCTCGTTAATAACTATAAAGTCACCCAATGAAATAATCATAATTTTCCACGTTAAAAACGTATAAGTCACCGACTTCAATCCCAACAACAGTTCGCACAAAGTAGATAGGTATCTAGTTTTTTGCGAAATACAATGCCTATTAGCAAATAACTACAAACTGAAATGTCATTCATTTATTTAGATGATGTTCTAGTTTGTAGTATATTTTGTTTTTGTTGATTTTTTTTTAAAGCGCTGAATCATTTTCGATAAAATTTATATGGGACCTCTTCAGGAGTATACTCTTTCGAACAAATAAAGAATTTTGAAAATCGGACAACAGTTGCCGGAGTAATCGCGTAACAAATATACAAAAAAAAAAAAACATACAGTCGAATTGAGAACCTCCTCCTTTTTTGAAGTCGGTTGATTAAAAGGTAATAACTGGAAAGCCTTCTTAGCAATTTTCGGCCAAGTACATATAAAATATAATTCGGCAATTACAAAAACGCATGTACACTGCCCGTGGCCTAGAATATACCAACATAACCTCAGAATAACAAACAATGAAACTTAAATGGATTAGGCTAGTTTTTAAATGGCCTTATTCTTAAGGGCCAGCGCAGACGACGCACATTATTTCGGCGGCAGAATCTAGAATGTATGAAAATCTGGTGAATTAAAAAGTCCTCTGTCTACATTATTGCATATATTTTTATACTTTTAGGTTGACTAGAAGAGATCCCTTGGGATAAGTCCGCCTTTGAACCAAATGTCGCTTTATGTTTTTTTAAAGTGTTTGTAATTTTGTTGTATTACCGCGATTAAAGTATGCCGAAGTAAAGTCGGTCGTGTGCACTAGTCATTAAAGTAATTGATATACATTTAATAGATCTAGAACTACCCCTAGGTTAAGTCTTATCTGAGCATTGGAAAAGTGGCCCCTAAAGGTTATTTGTTTTTTATGTTTCAATTGAGTTTGATTTAATTACTTGAATTAATGTAATGAATGAATGACCTCAGTTAATGTTTATTGTTTCACAAATAAATTAAAAACAATCTTTTATACCAATAATAATAATGCATGCATAGCTTTGACATAAACATAAGATATTTAGGTGAATAAGATAGGTAGCAATTTTCTTTTAACTTACAGGAGATCACTCTTATTGTTGTGAAAGTTATGATATAAAATCAATTTATCACTACCTATTATAAAACAAAGCCCCCGCCGCGTCTGTCTGTTTGTAAGTACGCAGTAAACTCAAAAACTAGAGGTACCGAACTCATTTTCATAAATTTTTCACAAACAATTGAAAAATGTTTTGTGGTAATCAGTTGCAATTCCCGTCGCGCGCTTGTTTACGGCGGCGCGTGCGATAGGTACAAATCCTGCACACATGGGTGTGCAATAATCGCGCGAAGGTTTAATCAAACATCTTTTGTAAGTTTGTTTTTATATATATTCGCTTTGCTGCAAATGAATGTAGAAAAAATAGCTCCTTTGATAGCGTGACTTTTATTTTTGCGACATTGTAAAATGTATGTCTCTTTCTTTTCCAAAACTCATTCTTCTTCTTTGTAAAACAATAGTAGCAATACAAAATAGGAGAACTTCGTATACTAGACATTAACGCGTATTTTTTTTCACGCTCTGTTTCTCTGGGCGAAAATGCACTTGAGGGACAATTATTTGTACTAATGGAGCTGATAATACACAGTTTTGACCAGTTAATTTAATATTAGTTAGTGTAAAATAATACTCAAAATGTGCCACTCACATGTAATTCTGCTCCAAAAAAAAAGTCACAAAACTGATATCGCAATTAAGGCCAATAGGCCTTTTTTAGGGTTCCGTAGTAATCTACGAACCCTTATAGTTTCGCCATGTCCGTCTGTCCGTCTGTCCGTCTGTCCGCGGGTTTCCTAAGAAACCCTTGGTACTACAGAGCTGAAACTTGGCATGATTATACATATGAATCACGCCGACAGAACTGTAGAGTAAAATCTTAGAAAAAAAATTTTTTTCGGGTCTCTCCCATAGACGTGAAAGGGCGATGAATTTTTTTTTTCTCGCCAATATTTTTGAGTGGGGTGTCATAGGATAGCATATTAAAAGATAGAAGGGGTTTACTAAGAACGTTTTTCGATTCAGCACTCCGTTTGCGAAATATAAATTTTTAAAGTGAAAATGTTTGTTAAACACAAGTGTCCCCCCCCTCTACCTGCTAAACGGTTGTTTCTAAAAATGTGGAAAAATTCACGTTGGTAGATTATATAACGAAATTAAAAGGAAAACTATCACACATAACTTGGTCCTTCAAGTTTGCGAGTAATAGTCGACCAAGTGCCAAACACTGTTGGGATTAATAAGAATATATTTACTAATATAAGATCTTTGGTACTACAGAGCTAAAATTTGGCATGGTCATAGATATTGATTGCGCCGACAGATCTAAAATATAAAATTTTGGAAAAAAAATTTTTTCGGGTGTTTCCCATACACGTGAAAGGGCGATGGATTTTTTTTTCTCGCCGATACCATCGAATTGAATGTCATACGATAGATTTTTAAAATATAGAACGGGTTTACTAAGAACGTTTTTCGATTCAGCACTCCGTTTGAGAAAAATATATTTTTAAAGTGAATTTTTTTGTTAAAAACAAGTTTCCGGGGGGGACACTACCAGCTAAACAGTTGTTTCTAAAAATGTAAAAAAATTCACGGTTATAGAATATACAACGAAATTAAAAGAAAAACTATCACACATAAGTTGGCCCTTCAAGTTTGCGAGTAATAGTCGACCAAACGTTTTTGGGATTAATAAGAATATGTTTACAAGGTTCCACGCTAAAAGTGAGGGGAGGTCGAAAGCCAAACTGTAACATATTGACATTTTAGGTGTCGTCAAATAGTTTTTTGGGGGTGTTAATTACGAAAATGACTTCAAAATTATTTTAACAGCAGGTTGATATTATTTCTAACAGTAATATTGCCGTAAAAAAAAACAAAAAAAAACAACAAAAAAAATTCGCGCTCGCTTCGCTCGCGAATTTTATACTTACATTCGGTTGCATTTAGACCAAAACAAAAATTATTTCCCAAATTACAAACTCTTTAATAATACATTTGTTTTTAGGGTTCCGTAGTAATCTACGAACCCTTATAGTTTCGCCATGTCTGTCTGTCCGCAGGTTTCCTAAGAAACCCTTGGTAGCACAGAGCTGAAATTTGGCATGGTCATACATACCTATTGATTGTGGTGACAAATCTAAAAAATAAAATGGTAGAAAAAAAATGTTTTCATGTGTTTCCCATTAACGTGAATGGGCGATGGTTTTTTTTCTAGCCGATATCATCGAGTGCGTTATCATAGAATAGCTTTTTAAAAGATAGAAGGGGTTTACTACAAACGTTTTTCAATTCAGCAATCCGTTTAGGAAACATTAATTTTTTTAATGAAAAAAAAATGTGGAATAATTCACGAGGGTAGCATTTACGACGAAGTGTACCCTAATCCAAAATGGTTGACATACAAGGTTCCACGCTAAAAGTGAGGCGAGCCGAAAGCCAAGCTGTAACATATTGACACTTCAGGTGTCGTTTAATAGGTTTTTGTGGGTGCTAATTACGAAAACGACATTAAAAATATACACCTGCTTAGCTTGATATTATTATATTATTCCTTACAATAAAATTGTCGCAAAAAAAAAAGTCGCGCTCGCTTCGCTCGCGCATTAAACACTTCCATTCTGTTATATTTAGGCCAAACTTTTTAATACATTTGTTTATGATACTAAGTATAGGATTTGGGGATTTTAACATAAACTATGATAATATGCTTGTAGAATTAAGAAGCCAGCTGCATATTTGAACCATGCTGCTACGGAACCCTACAATGCGCGTGGCCCGACACGCTCTTGGCCGGATTTTTAATTCGAAAACGGCACGGCAAAATTGTATTACCATTGCCTCCTATGTAATAGTAATACTAGAAGCTGAGAACATAGAGGGCAATGGTAATTTAAATTTCAAAGTTGCGTGCCGTGCCGTTCGAATTATAAAAAGGCCCAACAACAGAAAATTAGGCTCATATTAACCCTCGGAATAACAAGCTGGCTTTCGACCAGTTTTTCCACCACTTTTTCTCAGCCTCAAGATCCCATTGTTGGGCAAAGGCCTCCCTGTATCCTTATTTTTCTTGCGATCTTGTGCAAGTTCCGGCCATCTGGAATATTAACCCGTCGCACGCTAGTTTACGCCGCGTGCGGTACAAATCCTGCACACACGGGTTTACAGACATCGCGCGAGGATTTTAAGCATCCAAATCGTCACGCCATCTCTTTTTGGGTCTGGCCATCCTGTTATTAATAGACGGCAGGGCCCTGTTTTATAAAGCTGAACATTCGACATATACCTATGTCCAAAAATTACGAAATTGTAGAATTGGAAATCTTGACATATTTGTCATTTAATTTTAAAACGCGTTTACATAACCTATCAAGAAGTGAAGTGAAGTGAAAACTCGACATATTTCAAAAAAAACACTGTCAAATTATTACGTCACGACAATTGCCGAACTGTCATGACAATTATATCGACCTCTGACATATTTGTAAATAATAATGATAAATGAAGCTAAATGAGGGTAAAATAGACAAAAAATAAAAAAAATAATGCCTCATGAAAAGTGTTGGTTGTTATCAGCCATATAAGTCACCACCGAGGGGCACGGACCTCCCTTCGAAAAACGAAGGGGTTTTTTAGGCCATAGTCCACCACGCTAGCCCAAATGCGGGTTGGTGGACCGCTCGTCTTTCGAAAATGAATTTTCTTTGACGGGCGGGTTTCGTCACGATGTTTTCCTTCACCTATGAGCAAGTGATAATTAGAAATCCGTACATAAATCCGAAAAGATAAATTTAGTGGTAGAGGCCCGCACCAGGATTTGAAACCGCAACCTTCCGATTACAAGTCTGGCTCATTACCAACATGGCTATCACTGATCCTATAATTCATTAGTCACGACTCCACATACCCTTCTTATGCAATGGTGTACGGTTGCTTTACTAAGACCATGTGCTTCACCAATAACGTGGTACAGCAAACCCAACTCATCCAATGCAAAGCGTATAAAATTTGTTTATCGGGTGTCAGTGCTAGGTTAGCGTGCTGCATGTTCAAGTCGATTACCATTTTTATTAATTAAATAAGTTTTACATAGGTTCAGGAACAGAAATCTATGATTGAGAAGGAGAATTGATTTAAATCATTGATTCCCAAAGTGGTCCAGGCGGACCCCCAGGGGTCCACTGGAAACTCGACGGGGGTCTACATTGGCGTGACAAAAAAATGGATCCGCTTACGAATTGTGAACCCCCACAATTCGTAAGCGGATCCATGACAATTTATCTTGTTTCGATATTGAAGCACTAAAATTATTTACCCGTCGCGTGCTTGTTTACGCCGCGCGCGTTACAAATCTCGCACACCATGTGTTAAAAAAGCACGCGAAGGTTTAAATAAAATAATAAATAGTGAGAATTGATTGGTTCCTTGTGCTCTGAGAAGATGTCAAAAGAGTAAAGTTGGATGCAATTACTTTTTTGATCGGCCAACTTTACTTTTTTGACATCCACTCACAGAACAATCTATTGGAGTTCGCCCTAACCCTAATTTTTTTTCGAAAACTGTTAATTAGTGGTTGCAACTCAGCCGCAACACAAGTAGTTAGGTCTAAATCTTCACATATTTTGTCGAGTTTTGGGAATATGGGAGAAATGTGACTGCACCATAAGCCACACCAAACTGTCGTTTTTTCGGGATGCATCGGTAATTCTTGTATGGCATACGGCTGTTCATCGCTCCAGATGCGACAGTTTTGCTTATTTACGTATCCCTTGAGCCAGAAATGAGCCTCATCGCTGAACACATTTTTTCGATAAAAGTGATGCAAAATTGGACCTCCCGAATGGACCATTTGAAAAGGAGCCGCGGACAACATTTACTTAAAATTATATTTAAAACGTAAATGGCAAAGGCCAATTTATCGATTCCAATAAAATATTTGAATATATGATGCAAATTCGAGTGTTATATTCGATGTTTACCAAACACAAGACATAAAAATCAAATCAAAATCAGGAAAAATTAGTATTAATCACAGCTACAATTTTATGTTAATGTCAGATATAAAGTTAAGGAGTTATTTATATCAGATTTGTCCCCTTTTTGGATAATAAGGTGATCATTATTGTACCAATTACGAAAAATAGTTACTGCTTGTATGTTTCCATTTATTTTTTGCCTTTTAGCTCAGTTTAAAGTTTGATCCTATGAGGCTGGCTAAGTGCATATTCTACAAATTTTTCTTTAAGCAGGGTAGAGCAACAATTAAACAGAAAAAATATTGACATAGATTGTGTCACCATATAGTAATATTAGGTCTATGGTCACCATGCATTAACTTCCCTTTGTGTTTATTCCATATACATGATATTCCACGAGTAAATGTAAATGGTTTTAATTTAGAAAATATTTAATTACTTATTTGAAACCATTACACCATTACACGGTTTTCTTTGTATTTTATGTCAGTTCAACATGCTGTCTCTAAGGCTAGTAGAAAAGACAAAGTAGGTATAACCATCAAAAACTAGGCATAAATCTTTGAATTTCACTGGTGCCAGAGTGACGATCGCCGCCCCTTTTTTCACTTCCGCTCTTTCTCTAGAGCCGTTACAGCCTCACTGTGTCGCATTAGACCGGGTCATTGCAGTTCTCCGGTTCTCGTATTGATGAAGGGGACCTTGGATCATTTTTTTTTTCTTGTCCAAAACTGTCTTTTTCTCTTCTTGACGCCCTTCCCTCTCATATTCCCCTCCCGGTAAAAATCTCATTTCTGTTATCCCTACCTGATAATATCCTCCTTAACTTTATATCTGACAATAACATAAAATTGTAGCTAGGATTAATACTAATTTTTCTTTTGATTTGATTTGTGTCTTGTGTTTGGTACACCTAAGTTCTCTCCTCTTAGCTGTTTTTTTTTTTGGAACGTATCTGTGACTTTCCCCATCGTGCATTTTCTCCCTACTACTTGAAGTTGGCGGAATTGCGATCACGCAGATTGCCATAATACAAGATTCTATTCTTCTATCTTGAATTCGACACCCTATCTCCCTGACAAAATCTCTGGCCTCAACACCCCAAGCCCCACTCGTCTCCACGGCATAATGATGCAAAGCCTAGCCATTGCTATACAGTGAGGCAATGCGGCCAGTGTAATGGGTACTTTTGCATCGGGAAGGTTCCGGGGCGGCAATGCATTCAACTTTATTTGTTAATTTTATTCAACTTTTTTTTCTGTTTATATATTCTTTTATTTCATAATTATTTTGTGTGTCTGTGTTGTTACTTGAAGACAATAAATATATTCTGTGACTGATGTGACTGCTATTTCACTGGTTACTACACATCATAAGAGGTTGATATTTTTTGATATAGACAGCATCAATTGCACATTCTTACAATACTTACTCCATATCAATCACAAAGTACATACATTTACCCGTGGAACATCACATTGATTATTAAACTAATCTGTGAAATAATATTTTTTCCCATCAATTGATAACAACTGTTTATAAATATGTAATACAAAAAACATCCTTTTGATGTCATCACATCAGGCAGCATCAGGCACGGACTATGAAAAATCTTCTAGCAATTTTAATTGTTTGTAAGAAGCAGTGGCCACATGTGGCTTACTTTTGTTCAATTACTTAGAACAAAAACTACTATACTTATAAATCTGTCTATCACTACACTGGCACCTAGCTAAATAACAACAATACCAACTGATTAACAAAGTTGAAATGAACAAAAAATTCTGAACATGTAGGTAGTAGGTACCCGCACAAATACATTCACCATCAGGATATAAATACACGTTCGCGAGGCAACACACGCACATATAGGCGCTGGTGTCAAAGTCTAATCGGAAGAACATGCAACATTTTTTAGGTAATAATCAGTTTTTACAGTAAACTATTAACTATAATAACAATATTGATGACTACCTTGTCAATTCTAAATTAACATACACACACATGAAATTTCAATAACTTGTAGCAAAATTTCACGAAACCATTCAACCCACTTATCACGTCAACCTGTAAAGTTACTTTAATTTTAGAGATAATTAGAAATTATTCTTACCTTTTCAGCGTAACTGTGAGGTAGAAATTTTATTTTAGCCCAAAACTTTAGTAGGGGACCTATATACGTAGAACTCGGATACTGTATAACAGTACCGTAATGGTTACGATATTTACACGTCGCACTCCAACATTATTCCTTAAAATTAAGTCTTATGACTCAACCTAATAAATTAAAACTATATCACTAAGTTGAAAATTTACATAAAAAGCATAAAAACAATAAAAATGTAAAAAATATTGAATCACCAGCTAACAAGGAAAACGCGCACTAATAGAGTACGCGATACGCAGACGCACGCACGCAAGCGAGTGAAGTGAGGAACTTGTTGAATGTGGAAGTGGAAAGTGGATGGAAGTCAGTTGCGATTTGCCGCATATTTTTTTTTTTTTTTTTTTTTATAGTGGCACTTCGCGGTCAGCGTTTGGCCAATGACACGTTTATGACTTATGTACAATTAAAAGCGAGGAAACTTATAGAACACGGAAATAAATTAGGAAGGTAGGAACGGAATTTGGGAAAAAAAAAATTTTTTTTTTAAGGATCAGGAAAGGAAAATAGGAATATGATACAAGGATAATTATATAGGATAGGAAATACGTAAACATAGTGAAAAATATATTTAAATTCTAATATTATTCTGTTCAATGAACTCCGAAAGGCATTTGTATACCGAAGGGTTATTATTAGTTAAAAGAACTTTAACGGACGTAGGAAGAAAGACGTTTATGTGTAGCAGTTTTTGAATAAATGAAAAGGTGTCAAATTGCGGGCAGTTGAAAAAAATATGGTCTACATCACCAACTTCTCCACATTCACACAAATTACTCGGGACAATTCCAAATCTGAACAAGTGAGCGGGAGCACATACATGTCCTATTCTCATTCGGCTGAGTACAGATGTTGCTCTTCTGCCCAACTTAACTTTGCTAAACCAAGGTTTAAGAGGAATAGAGGGCTGAATATCCCTGTAATGTTTGCCCCTGACCCGACTACTCCGGTCCCAATCCTCAGCCCAAGTTTCCTTAAGATGAAGACCAGGAACTGATTCCAGATCATGAGCATAAATTTTCAAGTATGCTACATCACCACAATTCACAGCATCATTTGCTAGTTGGTCAGCACGCTCATTTCCTATGATTCCAGAATGACCCGGCACCCAAGCAAAAACTACGGAATAATTTTTAAGAGTACATTTTAACAACAAATTTCTTATCTCTAAAATTATAGGAAATATCGAATTTGACTTAAATGGAAATTTTAAAAGAGCCTGAAGAGCACTCATGGAGTCAGAAAAAACAACAGTTTTCGGCAATTTAGCTATAAGAATGTACTCTACAGCCTTAAAAAGGCCAAAACATTCTCCTGTAAAAACTGAACATTCTATAGGGAGCTTAATTTTTTGCACAATATTGTATTGTGCATGTAATACCCCAACACCTACATTTCCATCAAGTGAGTGTTTCGACGCGTCACTATAAATGTAATGCCAATCATGAAAATCTAAATCTCTTACGAAATTAAAAGAATGTGTAGCATCAACATGATTTTTATCAATTCCCAAATTTAAACGAACATCCGGAATTAAAGTTAATGCTTCGTATGGAACAGTAAACAGGGGATGATATAGGGATTTAGCAATAGGGGACTGAAAGTTTAAATATTTACGATAACTAATAACTACACAGGGTATCTTTTTGTGAAGCCAATAGGGAGAAACATTAATTTCCTCCGAAAGACAATGCAATAAACTGAGTAGAGGATGATTAATAACTCTAATTATTAAAAAAACAAAATACCCGACTGCACACTAAAATAAAATGTATCCTATGACACTCCCGTAATCAAGACAAATCTAACGATACCTCATACATCAAAATCCATCAAGCCGTTTAGGCTACAGGAGGTCACAAAGGAACAGACATACATACATACTTACATACACTCGAAAAACATTACCCTCCTTCTTTGGCAGTCGGGTAAAAAGTTGCACACGACGAAAGAGAAACTTGTCTGACAAGTACTGTCGCCTTATGTTAAGAGGGGCATCCACAGCTTCAACTTGCATTGCATTGATGGGGCTACTTTTCATAACACCCAAAATAATCCTTAATGCTTTTGATTGAACTTTATCTAATCTATTAAGTGTAGACAAATTACACGGTTCTAATAAAAATGTACCATAGTCTAAATGACTTCTTATAAGAGCGTTATAAACCAGTTTTAAAGAAAAAGAGTGAGCACCCCACCAAACACCCGTCAAACATTTAATAATGTTCAAATTCTTCTCACACTTGGCAGCTATGTACTCAGAGTAAGGAACGCCAGACAGCTTAGAATCGAGAATGACACCTAAAAATTTAATTTCCGTTTTCACTGGGATTGTACTGTCACCATAACCAACTATAATTGTTGGAAGAATCCGCTTCCTTGTGAATAAAACTACAGCACTTTTAGAAACTGATAATTCAAGTCCATTACAATTGAGCCAGCACTTAAGTTGATAAAGAGAATTTGATAATGTATCACTGGCTTTCTTAATATCATCATTTGAGGTATAAATAAGTAAATCATCAGCATACTGAATAACTTTGACGGAATTACTAAGTGCAGACTCTAAGTCATATGTGTAGATGTTATATAGAATGGGGCTGAGTACGGATCCTTGAGGAAGGCCCTTCCAGATGCATCTGGACAACCGCGAACCGTCTGGTAGATCTACATGAATGAACCGTTCATACAACATATTAATAATGAAGGAAGAAAGTATTATTGGGATACCTAGATCATGTAATTTCTTTTGCAAAACCGAAACCTGAACATTATCATACGCAGCACTAACATCTAAAAAGGCGGCAAGTAGAGAATTGTTATTAGTAAAAGCCAGATGAATGTCAGATATTAAGATACTAACATTATCCATAGTACATTTACCCTTTCTAAAACCAAACTGTCCAGCGGTCAATAATCCGTTACTTTCCATAAACCATTCTAAACGATTCTTAACCAAATGTTCGGCAAGTTTGGCCAGAACAGATGATAGCGCTATTGGACGGTATGATGAGGATTCTGAAGATGGCTTCTTTGGCTTCAAAATAGGGATAACAGTTTGAGATTTCCAAGACGATGGAATATTTCCAGATAGCATTATGGAATTAATAACCTCAAGAAAATACATAAGGGAGGGATCACTGCAGTTAACTACAAAAGAATAAGGTATTCCGTCATCACCAGGAGATGAATCCTTAATATACGTCAAAATACCTTTTAATTCTGATAAAGAAAATGGAGAGTTAAGCCCTGTAAAATCACTGCAAATGGAAGATGGAACGGAGTGTAAAATTAAACTAGATTCAGGTGCAAAAGGAGGGGCTAGATTGTCTAGAAACTTATTAGCTAAATCAGGGGATAGCTGAGAGTGGGAAGAAACAGTAGTGGCCATTCTAAATCTTCTAATATTTTGCCAAACTATAGATGGAGAAACATCAGGGCTTATTGATGCACAAAAGCTCCTCCATCCTTCAAACTTCTTTTTCTTAAGAAGCTTTCGGGTAGAGTCTGCAACTTGAGTATATATCTCAAAATTCTCCGATGTCATAACCTGACAATAATTTCTTTCAGAATCCTTTCTACGTTTTATTGCTTCAGTGCAATCTCTGTCCCACCAAGGAGGAAAAGGTATTCTACGGCAACTCCCATTTTTAACAGGGAAAATTTCATCAGCCACCTCAATTAATATCTTAGAGAAAGCTTCGGAGCATTCAGGGCCGTTGTTTAGACTGACGGAAGGAAGCAATTGGATCTTTTGTTCCACCCGTTGAGAAAATATTGTCCAGTCTGTGGGAAGCCTATGTCTTAATCTTGGTTCAGGCTTTTTACTTATAGGACACAATGATGGATACGTTATTATAATAGGAAAATGATCACTTCCACAAGTAGATTTATGAGTACACCAAGTAAGAAATGTAGCCAGATCAGGAGTGCATATAGAGAGGTCAGGTGCACTAGGGCCTTCACCAGGTCGGCTAAGCCGAGTTGGGGAGCCGTCATTTAAGATACATAGGTTTTGTGAGTCTACAATGTCCAGCATTTCCTCACCATAATAATTAGATTTATGGCTACCCCAGCATTGGTGCTGGCAGTTAAAGTCTCCCAACAATAAAAATGGCTTTGGAAGGATAGACATTAATTGACTTAGTTCGTAATAAAGAGCAGCAGAAGGATTGGGAATATAAATAGATATTATACAAACATTATTTACAATAATAGCGATGGCTTCAATGCCATCACTAAGAGTGGGAAGAGAAAATGATTGAAATAAGATGGAATTTTTGACAAGTATGGCAACACCGCCACCCTCGTCGTCTCTGTCATTTCTGACAGAAGAGAAACCTGATATTTTAAATAAATAATCAGGCTTTAGCCAAGTTTCAGATAAACAAATAATTGATGGATTATGTGTGTTTAATAAATGAATAAGTTCAGTCTTTTTAGGGCAAATACTTCTACTGTTCCACTGTATGATTTTGTGATTCGTTATTATTGACGATGTAAGGAGATAGAGAGTTGACAATTATTTCGGCAACGTTGGACGGTAAATTGGGAGAAAGCAAGTTGCAACTAGATAGCAACTTTATGAGAGATTTAATATTTTCAGCTATGGACGGTTCGGGGCTGGATTCATTGGCTTTTTGGTTAATAACAGCACCATTAGGGCTGGAAACATTAGACATGTTGTACTCCCTCGCAAAAGATGCATGAGCAGCACGGTCGTAGCCACCTGATACGGGCTTCGATGGAATGCGTGGTTTTAAGGTGACAGTTTTTCTATAAGAACGAGAGGGACCAGGAGCAGAAGCAAAATTGGGGCTAGGCCCACTATTCAGAGAAGGTTTAAAAGAAGAAGAAGAAGCAACTATATCTGCATAAGATCTTGAAACTGGAGGATGCATTTTTGATGCTTCTGCATAAGAAATGCAGTTCTGAGCCATTGAAAGTTTTATTTCCTTCTGTCTAATAAACTCTGGACAGGACTTACTTGTTGCCAGATGATTGCCCGAACAAAGACAACAAGAATAGTCGTCTTCTTCCATAAAACATGATTCACCATTGTGTTGGTCACTGCATTTGTAACATCGTGGTTTTGATCTACACTGAGCCTTCGTGTGACCGAAGCGGCAGCAGTTGTAGCACTGAATTGTAGGATACACATATAAGTCAACTTGAAGAGCTGTATAACACATGAAAATTCTTTTTGGAAGAACCTGGCCATCAAATGTCAAAATGACTGTCTCAGAGTTATTAAAAACTGTATTGCCGTTAACTATTGTTTTCATTCTAATTCTTCGCACTTTTAAAATCTTACCACATCCAATAGGTACTGAAATATTTTCCTGAATTTCAGAGTCTGACCAACTTGCAGGGACACCTCTTACTACACCCATTCTAGTAATATTAAAAGTTGGGATGATGGCTTTCATGTTTTGTTCAACAAGGCCTGGATGATGGATAAAATTATTTGCATCATCATGCGTAGTAAATGATATGGACAACCTGTTCCTGCCGATCTTCTTTAAACTACCGTTGACAATATTTTTAACAAAATTTTTCTTTAAAAAATTTCCAAATTGAATTGGATTCAAATAAGAACGATCGGCAGGATCAGACCGATTTCTTTGCACATGGACAACATAAGGGGCTAAGTCAGTGGCCTCATAATTCCGAATGGGAATTTGGGAATTTTCCCGAGTAGTTGCATCAGGAGTGGTGGTAATAAGTGGCTTTGAGACACTAGGACCGTTACTAGTATTGACTGGAATTTTGAAACTGTCTTCAATCTCGTCTAAATCACATTTGCAGTGTAAATGACTTACTTTTCCATCTTTCTTTCTACGCTTCTTATTGCAGTGTTTGCACACTTTGTGCAAAGACCGCACACGTTTTCTTGCACTTTTCAATAGAGAACCATCTTCGGTATCCATTGCTGACGACGTTTCATTGTGCTGGAGATCATCATACGTTATATTTAAGCCGACAGGGGGCACCGTGCCCCCTGGGTCAGGGGGATCATCCCCCATAGTAAGGAATCAATAATAAAAAAAACTTACCAAATCAGTAGATATTTACAACAACTACTATTTACACTAAATAAAACATAAATTATATACAATATTACACAAAATAGCTTATCTGATCCTTAAATTAAAGAATAATTTCAATAATTTTACAAAGAACCAAACCACCCGAACGGAAGTTTCCCGCGCTTTTTCATTTGCCGCATATTACCATAAAAAAAACCTTGCCGCTTTTGGTATTGCCATGCCTCCAATATGTGCCGTAAAGTCGGGTAAAAGTTTCTTAGAGTCTGTTGCATCCAACGCAACGCCCCAGCGCCATTACTAACAGGGACAACAGCACATCATGTTATCCAAAACAGCCAAATTTCTTCAATTGATCTTCAATTTTATCTCCAACCATTACAGTTTACTATCCATTGAGGAAATGACAGTTTGTGGTAACCTGATGTGCCGTTGACTGTACATATACCTTCACCCAGTTTCAGAAACGTTCACAGTCTCGTAATTTTTTTATTGATATTTTCTGCTAAAGTTATTGATTTATTTTTAAACCCGAACTTTTAATACCTTTAATATTCAATCTGGCCATGAAAACCCTTTACATAGAAAAACTAATAAAAGTTTATTAAAAATCCTTAATCTAGGGTAATCTTAGGGTAATCAATGAAATTATCATTTGTCACCCTAAAGCTGAATAAAAATAAAAATGCCATCTGTGTAATGAATGACTAAAGGGGTCTTTGGCGGGATGGCGGGAACTCGGCGTGAGCAATTGCTTTATCAATTGAATTTTCGTTTTCTGCGTGAAAAAGTTGTTTAATATGTAATGGTGATAGTGTAGCAAGCAGTAAATTGACTAAAATTCGTGAAGTGATAACAAATTCAAGTGATAACAGTGTTTCTGCTCCGTTTGGTACCGAAAAAGTTTCTCGCGGTTGTGCTTCTTGCCACCAGTTTTCGTAAAACAGACGCTATCCGGTTTTGCGCAGAACATGAGGAGCTTACCTATGGAAAAATCTTCTTTCTTCAACTTAACTTAAGCAAAGCTGAAGAAAAAAGATTTTTCACTGAAGACGAGGCTGCATGGACATCCTTTGCCTTTCCCGAAAGGGATAAATTAAACAACAAAAAAAGCAATGATCTGTGCTAGGGTTGGAAATCGTAGTATAATTATACTATTTGTACCATTAATTCATGAAGCGTATTCTAGTAGGTATGTAGTATTGTAATGCCAGTACACTACGCGAAAGTAAGTACATAATGTACATACAGGTACCATAATTTTTAAAGACAAGTGGAAGGGTATTTTTTTACGTAATTTTTAACTATTTCCTGTTTTTCTGACAGAGTATGAGTTATTATGTATTTTATCTGTGAGTGTGAGTTTGATGACGAATACCTAAAAGCACTTTCTTGTCTATACATTCACAATTTTCTTGAATAATTTGCTGAAATGAAGTAAATCAGACAGTTTTTTTTTTAAATATTTATGTTTCTAGCCTATTTAATTTACTCAATTAAATAGGCTAGAAACAGAAACAAAGGATATTATTGTGATTTTTTATTTGTAATTATTTTATAAGCAATAAAACAAATTTTACTTTAAAATCGTTGAAAATCAAAATGTAGTATTATTTTTGGCTGTGCCTCCGCTGCCGGAGCCGGCAGTGGGGACGAATGCCGGAGCCGGCAGATGAGACGAGTGTCGAAGCCGGCAATTAAGTGGAATGGGTGCCGGAGTCGGCAAAAAAATGATTAGATCGGCATTGTTTGCATATCATAACCATTACGTTACGTAACCATCGTAACCATTACGGTACTGATAGACGATATAAATCATTATAAAACTTAAATGATAGATAATAATAATAATAGTAGGTAGGTACTCAATGATGTGCTGCTATGTTATATACAGGGTGCGAATTTGCAAGCTTGCCATATTCACAGACGCGATAATAAGTCATGTTTCCTACTTTATTCGAGAACTTCCAAAATGGAATACTTTATGAAAAACTAAAATTAAAAAAACTTTTTTTTAAAGTGTGGCCCGGAATAAACTACATAAATGTTTTTCCTGTCCATATTAACTTTAGGAGCAATAGAAATTTACCTAATGTTCGTTTATCTCAAATCAAATGATAAACAAAACAAATTATTGCAGACTTTCCTTTTTGACCTTCACAAAAAAAGGTATGTTATAAGTTTTTGTGTATCTGTATGTCTGAGTGTCTGTTTGTGGCATCGTAGCTCCTAAACGAATCAACCGATTTCGATGCGGGTTTTTTGTTGAAAGCTGCCGTTAGCTTAATTTAATCAAAATCGGTTTAGCCGTTTAAAATTTATACGCAATAAATGTCGGGGGTTATACAACATTTTTAATTTTAGAGTTATACGGGATTCCTACTAAGAAATAAGGAATTTTTGGCGAAGTAAAAAGCATAAATGATATTATTTACAACATTTACACGTTTATTTACACAGTACTTACAGTATTCTAAGTTCTAGTTAGCAGTTGCGGTCATAGTCATCTTAGAGTACCCATAATTTCGCACTAAACACAATCTAGCAGAGACGGAAAATTCTTCTTTTAACAAACCAAAACGAATACGTGTTCTGGCACTTTTTGGATTGCAGACACAGTTAAGGAGTCAATGCCTCAAAGTAAGCCAGTCTTCATCAAGCTGGTCTAAGTTGGTGAATATGATGACTTTCTGATGACTTTCCTTACGATTCATTTACGGTTCACTGAAAATTATGTTTCGTATCACATTAATACATTCAATTTCCTCCGTGTACACCAATCTATTCAAGTTTCCACATCTCCTCACTCACAAATAAGTTAAGTCCGAGGATCGCGCTGGCCAGGGAACTGGGCCATCACGTCCGATCCATTGTGTTATTCTCGGTAATTTTACGTATCGCCCCGTGGCGTAAGCGCGACCGGTAAAAATCCGCGTTCAACTCAACTTAGGTACCAAATTTATGAAAAATTTTGCAAAAAAACAAACAACCATTTCTACCAAAATTTGTGCCAATGTCAAGTTTTTTACTTTTTCTTATTTGACAGCAAATAGTTCGTGTAAGTTTGGTGTAAGTTAAATTGATCAGTTGACAAACCGTATATGCCATGTAATAGGAATGTGCATGAGTATCGATAATGTATCGATGAATTAGTGCTGTGTGCATTAATTGTCGATGAAAATAAATAAAAATAAAAAAATTCGAAATTTTGTCAATCTTATTTTATAATTTATTTAAGTTCTTTACAAGCAGTACAATGATCTCAGTGAATATGGCAAGCTTGCAGATTTACAGTTTATATATGTTACCGGAGATATGTATTATATGAAACCTATAAAATAACCTAACCTAACCGAGCGGAACTGTGACAACCGTTTAACGCAACCACAGTCGTTTCTGGCACTTCGCCGGCCGCTGCCGCGGTATGCTCGCTTCGCTTTCTCGGCTCATGCGTTGGGGGTCGCAGTTCTAACCTAACCTAACCCAACCAACCCGTTAGGCTACTAACAAACCTACTTGTCGCAGTTCCGTCTGTCGCAATGAGGGCTATCGCGTATGAATTCGCCGCTAGGGGCGCTGGTGTAGCGTGAGGTCTCTGGGCTACAATCTTCTTAATATATAAAACAAAGTCGGGTTTGTTCTAACACTTATAACTTGAGAACGGCTGAACACATTTTGATAAAATTTGGTGTGAAAGTAGCTGACACTCTATATTACTACATAGGCTACCTAATTTTCCCAAATTTTTACGGGAACGAAGTCCCGGGCGGAAAGCTTGTCTTAATCTATATATATAAAAGAAAGTCGTGTTTGTTACAACACTTATAACTCGAGAACGCCTGGACTGATTTTGATCAAATTTGGTATGGAGGTAGCTGATACCCTGGATTAACACATAGGCTACATAATTTTCCGAAATTCCCACGGGAACGAAAGCTAGTATGATGATAAATGCATATTTAGTGGCTCCAGTGACATGTACACAAAATAATTTGCTTATCTATAGAGGCCAAGTCCACTCTGAAAACGCGAAAGCATTATTTATCATAATAGATTTCCGCCCGTGGCTCCACCCGCGTGGACAACGGGTTATATCGTGCCCAACTGTGGGATAAAATGTGGCCTATGTTCTTTCCCAGGCTCTAATCTTTCTCTGTACCAAATTTCATCAAAATCGGTTCAGTAGTTTAGGCGTGAAAGACGGACAGACAGACAGACAGAGTTACTTTCGCATTTATAATATTAAAGTAAGGATAAACACTATAATATGTATATATTCCATTTAATATGGCTTCAGCGCTAAAGGTTATGGGTTTAATTCTCACCAAGAACAAACATGAGATGAACATAGATGTTTGTTCTGTCTGTTTGTTGTGTCTGTGTGTATTTATGTATGGTGTATAGGTCTCTGATATGTGATACGTGAATGTTTTGAAAATACATAGTTGACCCTGCGAATCGCTACCAAACACTGCTTTGAGACAGTTTTATCTTTCGGAAACTTATTTGCGCCTTTTTTTCCGAGCAAAACGGGACTGCGCAACACTGCAGCATTGCCAATACGTTAACTCTACGGTTAAATTGTATCAAATATGATTTAAATGTAAATTTTTGTTTTGGTGCCCGTAATAACAAACTTTGACAGCCGTACTTTAGGACCTCACTCTACAGTGGCGCCACCTAGTGAGACAAAAAACGATAGTCCTCATTGAACGAAAAAGTCGAATGTAAGTTATACATATCCGATAGTTATTTAGGAATACCCGCAAATCCAATCTAAGACAATCACCATTTCATCAAAGCAAAGACCCGGAAAAGAACACGAAATCAACTCATGTCAGCTGTCAAAACCGACAAAAATTGAATCTGACAGTAACTTCCGGCAACCGTTCCAATTTTTCGTCGTTGCCGTACCGGCTCCGGCAGCGGAGACACTTCCATTATTTTTTGTCAAGTAGTATAATTTTGATCTCCAAGTAGTATAATTTTCTGATTGTCTGAATCTAACAACCCTGATCGGTGCCATACAACATACAGTCAAGGAAGCTATCAAATTATCTTACGCCCACGTACCCTAGTCTAGTACACTATGTAGTCTGTGCGCCCACGTCTACGAATTTGAGTTTGAGCAAAACAATTGCCGATTTTTATTAATTTCAATGGTTAATTTTAATAGAATTCCAATTTATGTGTCATGTTCATGTTATGACTTACTCGTGTTATTTTATATATGGATAATATAGTTCAATAATCGTAACTATTTTAAAGTTAAAATAAAACCTACTAAGACATGATTACCCACAAACTGTGTAAAACAAAAGAAAGGCTATTTTATCTTATTGTAATTTTATTGTTGTCGGTTTGTGCAATTTATGGGTACTTAAACTATCTACAAAATAACTACAAGAGCGTGCAATGGTCCGGTGAACGATGTTTATCGGAGTTAAGAACTGTAAAATATCAATTAGCGGGTAATTTGCCTTTTTACGACTTTTGTAAATTAGAATGTATGATTGAAGTAAATATTAGACCTTGTCACTTAAAACCCTGGTATTCAATTATTTATATTAATCAAACAGACCATTTAAACCAGTTTTGTCATTTCCATAATTAGTGTAAAATATTTAATAGAAAATTGTTCAAAAGCTTTCCTTTTTAGCCACTGTGTGGCGAATTAGGCAAATGTCTAATGGAAACACTTGATTCAAACTTGAAATTATTGTGTGGTAAATTAGGCAATTTTTGTTTTTTTTTGTTTTTCGTTCTTGTTGTTATTATTCATTCTAAGCTGCAAGTCCATTTAACTCACCTAGTTACTTATAGGCGAAAACTTGTTATTGGGCTAGACATAAATCATGTATGCAATTAGTTATTTTAGGCTGTAAGTTTTCCTCATACAATAAAAAAAAATGTCTAATGAAAACACTTTGATTCAAACTTGAAATTGTTAAGAGCCAAGAGCCTTCTTAGTAAGCCAAACCGATTATGAACAACTTTCAACTTTTTACAGCAGTGACAGATTTCAAGAAAAGATTAGACAAGGTGTTAGCTGATTTGCAGAAGTCACATGAGGCTGAAAAAGCAAAATTCAAGGACATAATGGAAAGTTGTATGGCCATGCAACAACAATCCTCTATATGCCAGGTGAACCATTAACCTCTACAATATAGACTATCCACTTTTATTTAAAATTATTAGGTAGGTACTCAGGTTACTTTTAAATTTTTTTACTATTTACTTTTTATTTTCAGAGCCAGTTTGATGATCTCCAAATAGAGTGCAAATCACTGAAGGAAAAATATGACAAAATTACATCAGAATTAGAAAAACTGAAATCTTCCAGCTAAATGTAGGCATCCTGCCTAAGTAATTTCTAGTCAGAACAGAATTGAATGGAGGAAAAAGTAACAAATACCTAACAAATAAACATGAATTATTGTTGTTGTTGATATTGGAAATATAAGTATAATAGTACATTATGCTACAAGTGTGTTAAATTGGATATTACATTAGAGGCGAGTTTAGAGCCCGAGCCGAGAATGTAATATCCAATGCGCTCGCGTGTCATACGACATTTTTCAAAACATTTGCGTGGAAAGAAAGAAATAAAAACTTTCCTTTGATCTTGACGGCAACAAGCTACCACTTGCATGTTGCGCCTCGGAAAGTATTTCTGGTGGTGTACCCACGTAGGTTTCCTGTTCTGTATTTGAAGAAGACATTTTTGTGTTGTATTTCTGACAATACTAACAATCTGATGAATACAAATGCCGTTTGTGAAAACCAAGTGAAAACATCTGAAAAGAGGCGCGATTATTTTTTCTTTTTTCGCTCGCAAAATAAGATTCACATTGCCATACAGCCAAATAATAAAAAAAAAAACTTAACTATATATTTTCACGTTTTAGCATAAATAAATGATAATTTTCTGTTAAATATAAATGATCTAGCTAGTGGAATTATATTTTTATTTACACATAGTTTAATATTTACACTTAATTTTAAATATAAAATAAGATCTGATCTCTTTGCTGAAAAAAAAACCATAACGTACTAGTGCTTTATTTTTATTACTGACGGGGCTGGGTAATACATATCATTATGAACCTTAAAACAATGACATAAGACCTACTTTATGAGCAAATGTGTTGAAAAATAATTAATGTGTCATTATTCTGAAAGACTTACTGCCGTACTCAGAGACGTCAATTAAAGTTAAGAATTAAATGTCATGCTATCCTTGTTTATATCAACAAGACTGAAAGAGACAACATCAGAGTTTAACTGTACTTAACTTTAATTGACGTCTCTGAGTACGGCAGTTAATGTTTAGCCACTCATGAAAGCTGCTCTTTACGTTATGTTTGGTAAAGTTTTTAGATAGAGTATCTCTGGACACAAAATAAAGAGAATTTTGAGCTCATGTATGTAGTTCAATTTTTATACAACTCTGTTAGTTTAAGCCTAGATCATATATTAGTAGTAGATACATGTTCTCATACAAAATCAAACGCAAACCGCGGCACCGCGTCAACAACAGGTATTTGAATGCTTATACAAAAGGTTTGAGCTATAAGCTATAATATAAGAGCAACTCTAAAAAAACCCAGAGTTTTTTTAGAGTTGCTCTTATATTATCTAAAAAAACTCATAAGATATATTATTTATATCTTATGAGTTTTTTTAGAGTACTTAAAAACTATATTAGTTAGGTTGAAACTGTCACATAATATAATAATTTATATTAAATTATACATAGACACCTTCGATACACACGCTCACACCTATAATCCCTAACGGGGTAGGTAGAGCGTCAGTGGTTCTAGAACCACTAGATGCCTCATTTGACAAAAATTGTCAGTCAGCCTTTCGCCCATTATACAGGGAAACCCTCGTATCTCTCTTACAGACTTTTACTACATACCTAGCTAGGAAGAGTAGGTAGCTGGCACATTCTAAGTTTTTCTTTCACTCCCAGTCCAGCATGGAAGGTGGTTTTAATCTGGATAAGTATGGCTAGTATCATAAGTATCAAAAAGTCCAAGATCTATTAAAACAACTGTTTCTTATTATTGCTACTTGCTTTCTCAATGTATTTAAATGATAGATAGTTAGGTAAGTACAGTCAACAGCACATCAGGTTACCACAAGCTGTCTAATTTCCTCAATTGATAGTAAACTCTAATGCTTGGAGATGAAAATCAATTGAAGAAATTTGACAGTTTTGGATAGCATGATGTCCCGCTGTCCCTGTACCTAATAAGAATGAGGGGCGAGGGGTTTCACGATTTAAAAAAAGCTCATTTATTTTTCTAGTTTTAGTATAAATAATAGAAAATACGTGAAAAAAAACGTTAGTGCCTATTAAATTCGGGGGCTTCCCTCGGTTTCCCTGGGATTCTATCATCAGATCCTGATTTGGGGACAATGCATGGGACCACCTCTGGAATATACTCTTAACCGAGTTAGCACTCCATTCTAATTTGACCAAGGAGTATAAATATAATCACAACCGAACTTAAGATAGCCGACAAATTATAATTTTACCACTTACTAGGTAGCTGTCCCGCCCGAGACTTCATTCCCGTGGGAATTCAATGCAGGTAACATGATCATCAGGGATAATGTATCCCTGATGATGAATCAGTTCAGTAGTTTCGTAGCCTATTCAATACGAACAGTCAAATCTTTCCTTCTTATTGTAATAATATTAGTGTAGACGAGAGGAGCTGGGAGCTATGCAGAAGAAATGCATGAATACATGGCTGTATGTAAATAGATTCCATTGTCCATTGATAAAAAAAACAGACAATCACTCACTGTCACTGTCAGTCATTGCTGTCAACATCAGAGGTCTTTGGCGGGAACTCGGCGTGAGCGGTTGCTTTGTCAATTGAATTTTCGTTTTCGGCGTGAAAAAGTTGTTTAATGTGTAATAGTGATAGTGTATTATGCAGTAAATTGACTAAAATTCGTGTAGTGATGAAAAATTCAAGTGATAACAGTGTTTCTGCTCCGTTTGGTACCGACAAAGATCCTCGCGGTTGTGCTTCTCACCGCCAGTTTTCGTAAAACAGACGCTATCCGGTTTTACGCAGAACATGAGGAGCTTAGGGCTTAGGTTAAGTTGAAGAAAGAAGATTTTTCACTGAAGACATGGCTGTATGGACATAGTTTCCTTTGCCTTTCCCGAAAGGGATAAATTTAACAAAAAAAAAAAAAATGTCAACATCATGCTGTCAAAAAAAAAGAACCTCACACAATCACAAAAAAACCTAGTATCAAAAAGTGAATTGAACTGAGAGAGAAGTTCTCTGACTTGTGTTCATCTGTTATTCTGTGACTCTGTGCAAAGAGTATGTAAATCTGTGCTTTTGTTTGACTTGTGTTATGTTGTAGGTCGGACGGATGTTATGTTATTCAGTCACAGTCAGTCAATCATCTGACTCCGTCATCGCTTGTCATTGTGCCCAAACTGTGCCAAAAACTGGTACAAGTGCTATCACCAAAACTTGATCATGAGGAAACTAACGTAATTTAGTAGTTTATGCTGCTACACCCCAAAAGCAATTGCAACCTACAATGTGTGGAAATTGTACATGATAACACGAGGAATGTATCACATAGTTCGAGTGATACTGTATCGGCTATGGCTCGTGTCCACGCTGACTCTCTTCTCAAGCGTCCTCTGTTTTTGGCTGTATGGTTTTTTCTTGGCAGCCTCGGTGTTCATCACCGGAATATCAGGTAAAGTATATTTTAGTAATGACGTTTAAAATCTTGGTCAGGTAGTCTTTGTCTTTCAAAGCATCTAATTTTTATTTATTTCTAGCTTTTCGCCCGGGATTTCGTTCCCGTGGGAATTAGGGATAAAATAGTTTACGTCCTCTTTTCAGACCTACAAAATACACACAAAATCTCAAGAATGGGAGGAGTCTTGTTACAAACACTGTGTCACTAGAATTTTATGTATTTTATTTATATGTTACAAACACTGACACTAGAATTTAGGTTGGTAGTAATCAATTAAACATGGTATTTTATTAATTAAATGATGAAGCCTTTTGTCCAGCTGTAGTCTGGTAACTATGTACAGTGAAGAGCAGGTCACGCTTTACACTACCAGTTTAAGCTGAGCTCTGATTTATACTATGCTGGGCCTGTCCAAAGTTCAAAGTGTCAAGCTTGACGTGCTCTTCAGTGTACAATCATGTTGTTACAAATCCTAAGATAATAGTTGAGAACTTTAACTTCTTTTCTGAAACACCTGAATCTAGTGCTAGTCAAAGCAATAACACTTACAACACTACTCTAAGTCTATTTTTATGCCTCCAACCATGTTGGATGATAATGATAACATAGTAAATATTTGTATTTATTTATTTATTTATAGCCTTTAATCAGAAATACATAATATATTAATCTATTTCTATTTTACTGTCTTCGTTGACCATTTCTGTGTGCCTTCGGGCAAAGGCCTCCCCCATTATTCTCCACTCTTCCTTCTTGTGTACGAGTCTGGTCCAAGTTTTACCTGCCATTTCCACAAGTTTCCACATGAACTTGTGGAACATAGTAAATATATGACAAGGTAAATAATAGTTCTGATTCTGATGGTGTAGTTATTATGATAGTCAAAGATGTGTCTGTGATTATTTTGGCTAGGCCGGCCATAATTTCTCATTTTTAACCTTTGCTTTGAACAGGGTAAGTTCCCTTGTGAACTAAAAACTTTCTATTATAAAACCCCTGTTTAAAAAAAGAGACCGGACAGATATTTACCTGTACAGGCCCATTGCACTTATTCCAAATTAATTCACACATCATCCACATATTCACAGCGTATGGGGTGGGGGGTCTTACCAAACGTAACAGTACATGTTAAGGGATACCAAAAAACCGTGACATATGGGGGAAGCAGTTCAAAAAAAAAACTAAATTTTGCATGACGTAATATGTGGACAGCCCCTTATGTAAAATCCCTCACATACATAATAAATAACCAAGAGCTTAAGAGGAGTGCACCTACGTCAATATTTTCACGAGAAAATTATTTCATCTTTTAGTGTAAATGCTGTTATAGAATAAATGAATATTTTGAAGACTATGTCTAAGTAATATAGGTGATATGTAGGTACCTACTTAAATAAATATTGTATGTAAGTATGGTGAAACATGGCTGACGGCTATGCTCAAGAACTTGACGTGGTCATCTGTCTTTTTACCCGACTGCGCGATGCAAAGGAGGGTAATGTGTTTATCAGCCTATGTATGTATGTACTTAGTCGGGTCATAAGTATTGTCACATACATGTATTGTAATAAATAATTTAACTTCTTATATCTATCAGTATATTTAATACACCACATGAAAGCCTATTGTTTTAAATAACATTTTATTTATTCAAAATGACCGTTGACCGCCCTTAATTTGTAAAACCGCCTTCAACCTGCGTGGTCAGTCGTCAACAGTGGCACGCACCACTTCCATGTCTATCTCTGCCACTGCCTTAAGAAGGGATGCCTTCAGAGACTCCAGATTGAGATAAGGTTTAGAGCAGACCTTTGCCTCTAAGTGCTGCCATATTTTATAATCCAATGGATTTAAATCAGGACTAGCAGACGGCCACTCCTCGTGCCTGATGAAAACGATTACGTGCGCCGCGAGCCAGTCTTGTGTGCTCTTTGCTTTATGAGCTGGCGCAGAGTCCAGCTGGAATACCCAATGCCGGCTTTGAAACATTGTGCGTGAGAGAGGTTCCACAACGTTTATCAGGACAGTGTTTTAATAAACAGCAGCACCGGTTTTGACACCTTTTTCGCAAAAAAACATTTCTGTGAGGCCCGAATACGAGGCTCCCAGCCAAACCATGATTGAAGAAGGATGATGACCTCGCTGAACTCGTGGAATACGCCTGATCGCTTCCTCACTGCTGTGCGCATACAATAAACCTTATCATTTTGCTTATTGAAGCTTTCCTCGATATTGAAATTTTTTTCATCCGAAAAGAGGATTTCTCGGTACTTTTTTCCCGCGTACCGCTTAAACAACACTCGCGATCTGTCTAGCCTAATCTTCTTCAGACGTGCATTAAGGAGATGTGATGTTCTTTTTCGATAGGCGCGTAGTCCAAGGTCTTCATTTAATAACCTTTTGACAGTCGTCTTACTTATTCCCATCTGCAGGGCCATCAGCTTTTGCTTCCGGACGGGATTTCTCTCAATTCGCGCCTTCACTGCTTTGATGACCGCTGGAGTCCGAACTGTACGAGGACGACCGCTTTTATTATTATTATTATTAATTGATACACTAGCAGCTCTAAGAGCTGATGCGTGTATATCACTGCACCCGTGTTCCTTCATTTTTAAAAATGTTTATCAAGTCTATTTTTAAAACAGTTCACAGTTGGGGCACTTATTACGGTTTCCGGGAGAGAGTTCCACAAGTTCATCACTCGAAATGGCAAGAAGTGTGTTCTAGGGTTGCTAGCACATGGAGGTTTGGTTAACTTTAGGGAATGGCCTCTTAGACGTGTGTTCTGGTTCATCATGTACAAATCCTTCATGTTCCTGACATTGTAGTGGTCACTGAGTATTTTATATGTTTCTATGAGGTCTCCTCTTTTTCGTCTCTGCTCCAGTGTTGTCAAGTTGAGCTCTAAGAGGCGTTCTTCGTAGGACTTCTTTTTGAGGGACGCTACCATTTTTGTAGCTCTCCTCTGGACTTTTTCTAACATTTCGATGTCTTTTTTGAAATAGGGAGACCAAATTTGAAAAGCATATTCCAGCAGTGGACGAATGTATGTTTTGTACATTTTGATGAATAATTCCTTGGTAATAATATAGAATGTTTTCCTGATCATATACAGCATGGAATTTGCTCGTTTTGTTATATGAATTATGTGTACGTCCCATTTCAGATTATGTGTTATCTTAACGCCAAGATCTGTTTGTATATTCACTGCCTGAAGTGGCACATTACTCACATTATATTTAAGTTTAGGATTGGTATTTCCTATATGTAACACGGTACATTTTGTAGCATTGAGCGAGATCAGCCAATCTTTAGTCCATTGCACGATTCGGTCCAAATCTTGTTGTATAATATTGTGGGTTATGAGTGGATTTCCTATTATTTTGGTGTCATCTGCGAAAATTGACAGATCAGACTGAATAACAGTTTTGAGATCGCTTATAAAGATTCCAAACAGAATTGGTCCAAGGACAGATCCCTGTGGCACACCACTGTGAACGTCGAAAGCATCTGACAGGGTTTCTCCCACTCTTACTTTGAACTTTCTGTTGCTTAAAAAGTCTTCTATCCATTGGAGAAGCTGTCCACGAATTCCAAAGTGGTCTAGTTTGACTATCAGCCTTTTAATAGGGACTCTATCAAACGCCTTCTCATAATCTAGGTATATGACATCTGTGGGTTGGCGTTTATCCCAGTTATTTGTCCATTTGTCAAGACACATGAGAAGATTCGTGACTGTTGACCTCCTTGGTACAAAGCCATGCTGTTCGTCGATGATAATATTTTCTTTGTTCATAAAACTTCTCAGTTCCGCCGCAATTATTTTCTCCATAGTTTTGCAGACTGCTCGTGAGACTGATAGGTCTATAGTTGGAAGCAGCATATTTATCACCTTTTTTGTATATGGGAGTGACATAGGCCTCTTTCCAATCCTGTGGTAAGTTCCCATTTTTAAGTGAAAGGTTCATGATGTGAGCTAACTGAGCACTGAGAACTTTACTGCATTGTTTTAACAATATTGAGGGCGGAGCATCAGGTCCCATTGACGTAGAATCGTTGAAAGTTTTTAAGGCCTTGGATACTTTATCCGGTGTGATAATCAGTGATTCTATTGAATTATCTACTCTCGCCATTTGTACTTGAGGCATGGTTTTATTTTTCGGTTCTACTACAAATGACTTCTCAAATTGTTGGGCGAACAGGTTGGCAACTATCATTTGGTCATTTGTAATGTTTCTACTGTCGTCTTTTAATGATGGTGGTACCGATACCGTTGAAGACAATTGTTGGCGTACGTAGGAATATAATGACTTTGGTCCACTTTTTACAATTCCTCTCTCAAATTCCATTCTGAGTCTTCTAACCATGGTTACCAGTTGATTATTAGCTTGCCTGTATTTTTTATATGCACTTTTAGAGCCATTTAATGTATACTGTTTCCACAGGCTCATTTTGTATTCTACTTTATCTAAAACTTGTTGACTTATCCAGGGCTTGTTAAGGTTTGGTTTTTTGTATTTTGTTTTAAGAGGTATATATTTTTCAATAGCATTTTCTTTCTATCATCTATACTGCAATCCTCACTGAATCGTTTTATGGTACGATAAATGAACCTCAACGTTATTTTCAAATTTTGTAGCAGTTTGAAAATCACCTTACTCAGTCACTAGACTCATCTCCCGCTCTCGCTGAGCTCATTCGTCATATTTTTGCGTCCTGGAAGGACTCGCAAGATGCTCTTGGAGTCTTCTGTGATTTGTCCAAGGCTTTCGATTGTGTTCATTATGAAACTCTGATCAGAAAATTACATCATTATGGCATAAGAGGAGACGCACTTAAGCTTCTGGAATCTTACCTGAGTAATAGGATCCAGAAGGTTGAGGTTAACGGCATTAGGTCACCTGGGTCCACAGTCTGTATGGGCGTCCCACAGGGTTCAATCCTAGGACCATTCTTGTTTCTCGTTTACATTAATGACTTAGCTTCTCTTGTTAAAGACGCCCATGAGATCGTATTATTTGCAGATGACACATCACTCATAGTTAAAGTGAAGAGGTACGACACCGATTACGACGATGTAAATACTGCGATCTCAAAGGTAGTTAAATGTTTTACTGTAAATAAACTTCTTTTGAACGAGAAAAAAAACAATGTTAAACAGGTTAATACCAATGTACAGGTTAGGAATGAAAAACTGGACATTGTGGAATCTCCTGTATTCTTAGGAATAACTCTTGATGCAGTTTCAATGGGGTCCTCATATTAATAAGTTAGCGAGCAGACTCAGTTCAGCAGCCTACGCAGTTAAAAAAATCCGTCTGCGAGAACCGTATATTTCAGTTACTTCCACAGCCTAATGTAATTTTACTGTGGGGTAATGCTGCGGATATCAATAAGATCTTTGTTCTGCAGAAAAGGGCGGTTCGCGCGATTTATCAAATGAGACCTAGAATGTCTCTTAGACAAATATTCAAAGAAATAGATATTTTGACTTTTGCATCCCAATATACATGTGACAATCTTTTATATGTGAAGAAAAATGAACATTTGTTTAAGAAAAATAGCGATAGGCACAATGTGAATACTAGGACCAAGCATAAACTGGATGTACTTGACAATCGTCTCCACAAGGTCACGAACTCTTTTATGGGTCAATGTATACGGTTCTATAATAAGATTCCCATATGTATTCAAAATTTACCTTTGGACAAATTTAAGACAGTAATTAAACAAAAAATTTGCAAAAAGGGCTATTACAAAATTTCTGATTATTATCAGACAGTCAGCCATAGGAATGAACTGCTCAGCTCTAGAGTTATTTCAGATTTAGTTAAAATTAGTAAATAAGAAAATTTGTAATGCGATTTAAAAGAGCAACCTCAGAGTTTCTTGCCTGTTCTTGTCTGAGGAAGACTGCACCTTTGCGAATAGGCGTAGAGTCAGTAGGGTCAAAAGAACGAATGCGTATGTATGTATTTAAATCGTTTAATGTATGTTTGTATGTATTTCATTGTAATCTTGACTTGTTTTATGTGACATCCTGAATGTCCTATAAAATAAAGATTTTTCTATTCTGTTCTATTCCTTTGGCGCGTAACCGCAGCGGTGCAACGCGATTACTGCGACTTAATCTTCTTTTCGCATCCACTCCATGTTGGAAAATAAAGAAAATTCCCGAAATTTAGTGCTTTTTATATCGTCAAATATTCAAATTTCGAATATGTGTTTTAGTTTTTTTGTACCCGTTCCAAATTTGAAATTAAAAGCTTGTGACAGTACTTATGGACCGACTTAGTATGTATGTGGGTTTGTACCTTGTGGCACTATTTAGACCAAACGCGTGGGCAGATTTTGATGAATGATACGTCATTGGATGTCAAGTGGGGTATCGTTGAATAGGTATTTAAAAATCATTTATAGGTTTCTCATATCGTTTTTAAATCAGAATTACCGTTTAGGATCTACAACAATTTAAAGTTGGTTAGTAACGATTTCCACTTAAATATGTACCTATAGGCTTTTAATGCGGAAATTGTTCAATTTTTATGCAAGTGAGATATATACAACTAATGAGAAAATAAATAAACAAATATAAATAACCTAACTAAAAAGTGAAAAATAAAATAAATTAATTAAAAAAATAAAAAACCCGACCGCGTAGTATATGAACTGAAAAGAAAAAACAAGTAAGTCCAATAGTCGAGACTTTTGTTATTGAATATTATAAAATAACATAAAGATTTTAATAGTCGGGACCCATCAAAAATCCGGCGTCCTAATAATGGGTCCCGACTGTTAAAATCTTTATGTTAATCAATAATATTCAATAACAAAAGTCTCGACTACTGGACTTACTTGTTTTTTCTTTTCAGTCCTTATTACGCAGTCGGATTTTTTAATTTTTTAAATTAATTTATTACCTGTGTTGTCATGTTAAATGATTTTAACATGACTCTAATCGAATTAACCACCCCTAACACATGACCTTTATAACCTATCTTCTATATATATAAAATCCTTTGTCCTGAATGACTGACGGATCAACGCACAGCCTAAACGGCTGATCGTAGAGACCTCAAACTTGGAGGGTAGGTACTTTTTGTGACGTAGGCATCCACTAAGAAAGGATTTTTCGAAATTCTATCCCTAAGTGGGTCAAATAGGGGGTCAAAGTTTGTATGGAACTACGTGATTCCTTGGTCCAATCTCTTTCGAATTCTGCATGGACATTCTTTTTATTTATTTTATTAGGACGAGTTACTTATTTTATTAAGTTAATTTCCTAACGGGGTTAACGTGGGGTAGAAAGTTATTTCAAAATCTTTTGTCCTGAATGACAGAAGGATCAACGCACAGCCCAAACGGCTGATGGCAGAGACCTCAAACTTGGAAGGTAGGTTCTTTGTGTGGCGTAGGCATCCACTAAGAAAGGATTTTTCGAAATTCTACCCCTAAGTGGGTCAAATAAGGGGTCAAAGTTTGTATGGAACTACGTGATTCCTTGGTTCAATCTCTTTCAAATTGTGCATGGACATTATTTTTATTTATTTTATTAGGACGAGTTACTTATTTTATTGAAATTCATTTCCTAACGGGGTTTAAATGGGGTAGAAAGTTATTTTGGGGGTAATTTATTTCCAATGAACACAAGAAAAATAAACCCTATTAGTAAAATAAGAAGTTATCATTTCTCTTGCGCTTGAATTTTGACTTACGTCCTTTTAGCAATTTGGGACCATAAGTCATCTTCAATCAAATGCCAGCAAAGGAAATCCAAACTTTTAGTCTTTTACTTAAGGTCATGTTTTCTTTGGCAATAAACTCCCATTCGAAATTTAAAATAGTAAGGACTAACACATCAGATGTATAATAATATTATAAAGAGGAAATATTTGTATTTTTGTATGTAACGAATAAACTTAAAACGATTTCAAAAATTATTTCACTAGGATTATTCCTGAGTAACATAGATTGCATAATTTTTCCAAATTCCTATGGGAACGAAGTCTCGAATGAAGTTTCTAATGTGATGTCGTAAATAAACACATTTTCTTGCACTTACATAGCAAACGCTAGCTGAACCCTATGAGATAGATCTAAATTATGTACTATATATGTATTGTACACCATATAAAGGTCTTCAAAAAAGTCCGCGATGGTATATGTCTATCTCTTAGGGATAACCCACAATAACCATTTTTTGTCCTTTACTTTTTATACGAGAAATAATGGCTTATTCACGAAGCGATTTTAAGCAACACAGTATTAATCCTTATCCAAAAAAGTACCTTAAATATTGTACATTTTAATATAGATATAAATAATACGTCGAATGCCTTTATTATTATCAGGCAGCGATCGCACGCGTCTGTCTGTTACGCTTTCACGCCAAAACTCCTAAACTGGTTTTGATAAAATTTGGTAGAGAGATAGATTAGACTTACATTTTATCTCAGAATATAACCTGTAGTCCACGCGGGCGAAGCCGCGGGCGGAAAGCTAGTATAAAGTATAAAATAAGGTTCTGATGATATACATTACATTTTTCAGGGATACTTTATAGCGCCCAAGACCTCCTGCTCTATTATCCAAATGATCCACCGGACTCAAGAGTATTTGTATTACAGCCAAGCAATTATAAGTTGCCTTATGAAAGTATTAAAATAAATAATAAGGATGGCCTTAAAATTCATATGTTTTTGATAAAACAATACACTAACAGCGATCAAAGACCCACAATGATATTTTTCCATGGGAATGCTGGTAATATGGGGCAGAGGTAAGTAGTCTTATAAAATATCCATGAGACAATTTTGCAAAGGTAAACAAAGATTTTTGATTTGAGATAATTTACTGCTGGGCAATGCCACTACCGCAATCTATCCCCACAAACATCTTATAAACTCAAAAGGGACGCATTTAATGTCTTTAAAACGTTGGCGTTTTCTACCATTAATTTCGTTTTACGGTGCATTGTCAACTTGAAAAAAAAAGAGCACTATGTCACTGGTAATTAGGTCAATAATTTTTGTACTTCTTTCCGTGTTTGATTTCATGAATGAATTTGTTTATTTTCAGATTATCAAATGTGTGTGGATTTTATCACAAGCTGCATATTAACATTTTGATGGTGGAATACAGAGGTTATGGACTGTCAGAAGGAGCACCTTCAGAAAGCGGCTTGTATATTGATGCTCAGTCGGCCCTTGAGTATTTGTTGCGTCGGAAGGATATAGATCGTACAAAAATAATGCTGTTTGGTAGATCTTTGGGTAAGTAATTTAATAATTTTGTATGGATGTTGTAAGAACTTAATAATATGTTGTTATGTTTTCAATCCTGAATCCTTATATAAAAGACATTCAGTATTTTATAACAGGTGTCATACGTGGGTATAACCATTAAAGTTATTCTTAAATCTTAGACACCATATAAGAGTTCAGACTTATTACTATTTTTGATTCTTTCCAGACCGTAGAGCTATGATGGTCTTAACTTTGTTTGTTTAGTTTTTATTTAAAACTACCTTTCCGCCGCGGCTCCGCCCGCGTGGACTACAGGTTATATCGTGCCCAATTGTGGGATAATATGTAGCCTATGTCCTTTCCCAGGCTCTAATCTATTCATCAAATCGATTATCATCAAAATCGGTTCAGTAGTTTAGCCGTGAAAGACGGGCAGACAGACAGACAGACAGAGTTACTTTAGCATTTATAATATTAGGATAAAATTTTAAATTGGCAGTATGTACAAAATAGATTCCCTCAAGCTATTATCTATTTTGACAATGCCAAAAAATTGTTCCTACTAAAGTGGTATAAATAGTATGATTAAAATCCCGAAAATATAGCTACAGTTTGGTGATGTTATGATGCTGCCTTGACGTCAAGCTGTAGTCCTCGCCTCACATCATGCGAGCAAACGGTGGGGGCTTTTCACTTGATTTACATTCGAAACAATACTCCTGAATTAGGGACTTATCAAAAGAAGAAGGCGTAAATTTCATTTATGAAAAGTATATTTTTACAATTAAATGCAAATTACCAAAATTATTGCATCCGTCCTCTAAAATGTCTCGTCGAATCGTCCTTTGTTTCGTCATCTGTCCAGTCTTATTCAAAAACTATGGCTATTCACGAAGGAGTCCGCAACATCCTCCCTTTCAATATTGGAAACCAATACTCAAGGTTCGGAGCAGACATCAAGGTCTTGTTGATTTTGACTCGTTCGTGTTGGCTTCGCATCAATGAAGTTGCCCAGGGCTCTGTAAGGCTGCATGGCCTAACTTGTCGGAGAGGATTCAATCTATTCCTTTCACCTCGTACTATCTCCTTGTGTAAGAACGGACGCCCTCCTTTTTTTCTAGTCTTGGGGCGGTTCTGTTCTTGCGTCTGCTGTTTTTTCCGTGTGGGGGAATCCAACCTCTTCTGTGCTGTCAAAGAGCTGTCAGGAGGAGTATCATCACGGTAATCATGGAGAAGTGTGTCAAGGAATGGAATGTCAGGATTAGGTCTGTCAGTGTAAGGTCTGTGAGAGAGAGCAGGCTCGTCGTAGCGCCACAAATTACCCGTCTCAATCTTGTGGTTGACAAGCATGGTAGTTTTTTCCAGACTGGCGATCGCCTTCGAACCGGCCCACCTTTGTTACGTCTTGACAAAGCATATAGGCGTTAACTTTGTTTATGAATACATATACAGGGCTTTAGGTAAATCTCTTTCAACCTGTCGGGTGGTTAATCAGTCCATGAAACTGAACAACTTCCCCAAGGAATATAGGTCAAAATACGAAAAAAAAATTTTGAGGTCCCATACAAACTTCATCAGCATATAGCGCATTTTGAACCTGCGGACCAAGTCCGATATTTGATGTTTAGTGAATGTCAAATTACAGTACTTTTTTATACTATTTGATACCTAAATTCATTTTTCTAGTTACTAGAATCTAGTGCCTCGACATAAAGCGAAAAGTTTTAGCATTTTTCGCATTCTGACGTCAGGCAGATTCACTGGACCAATCTCGTTTCACATACTTCGAGACTGTTTATAGGAAAATTCTCTATGTAAATATTTTATACCTTTTCAGTTCCTCCACACATTTTTTAAATATTATAACACTTTAAAATTTCGCGACTTGAACACATAATTTAATACTAACGCGGGTCAAAATTTGCGTTTATATTATGTTTTCACCTTTGATCACGACATCGACATCATAAAAAGTTATGCTTGAAAGTAGTTTTTCTCTTATTAATCAGTTTTTTTGGGGTGCTGAATTCGAAAATGACATTAATTTTTTATTATAAGCTTATATTTAACTTGCAATGTATATACATACATACATGTGCGAATCTTTTTTTTACCGGATATCCCTGTCATTTCAAGTGAAAAATTGATATTTATTGGTCTTCTTTACAGGAGGAGCTATAGCAATAGACTTAGCATCAAGAAAGCGATACAGAAATAAAATTTGGGCACTTGTTGTTGAAAACACATTCACAAGCATACCTGATATGGCACACATTATATTAAAGTGGAGATGTTTACAATGGTTGCCGAAATTCTGCCACAAAAATAAGGTTAGTAAATATGTACTTTTTTTATTGAAGTTTAGGGTATAAATATTGCAGTAAATTTTTTAACGCCACTCGTTTGCTCACAAGGCCGATAAATCTGTAATTTAATACTAACATGGGCCCAAATTCGCGTATATACACACATCAACACGGTCTACTTGAAATTTGTGAAAACGTGATGGAAACGAAAACGAAAATGCACTTTTTGCCTGCTTTTTGTATGAAAATGGTCGAAATTACGCTTTTTTTTTTCATTTTCGTCACGTTTTCACAAATTTCAAGTAGAACAAAATTTATTGACTAGAATTGAAAATTCAGGTTTAGCACTTACTCGTCTGAAAATTATAGGCCTCCATGTATCTCGAGTATGCTTTTATAGCTTCTTAAACAGATCTCTTTTGTATGAAAAATCGTGCAATATCCCTAGACCGTGTTGATGTGTATATGTTACAGTTAAAACTAGTTAGTAGTTAGAACGCGTTTTTCCTAGTTAGAACTAGTTTTTACTTGGTGCCTTTGTTAAAACTAGAAATAATCAGTTAAAACTAGAATTTACCACTGATATATTTGATTTTCAGATAAAACTAGTTGTCACATCGAGCTATAGTTAAAACTAGCTATAGTTAAAACTCCCCCCCCGCGAAGATTATATCGGGGCAGAAACTGTAGGTTAGGTTTGTTAGTAGCTTAGCCTAACTAATCCGTTAAGGGTCGGTTAGGTTAGGTTAGGTTAGAACTGCGAACAGCAGGCCCGGACCTCTCGTTGGCGACTGTCGTGCGAACTATGGTCGAGAACGAGACGTCATGGAACAGTGTCCTCTCCTTCTGTGAAGACATAATTTTCCAGAAGGAGGCGGCGGAGAGAGAAAGAGAGGCGGACGCTAGTGCTCCCGCTATCCGCCGCAGAAGGTCTGGACGCAGAAGACGAGCCGAGGCCCGTCTGATGCCTCCATAGAAGAGGCCTGGTGACGGCCGCAGGGGCGACCGTCACCAATAAAGGCCTTGAGACGGAAGGCGTGCAACGTGTTCCATGCACGCCTTCAAACAGCAGGCTACATGGGGGGCACTGGTCCCCCCGCGAGAAGGGGTCCGCTGATATAAGCGATCCAGCGCCCGGTGGAGTCACAGACGAATGCTAACGCGATACCTGTGACCCCACCCCAGGCGGGAGAAGGAACACCTTGGGGTTTTAGTCGGTTCGAGTCCGACATAACCCTTCCATCGCCCCTGCGATGGGGGGTATGCGTGGGCATTTCCCCAAGTAAAAAAAAAAAGGTTAGAACTGCGACCCCCAACGCACGAGCCGAGCGAGCGAAGCGAGCGTGCCGCGGCAGCGGCCGGCGAAGTGCCAGAAAAGACTTTGGTTGCGTTAAACGGTAAGCACAACAACTACATAACCCACAACATAACCTCAAGCCAATCAGAATAAGGTATGATGAACTCTAACCTCGGTCGGAACAGTTTTAACTGACTCGCTTCGGGAAAACGCGTTTTGTCTTGCAGAAACTAGTTTTAACTGATATTTGATTCAGACATTAGTCAATTCTAGTTTTAACAAAGGCACCAAGTAAAAACTAGTTCTAACTAGGAAAAACGCGTTCTAACTACTAACTAGTTTTAACTGTAACATATATAATGTTTTCACCTTTGATCCCCAGTGGTTACGGGTAGACTGTTGTGTTTTGTTCCAGAAAGTTGTCAATGGATCAATCACGCGAATTTTGGCCCGTTTTAGCATTATATTATGTGTTCAAATCGCGAAAATTTAAAGCGATAAAATGTTGACTAAAACTCATCCTTCAATTACGTGGATCTTCGTATTTCGTACGGAAAATAGATATAAAAGGAATAGGTGTAGGTGTGTATTCTTAATGGGTTTTATTTAATGTTTACTTCTTTTAAACATAAATCTCCTTTTTCATATTTCAGTATTCATCATTAGAAAAAATTGGGACTGTTTTAACACCGACACTTGTAATGTGTGGGTCCAACGACACGCTTGTTCCACCGTCGATGGCAGAGCAGCTGTACGACCGGTGTGGTGCTGTTTGCAAGAAACTTGTGGTGATGTCCGGAGGGGGGCACGATGACACATGGACCTGCAGAGATTACTACACCTCAATCCAACAATTTCTATTCAATGTCCCACCAATCTTAGAGCAATCTCCTTATTATGATGCCGAAAAAAAGCTCCCTACTAGAGAAAATATTGTGCATGAGGTATAGGGTAATTATAGACTTATTGTAGTTAATATTCCATCTTAAAAAATTATACATATTTAATTAAGTTTTCATATTTATTGAATGGGTTGAATCACAACATCCTAGTACAAACTATTGCCGGCGATGTGGCGATGATTAATGGACTAAGAGTGAAAATTTACAATTACTTAGAAATAAATTCGAAGTGTAAAGAGTATGCTTTATAAGAATTAAAAAAGTAACTGAAGCTGAAGCAAAAATTATAACGAAACAAAACAACTAATTAGGTAGACCATACTTAGAAAAAACAATTTCCCTACGCCTCTAGAAAAGTCCACAGATTCAAATAGTGATAATAACCTGTTTTTCGGCCGCTGTTTGTACCTCGAGAATCAGTATAAATTATCTCGATAATCAGTTAAAACCTAAGACGTATCAAACGAAAATGTTCTAAAACATTTTTAAACTAAGTCACCTTTTAGATTTCTAGTATCTATCTGGAATAATTATTGAATACTAGCTGACCCGGCATACTTTGTAACGCCATTTTCCATATTTCCTCACCTTTTAAACCTTCCCTGGACTTCCACGAATATTTCAAGACCAAAATTAGCCAAATCGGTTCAGCCATTCTCGAGTTTTATGCAGACTATCGAACAGCAATTCATTTTTATTTATATAGATTAGCCATTTGAGAAATAGCAAACAGAGTTTTTTGTTATTTAATTTTCGAGTTCAGATAACTTTTGACAGTGGGTAAACCCGACTAAACATTTAACAAAATGTTTGAATACATTTTCTCATTTGTTTGTTTGATACTCCATTCAATAATTATTACCTTGTTTCGTTTAATTTTCTTTCTTATATATTTTTGTCCCATACCTCTTAAAGTATTTTGAACACATGAGAAAAAAGAGATGTTTTATAAAGTGAGATTTTTTAGTTTTTTTGGTCGTGTCTCAGATAACGTCAATTTTAAGTTAGTATTATTTTTAACCGACTCAGTGAGATAATTATTTTTGTTTCTTCTGTCTGTAGAGGATGGGCCAAGTACTCAAATTCAAGCAAAAACGGTATAATTTACTAAGTTTCCTCTTTAGAGTAGTTAGACAGGTTTACTACGATGTGAAAAAACCATGATTGCCATCTCAAAGTTGTAGCTAAATGAAATATCGGCCAATCCAAGATGGCGAATGTCGAGTTTTAGAAATGAACTTTATTTCGCGAAATATTCGTGCGATTTCATTACTGTTTTTTTAAACTAAAGTTCTTCATGTGAGCTTACAATTTTGTCTTTGAACTGTTTCGGTAAAGTCAACCATTACTTAGAAATTAAAAGAAACCTTGTTTTTTTAACTTTTTTATTAATCAGTTTTTTCAAACAAAGTTTTTACACAATATCACACACATTAGAATAAAAACTTCAAACAAAAGATGTAATGTAATACATTATCTTTAATTTGATGTATTACTTGTATGGATCGAATGGCTGAAAACACATGCAAAACATTAACTTGTGTTCACTTCCGTTGAAATCTACCGTTTACTAATTTGCATACGAAATGAACAGATTGAAGAGTCCAAGAAAAATAGGAAAATTGAGGAATGAAGTCGTGTAGTTTTAAAAGTTGCAACGTTATGAAGGGGGTGGGGGTCTCCTAAATATAGCTTAATAAAGTCCTCTCCATAATAGGTTGGGCTGAGACTCATCTGCGCTTGGGCTGAGAGCCATCTGCGCTCGCCACTTGCTCGGCGAAGCTGTCAAGGCCATCAGCGGCCAACAGTGTAGTCATTTAGAAAAAAAAAACTATAATAAGTGCCACGGTTTCTTTGGCTTTACAGCCTAGCTCTGCACAACATCGTGTCGTGTTATCTCCGTTGTATTAGCGATTGTTTTGAATTCTATAACATTAAATATAAGTTATATTAATAACGGGAAACGTATACGTTTGAACATTACTGAATATCTCTGTTCACCGGTTGTTTGGGTGATTGCGGTCATAGTATAAAATTAAGAAATGGTCATTAGCTTTCACATAAAATATATTTTAAAGCTGTTGGTCTTACGCCCATTTTGACCGTGACCCTTTCCCACATTTTTGTCTTACACACAATTTCTGAATAATGCACACAATTTCTGAATAATGCACACTTTTCAAATTATACCATATACATAGTTTGTGAATTTGTGTCATATTTATATTGCGTAAAAACGAAAGTTTATTATGAAATCTCCAAATCTACTTGACAAACTGTATCTTTATTTTCTGAAATTCCTAACGGAACACGCAAAGTTTACAAAAATATGAAAGCGAAAGGACACTCAATAAATAATTACACACACAATTTCAAAAACTACTCAATTTATAAAGCTAAATTCAGTTAGCAGATAGATTATATTTAGGAGATGTAGGAGCTGGTGCGGTGTATCGGTGTAGACTCCTTCGAAACACCAGGCCTAGCGTTGGACGGTAGTAGGGTCGAGTAGGGTTGTAGTGAAACACTTGAGTGCCGTTGGATGAATGTATCTTTATTCGCTACTACAGCCGTGTGATATTTAGGGTTCGGAATAAATGATACGACATCCGTTCGTGGCAAAGTCTAATCTCAACTGACGTAAGTACAACTAACTGTGTTTCTATATTTAAAATTCTGCACATGCGTTTCTCACGCAACATAGGCAAGTATTTCTCAAAGAAAACCTGGTAAAAATTATCACGGTTTAGACAATATCCTTGCGGCACGGCATATGAAAGATTTGTTCGTTTAATTAATTAATAATATAGGATAACTAGAGGACGTATGGGATTTCATTCTCGTAATCTAGCTTTTTCTTTGTATGCAACATAAAAGAAAACTATATTCAAAGCTTTGCTTTACCTTTTTCTAGATTTCCCGAGGGAATCTCTGCAAATTTCCTCTTAAGGTGCCAGCGTTGTCAAAGTATCGTTTGTCTAGAAACGTAAACTTTTTACTTCAAGGTTCCACTATTTTACCATTTTTTCTGGAATTTAACGTGAAAATTTTAGTAATTTCTCTCTTATCTGCGTTATTTAAGGAAATCTCGTGCAAAATTTTAAACATCTAGCTGCCTACTTTTGTGGTGTTGTTTTCATCAATCAACAGAGGTTCCTTTAGGAATTTTGTAAATCTTCTTAGTTGTCATACATGTACTTACAAACTATCATCCCGCAATATTTCAGTTCAATTGGTCAAGTATTTAAGACGTTTCTTATTAACATTTCATGACCTTTACACCCTCTAATTCGCCCATGTCGCAAAACTAGTTATGAGGCTATCGTTTCCTTATTACAAACTACATGCCTGCAAAATTGTAAAGGTGTTACAAGTCCAGTAGTTTTCGTGATTTCGCTTTGAGAATGTTAGCTGTTGTTCACTTTTATATTTCTTACTTAATTTATTTGGTCTCCATAAGAGTTTCGCCAAACTTTTTTCAAGCGGACGTCTCCCAACTATAAATCTACCTGCCTGAGAAATTTTAGCTTTATAGGTCAATTAGTTTTGAGATATCGAATTCAAATTCAAATGTGTTTATTTCATTGAACATACAAAATGTTACACACGTCAAAATATAGTAAATTACATTAGCACTTTTGAATTTGCGCCTATTCGCAATTTTCCTCAAGAGAAAAATAGGCACGAAACTCCAAGGGTCGCTTTTTTTAAGCCAATCATATAAATATTATTTCCATGGTTGTTTGTCTAATAGATAATCAGAAATTATATAATAGCTATTTTTACAAAGTTTTTGTTTAATTGTTGTTTAAAATTTTTCAAAGTTTAAGTTTTGAACACTAAGGGAATCTTATTATACACTGGGCGTCAAAAATAAGTAGTACACTTTTCAAATTGCAATTACTCCTAAACTATAGTAGTTACACTTATGAAATAAAAAGCAGTTTATAGTAAACTTAACGAAGTTTATTAAAGTTATATTTTATTTGGCATGAATAAAGTTTCAAACTTAAAATTAAGATAAATACTAAAAAGTATCAATTTTTAACGATATGTCAACCACTTAATTTTCACGTTTTGGAACTTTTTCACAATTTAATAACTTGTGTTGCCGCCTCGGGCTCTAATTACAGCTTGGATCCGGTTTGGCATGCTGAACACTAAGTTTCGGAGGCGGTGTTGGGGAATATTTTCCCATTCTTCTATCAGCGCATGTTTTAGAGCCCTGAGTGTGGCAGGAGGTGGACTGCGCCTTCTGACTAGCCTCCCAAGCTCATCCCAGGCGTGTTCAATCGGGTTGAGATCTGGGCTTCTCGATGGCCAAGCCATCAAGTTGATGCCAACCTCCTGAATGTACTCTTGTACGTGGTGAGCAGTGTGTGGCCGGGCGTTATCATGCATTAGGATGGCTCCATCACCCATATTTATTAAATATGGCCCTGCATACTCGTTGAGGATCTCCGAGGCATATCTTTCACCAGTCAAAGTCCCATTTTCTATTACCACAAGCTCTGTGCGACTCTCTGAAGAGATACCAGCCCATACGTGTACAGAGCCCCCGCCATATTGGACTCTTTCCGAGATACAAGCTTGAATGTATCGCTCACCGGGTCGTCTGTAGACTCTCCGCCGTCCATCTGAAGTGTATAAAGAGAATCGAGACTCATCTGTGAATAAAACTCTAGCCCATTCTTCTTCGCCCCATTGTACGTGTTGACGGGCGTAGCGTAGTCTTGCTACGCGATGCTCTGTCTCAAGTTTGGGGCCATTTGCTGGTCTTAGAGGCTTCAGGTTAGCTTCAGCAAGTCTTCTTCTCACTGTACTCTCACTGATGTAGTCTGTTCGGGTCCGAAGAAGCTGTTGCTGAACCTCAACTGCATTAAGGTGTCGATTTCTTAACACAGTGGAAACAATAAAGCGATCTTCTCGGGTACTTGTGCACCTGGGTCTGCCATTACCTCGTCTCCTTAGATGGTTTCCAGTCTCTTCGTACCTTTGCTTTACTCGCTGAACCGTTCTTAAAGTTACACCCACCCTCCTTGCAGTACGACGCATACTGATGCCCACTTCGAGAAAAGCTAAGATTCTTGCACATTCTTCTGGTGAAAGAGGCATGATTAGTCAAATTTACTCTCTGAAGATACCTATGCTTTTCAATTACAATTGCTTTATCAGCAGCGAATGTGTCAAACACAAAAATCCTAAGTAAGACAACACCTTTCAACAGTTTAAAAAAAGTGTTTTTATTTATTCGTTTTTTTTAAAGTCAAGCATTATAAGTTCTTATAATGCATGAAGTTTTTATTGAATAAGATTAAATTTTCTTTTTAACCTTTTTTGTTTCAAAGGTCTAAGTTTTATAGTTTGGGAGAAATCGCAATTTTAAAACTGTACTACTTATTTTTGACGCCCAGTGTAGAAGCGTATACATTGACCCATAAAAGAGTTTGTTACTTTGTGGAGACGACTGTCCAGTAAATCCAATTTATGTTTACTTCTAGTGTTTACATTGTGCCTATCACAATTTTTCTTGAACAGTTGTTCATTTTCTCTTTACATACTTATAAAATACTATTATCTATACAGGGCTTTAGGTATCTCTCTTTCAACCTCTCGGGTGGTTAATCAGTCCATGAAACTGAACAACTTTCCCAAGGAACATAGGTCAAAATACGAAAAAAAAAATTGAGTTCCCATACAAACTTCATCAGTATATACGAGTACCTACTTAGCGCCATTTGTATGGGAGATCAAAATTTTTTTTTCGTATTTTGACCTATGTTCCTTGGGGAAGTTTTTCAGTTTCATAGACTGATTAACCACCCGAGAGGTTGAAAGAGAGATACCTAAAGCCCTGTTTATTGGGACGCAAATGTCAAAATATCTACTTCCTTAAATCTATTTCTAAGAGACATTCTAGGTTTCATTTGATAAATCGCGCGAACAGCCCTTTTCTGTAGAACTTATTGATGTTGGCAGCATTACCCCACAGTAAAACGCCATATGACATAAGGCTGTGGAAGTAACTGAAATATACGGTTCTCGCGGTTTCATCGTCTGATTAAAAAAAAATGAAAAAAATCGCAGTTAAAAAGTTGGCGGATTTTTTTAATCGCGTAAGCTGCTGAACTGAGTCTGCTCGCTAACTTATCAATATGAGGACCCCATTGAAGCTTGATTGTGTTGAGCGAGTGGTCTTTCGCTTCTATCCCTACTAATATTAAAATCAGAATGTAGGTTTGTTTTGGCCCTTTCACGCCAAAACTACTGAACCGATTTTGATCAAATTTGGCACAGAGACAGATCAGACCTTAAGAAAGGACATAGGCTACATTGTCCTTTCTTAAGGTCTGATCTGTCTCTGTGCCAAATTTGATCAAAATCCCACCGCTGGGCTCGACATAACCTGTAGTCCACGCGGGCGGAAAGCTAGTTTTTTAATAAATTTTCTTGTGTTTCCTCGGGAGTTTCGGGAAATCTGTTTTCTATAGATATTTCCTAGCAAAGGACTATCTACCTGCCAAATGTCATAATACAGGGTGGTCTAACAGGTGACGTCAAGATTTTTTTAGATTCTTCACCCCTGGGTGAATCCGAAAATACCCCATGTATGTTCCGCGATTTTTTGTAGTTTAAAAGTTATGATTTTTTGAAAGCTTTTTTCGAATTTTCTACCAGCGCTGTTTTAAAAAAATAATAACTTATTTAATTTTAAGAATTTTCAATTGTTTTTTGTGCAGCATTATCACCTTGAATCACCTTTTCAAGTGAAAAATCAATATGCCACAGTCTTTATTATAAGTTATCGAAAAAACTGTCGAAAGGGAAAATTTTTGGTCTTGATGAACCGAGGATAATTTTCAAAAATCTCTTAAAAATACTAAATGGCTGTTTCATAGGTTCAAACTCTAAAAACTTCAGTGATTCCTCAGCTTACCAAATAATAAAGAAAAGATTGGTCTTAATGAGCGATTTTTCGATAAAAATTGGCGTTTAAACTTAGTTAGGTGAAAATAACTTATAAACTACAAAAAATCGCGGAACATACATGGGGTATTTTCGGATTCACCCAGGGGTGAGGAATCTAAAATTCTTTGACGTCACCTTTTGGACCATACGTCATGTATTTTGGGAGATTTCGTGTTAATCTTTCTCTTTTATGTAACTCTTATCTACGTTTGGATAGGGTATAATTTATAAACCATTCATTTTGTAGAAATTGAAAGTAAGACAGTTAAAGAGAATTTAAAGGGCTTTAGTACTTAGGAGTATTGTTGTTTAATTAAGCGATTGCAAGTTATGAGCAAAAAACTTAAAACAGGGACCCCCCTACACGATCTTGCAACTTTAGGTGATCTACTTTGTGCGAACTAAAAAAGCTTCAAATACATGCTATACATCATATTATAATTGAATACACTACTTTGCCTCAGTTAAGGCTTTTTTGCAATGTGGAAAAAAGTATTTAAAAAATGAGAAAATTTCAATAATTCCTAGTTAACGTTAACTAGTAACTTAATTACTAGTTAACGATCGTCTTTACCGATAAAATAAATAAACAATATTTGAATCACATTCAAAGCTTTGGTTTAAAAAGGAACAGTAATGAAATCGGACGAATAGTTCTCGAGATAAAAGTTAATTTTTAAAACTCGACATTCGCCATCTTGGATTGGCCGCTATTTCTATTAGCTACATCGTTGAGATGGCAATCATGGTTTTTTCACATCGTAATAAACCTGTTTAACTACTGTAAAGAGGAAACTTAGTAGGTTTTACCGATATCTTGGCTGGCCTACGGACTACTATAAAGGCAAGGTGACCGCAAAATCATTTTTTTTCCGTTACGGCGCGGTGGTCCCACTGCCTGGTTCCATTTTCGAGACGGCTAACTTTAGGTACCTATTTGAAGCATTATTATAAATCTCATATAATACCTAATTAGCTTGATCCAAGCATTGAAACAGCTGTACCCTTAGCTTGTGTACTACGGGGAAAAAGAACGTCTGTTTCACAACTGTTTAGAGGAAATATTTGATTGTTTGTTTGTTTGTTTGCATTGAATAGGCTCCGAAACTACTGGACCGATTTGAAAAATTATTTCACCATTAGAATCCTACATTATCCGTGATTGACATAGGGTACATGATTTTCCCGAATTTCCACGGGAACGAAGTCCCGAGCGGAAAGCTAGTTAACCATAAATATCTAATTACATAATATGTTAATTAAAACAGAATATTTATTCTCTAGGATATTTCATATTTTTGGCTCACAAATTAATTCATGAACTTATAGAAATTGTAATACAATAATTTTAGATTATAATTTTTTGTATTCATCAATAAAAAAACTTTATAGCTTTTTCACTGACTTGATTACTTAGTTGTGCCAAACTTTGGCGTGTTCGCATTTACATAGGCAATAATTAGCGAATATATGTTAGACTTTAAATGAGTTAGCGGAAACTTTAGGTGGTGATTCCCCTCATGAAATTTAACAACTTTCCCCAAGGGACCCATATGAAATTCTCTAAGGAAGGCAATCAGCTGATCGCTCAAGTACCTATTGAAGAAAAGCAAAAAAAATATTACATGTTTCCACTTATGTTCTTTGGGAAAATTTATTCAGTTGTTGTTTAACGTACATACCTACTTAAGTTTTGCTAACTTATTGAATGTCACCCAATATATATTTTAAAAAAGCAACTAGAAAAATAGTATTTATGGATTAAAAATATTTTTCTAATAATAATAATAATTTTGTTTTATTAAAATAAAAAAACTACGTATAATATATCTTTAGTTAAGTATAGGTATATGTATCCTATACTATAAAGCGGACTAATCTTGTATGTCACCGGAAAATTGTAAATACCATAATATTCCACTAGCTAGTGAAATTATAATCTCCCGGGAAATTACAATTAGCCTGGTAAAATTATAAATAAGGGCTGCCTGCATGACATTAGGATAAGTTAGATTAGGGTTATTTTAGGTTAGGTTGCATTAATATTGTAAAAAGTCCGCCAATGTGAAAAGCGAAGCGAAAACTTCCCACTGTACACCCAGATGGTCGCACGAGGTGGACGGTGGGAAGCGAAAAAACTGTGCACAGAGAGTTTATAACTAAGTCAGATTACAATATTACGGATTTGACAATGTTACGGTGTTTCGCGGTACATTGTGAAGTGCAAAAGTAGGTAAATAACGAAAACTCCTTAACTAGACGTTTCCAGGTTAAAAAAAAATCACTTGTAGCCAATCATTGTTATAAGTAGGTATATTATACCATTTTAAGTAGGTATTTGCTAAGCTGTCACTTATACCCTGTATTCATATTTTAATCTGTTTCTCAAAAACAACTAACGATTTCGATGAATGTCACGGGTTCTCCTCTAAAAGAATATATTTTTTCTCTAGAAAGGGACACCGAGAAATTCAGATTTTTTGATGGTGATAATCGAGAAATTCTCGAGAAATTATCTACGCAACCAGATTTCTGCTACATAGTCCCGTTTTCGAGATCCAGGTGACTCAGCTGTAGTGACGCGTCACTGCAGCTAGGCCCCAACGAATGTCTTATATCTTTTGAACGCGAGACCGGATAGTTTTCTTATTTTGGGGTTGGTCCCGAGAAATTATCAACGTAGCCAGATTTTCGCTACGTGGTTCCATCTTCGAGATACAGGTGTGGCCAAGCTGTAGTGAAATCACCGCAGCTGAGCCACAAACAACCCCCAATAACATAGACATAGAAAAAATAAGTTAAATACCACCCCGATAACTTTTAAACGCGGCCCCGAGAAATTCTGTTTTCTTTGCGAATCGTATACGACAAATTTTGAGAAATTCTTGTCATAGTCAAAAATTAAAATTTCGATTGTGGCCCAGCTGTGGTGATGGACTCCACGTCGGCAGATGCGTACGCCGACGCATGCATCAGCAGATAGATCAAATCACTACGAGGCGTCCACACGTCTGGATGCGTCTGTAAGTCGATCAGTCTGTGTAAATCCTCGACAGACGCAACACATACGAAATGGACGTTGAGACCGTTTTCTGCTTGATAAAGTTCAATGAATTTGAAAGTTTCATTTGATTCCATAGCTGCCATAACAAAACAACGCCAGTACGAGAACATAAAAAATACACGCGTACACTACCTCGCGACTCATTCGCAACTGTATGCGTCGCCAGACGTGTGGACAGACACCAACGCGCGCGCCGAAACCGTTTGATCCGTGCCACAGAAACCGACAAACGACGGATAAGTGACAGACGCGTCTGCAGACGTCAAATACCTACCACGGACGACCAAATTACCCCTTCTAAACGACGGCAGACGCATAGGCAGATGAGGATGATCTGCCGCCTTTAGGTGTATTGTGGTTTAAAAAAAACATTTATCGTAATAATAACTTTATTTCCAATAATCGCATATTCAAATGCATTATTGGCAAAGTAAGAAATAGTTAGTTCCACGGAGATAAGAGAACCCATAATAGAACCCGAGCTTTAGCTCGCCACCCATATACTACGTTAATCTATACACCACCCGAGTGTGCATTACCCTCCCTCTCAGAATATTCTTCCTCATTTGTAATGCTCCTCCACTCATCACCTGATGATGGCTGTTGTTGTTCAATACCCTCAACGATTTCTTCCTCTCTCTCAGTAGAGTACTCATCTTGCATATATTTGGAAATATTCCTCACTATTTCCTGAGCTTCATTAAAGGATGTTTTCCAGAGTTGTGCATCTAAAATTAAGTAGATTATCTTTTTTGTACAGGGTGGCCAGAAAAGAAACGTTCTCCGAGACCTTTGGACCAAAAATTTTAAATCGATTATAATATAATAGTAGCGGTTCATCACTAAAAATTGTGTTCCAGCTTTGGCGCAGTTTCGTTTCATGTTTGAATGTTAGCGCAATACCAAACTTCACGCAATTGAACTGCAGTTGGACCGCAACTGAACCGTGATCGGAACTGGATCACAATTGTATTGAAATTTAATTGCAGAGCTTTTTTTTAGCGCGATTGGCCTCCTGGTGTGGGGCACCCAAAGGACCGTGAGGGTGCACGGTGTTCTGCGATGTTTTTAGTCTGATGATTACGATTGACAACTCATATCTGGGAAACGAGACACTTTAGGCATACAGGATTTTTTTTATCACCACCCAAATTTTTTATACGTAAACTTTATGAATATTTTACAGACCCGTATTTTTTTTATTTATTTATTTATTTTAACAGTTTATTGTACACAGGAAAAATCACAAATGTTACAGACAAATAGAAAAACGAACACAAAAGGCACAGCTTATTTCTTTAAGAAATTTCTTCCAGCAGACCTGGGACAGTGAGAGGCGTAAAATAAATAAAGACAGACGTGCACAATTAACCACTGAAATCTAAATACTAATCTATTTTTTTGTTTCTAAGTTTCATATAAATATTTCAAGCTAGATCGTCTGAAGCATGAAAATAAATCAAAATTTTTGTATGGAAAAAAATATCATCCTCCAATTGACTTGAAACTTTGTAATAGTACTCTTCAACACAATTTGTGACGCCCGTGTTTCTGCGTTTTACAAAATTCATCCTCTAAGACGTTAAAAAGAGGTATCAAAATCTGAAAACTTTGGAAAAAAAAGTTTTTCTATTCCAATCAGAAAAGCATCACAGCTCCTTTTGCGAAAGTAAAGGAACATTATCAAGAATGGAAATCGTCCATTTGAATATTTCTGCCATTATTATGAAGATTTAAATTAGTATATCAATTTCGATGTAAGGGCAGTCAGTTACAGAATGGAGAACATCGGAAGATACCATAGAATTCACTTGACACTTTCTCATAACGGGGAAGACAAGATAAGAAAGCTATTTCTTTTTGTTTAACCCTCGGCATACCTACCAGGTAAAAATTTGTAACATGCCATACAAGGTGGGGTGTGACATACCCTAACAAAATGGTCGCTGTAATCAGATAGGAATAGGGGTACCTACTGAATTATTATTGCATATTTTTGAAACTGAACATAACCTGAGTAGCACTATATAAAAAAAATGAAATATATTAAATGGTTTGTTGAAAAAGGGAAGCGAAAATGCCATCTTCTGACTACTAATTTAGACTTGAAATTACCCTAAGAATTGATAATTACCAATGTTTGTAATTAAACTGACTAAATTTAAAAAAATTGAACAACGATGACACATCTTTAAATTTTTACTTCAATCTCGAGGTAGGGGTTCTTTAGTTCGCCATAATGCATTTTGTATATGCTCAAATAACAACAACTCTAAACAAAAACGCATCTAAAGCCCTCAAAAACGCACCACTAAACTAATGGTACTTGCCAGTGTAAGAACGTCGCAACTCCAGCTACTGAGAGCTTCAGATTCCGCGCACGAAAATTTTTGAAAATATATCGATTTTTCACCGCCTGGTATGCGGAGGGTTAATGCAAATCGATAGTAGTTGTGCAGCAAACAATTTTCGAATAACTACGATATGAAAACTTTCAATAAGGTCGAGAGAACGACTTTCGACGTACTTACACCAAAACTAGGTACCTACCTTTGACCTATCGATCACAAAGTATACCTGATCATAGTTATGGGTAGATACCACCAACAAGAGAAGGGCAAGCGAAAGCAATTGCTTTGCAAGGTTCTCAGGTACCTACAAACAGTAGCACATATTATCAGACTATACATGTTGAACTTGAAATCGACCGTATCTAACTCGTAACGTTATAATAGCACCGGCTTTTGTAGTGCAAATGGGTAGCCTGACGTGCTTCTGTCTGTACAAAGATGTGTTAAAACTACATACTATGATAGTTAGGGAGGCGAATAGGGGAATTTTCGGCAATACTCGAGCGTGGCAGTTTAAGATATGAGAGATACCTTAGACCTAATAGAACAGCCTTGTAAAGTATTTAGCTCTATATGTAGTGACGCGCGCCTAGGATAGACGATCAGATTAGTAAAAAAAAATGGATAGTCTGAAATACTCGAGCGCGTCAGATTAAGATATTGGGGGTTGATTTTAGTGTTTAAAGACTAAATTTAACTAATCTGACGATAAGTCCTTGACGCCGCCGAGTTATAGGGTCGCGAACTTGTAAAAAAAAAACGTTAATCCGGCATTCTCGAGCGCGATTTTTTTTATTTTTATTTTGAAGAATATAATCTAAAACTTACTAAAAATACAAAATCTGCCGGTTTCCGCATGACCGGAAGTGTGGAGGAGCCATTTCGTCTTCATAAGAACGCGTTGCGGCATATAAGTCGCGAACGATACATTTTACAAAAAAAAGTTTAAATAAACAAAAAAGGTAATTTTATTTTACACAAAAAAGGTCTCTTTACATTTTTGTCCAAAGTTAAAACTTTTTGACTTGAAGCATCATAAAAACTCAAACTCCCGGTTTTTTGAGTATATCTCGAAAACTGAGGCTGTTAAAAAAAATTGATATGAAATAACGATCATTAAATTATGTGACTTTTATTATATCTCAATTTTTTTTTTCTAAAACTTCTCCACAATTTTCGTGGACTCGGAAAAAGTTACGCGTATCTGTATACCAAAGTATTATTAACCCGTCACGCGATTCGCTCGCGGGAACCTACAATGGCACGAAGCGATGCAATTTTTCTCGATTTTCTTGATTTTAGGTTAGGATTCGACAAAAATAATTATTACGTCTAATATTGACAATTATATGGAACATTTTTATTTATTTATTTATTTTTTATTTAATAAATAATAACTTTTACCTGATTATCGAAATTTAACATTCACAATTTTTTATGCTCCTTATATATTTCCCAATCACATTTCACAATTTTTTCAAAAAACCTTTTTCGGTCAGATTAAGAGAACCCACCAACATTTTTGTCAGATTAAAAATATATGCTTTCAGGATACCGAGATAAACCTCCCCTATGAAAATCTGACGCGCTCGAGTATTTCAAAAAAACTTTTTTTTTGCATTTTCAAAAATTCATCGTAACTTATCGTCACGCCGAAATCGTCAGTTTTTTTAAAGGGAGCTTCCTTGGGGCCTACTTAACACCCCTTCCGAAAATCTGACGCGCTCGAGTAATTTTTTTTTTGCATTTTTGACTACTTTAAGTATATGCCTACCCCCACCACGCAAACCGGCAGATTAGTATACCGTTGTTATCAGAGGCACTTGGGGCATACGTAGTATGAATATCTGACGCGCTCGAGAATGCCCAAGTAACTGTTTTTTTTAACATTTTTGAAAAACCGTAACCGCCAAACCCACCGCTAAAATGGTTTTTGCCATACGAGCTTTTCTTTTCGAAATTATTTTATCTTTCGATTTTGATAGGTCTCGACGGCGCCGTTGAATTACGCCATTTAGCTACCTCGCCTCCCTAACTATGAAGAAGTGCCGTAATATTTATTTATTTAATAGGTATGAAGAGTATGATTCCTGGGAATCAGTAGTAATAGGATACAGTTTTAAGGTATGTAGTATTATAGTTGTACAATTATGTTCTTATATATCTACCAATTACAGCCCTTGCGGTGGGAGCAGTAGGCTTCAAAAAGACCAGAGTGGAGGATGTTGTTGTTGGTCACGCCAAATTGGCCTTTACTTTCCCAGATAAATAAGTGTGCACTAGGCACTTACTAATAAGTATCTACTTACACTAATAAATAACCTTATTACCGAAAGAGGAAATATTTGATTGTTTGCATTGTCATAAACAGGCCTCTAAACATTTTATTTTATTGCAAAAAGAAAAGCCTTAATGGAGCCGAAATGGAAAATGAATGATAAGAAATAGTTTTCAAGTAATAAATCCGCCTTGTTGTCTTGGGTTGTGTATCTTTATGTGGAAATAAAGTACAGTAGAATCCGATTAGTACGACTTCGCATATAACAACTAACCGTTTTTAGCGACGTTAGTGTAGGTATATGTTTGGTTTTAATATGAACCACTATGACAGTACGTCCGTTTATTACGACCCCGCTTACAACGACCGTCCGCTTTTAACGACGTAATTTTACAATAAATAGTCTGATTCAACGACGATATAAAAATAAATCTATACTAATATTATAAAGAGGAAAGATTTGATTGTTTGTATGTTTGCATCGAATAGGCTCCGAAACTACTGGACCGATTTGAAAAATTCTTTCACCATTAGAATCCTACATTATCCGGGATGGACATAGGGTACATGATTTTCCCGAATTCCCACGGGAACAAAGTCCCGCGCGGGAAGCTAGTCTATACATATTATAAAGATGAAAGATTTTATTGTTTGTTTGTTTGCATTGAATAGGCTCCGAAACTACTGGACCGATTTGAAAAATTCTTTCACCATTAGAATCCTACATTATCTAAGGTGGACATAGGGTACATGATTTTGCCGAATTCCCACAGGAACGAAGTCCCTAGCGGAATGCTAGTAATATATAAAATGGCGAAATCTATAATAATTTCACAAAGACAAACGGTAACCATTTTAGTAACATTAATGTTCCCCGGGCTACAGATCTAAGATGACAGTTTAAGTGATATTGTGACTTAAAAAAATCGTCTGCTGGATGTATCTCGGTGGGACTGGGACGATCGTCTGCTGAAGCTCTGAAGGGTGTAACGCAGGAGCATCTTCGCCCATTTAAATACACTCGCTGACGAGTTTTCCCCCGGCATATTGCTAGCTGTTTTTTTAAATTACTTACAGGATCATATTAACTATCAGCTTACAGATTTTTATCTGGGAGAAAGAGACATATAAAAGTATTCGACAAAAGGATATCTTTCAGTTAGAGCATGAAGCTATGTCGAATAACTATTTGGTTTGAAAGTGACCGGCATTTCTTTGTAGCAAAAAATAAACTGGAGATTCGTCTCCATTACATTGTGTTTAAAATTACGTTGGCTAGAGTTGGGCGCTAGCTTTAAATTGGGTATTTACCCCTAAATGCTATTTTTTTAAAACTTTGTATGGAGTTAGGTCTCTAAAGCCAGTAATGCTTTGTATTATAAAAGCATTATTGACTTTAGAGACCTCACCACATACAAAGCCTGCAGGGTAAACGTGGACGCCGTGAAACGGATGGACTTAGTCAAAATGTTATAAAGAAAAAAAAGTGCATTCTAAATAATGTATTTTATATACCAAATCATTTAACAATCCACGCACCAAATGGTACTTTAAGAAAACTTTAAACCTTGAGAGGTAGGTACATAAATGTTCATCGGAAAACCGAAATATAACAAGTTCATCAAGAATTGATAGGTCAAAATATACATTTTACGCAAGACATAATTTAATGCAAAGCATTAAAAATAATAATCGTCGTAGTAACCGTAAATAAATAAATGTCGAAGACAGTTGACAGTTTAGTGTCGTATGTATTAACATAGGTAGTTCATTAAGTGTCCTTAAATGTCACAATATCCAATTCATGCAACAATATTTAAATATACACCAACTTTACCTATTCACGATGCTTTGCCTACCCTGATAAGGAATGTAGGCGTGAGTATAAAAAAAAACATATAAGAAAAGAAAAAATAAGAAAGTTCATAATTATTATTAAGTATATCTGTTGATTTATGTCTGGCAACCCCACAAGTGAGAATATTGCATACAACCGTATTAACTAACATTCGTACAAGCGAGTGTACATATGATGCATCCTCTCACCGTCACACCTCACGATGACAAAACACTATAAACTTATAGTAACATTGTTTATCTACAAATCAATATTATTAAATTTTTACAAACTACGCAACTATCTTGAAACACAAAATATGAATTCTGCTTTATAATTTGAGAATTAAAACAGGTTCACGTTTTTGGGAAGACAATAACAATATTGCTACTATAGGATTACATTAATTAGCTAGTTAACGAAATTTTACTACTGGACATTTATAACATGCAATGGGATACAAATAACAATACTTTACTTATAGTTCACAACATTCACGATTACTTGATTTATTTAATTCACCAAGAAAAGTCTTTGTATAAAAATGTGCCCGGTTTGTCTTCACAAAAACTCTGAGATGAGTTTGTAGATGATGGATTCGATGTGTGGTTGTGTGCAGGTAGCACAGTTGAGGGTATGGGAGGGCGAGGCGGTAGCATCGTACCGGGCAGGCGCGGGCTAGCGACGCGCCCCGAACTCGAGCGCGTCGTCCTCGGTGATGTCTCCGTGCTGCCAGAGGTTGAGCCGTGAGCTCTTGGCGTGCTCCTGCGCCTGCCGGTAGTCCGCCATCAGAGTTACCAGCCGGTGGTCGCGCACGCTCTCCATTAGCACCAGACCCTCTTTGATCAGGTTCTGGAAATTACAATGTTACAATGTACAAAGAATATCAGGAGAAATTCACAAACATTGCGAAAATTGTTAATGTAAGTTTACACTTCTTGTTTCCTGTTTGGTTATTAGGTTAGCCTGTAAGACTAAGTATTGTACAGGGTCAACGGCACATCATGCTATCCAAAACTGTGAAATTTCTTCAATTGATTTTCAATTTTACCTCCAAGTATTAGACTTTACTATCCATTGGGGAAATTTGACAGTTTGTGGTATCCTGATGATCCAAAAAAAATACAAAATATAAAAAGTGTTCAGTAAGTAATACTGGTTCAGGATTTTCAATAAAGCTAGGAGGTTCTTTTTCAACCTGTATTGGTTAGCAAATATTAAACCGTCTGAAATATTTTTTGTTTTCATTCTAGAAATGATTTATTTTCTTTTTATTACAACCTTTTATTTGATTACAAACTTTTATTTAACTTCCCCTGTTAGTTAGTATGTGTGGGACAAATCTTGCAAGTTAAATTTGATCCATTTCCTGGTTTCCGATTGAGCTGAAATGGCAATGCCTAGCTTTGGTGCTTTTTTTTTGACTGCACACTAACGCCACTTTGTTAGACGTGTAGAGTACTTCCATACAAACAACAGTTTCTACACTGCGACAAGGCTCTTTTGGCTGGTGGTGCAAATTGTAACTAACGCCGTCACCTTGGAAACGCCATTTGTTGACAGATAGTTGATTGTGTAGTTTGTTGTGGCTATTTAGCGCTTTTATTTCAATAAAAACATGCCAAAAGGGATAATAAGTGGTGTGAGAGGCATGGCTTTAAAAGTGGAAGAGTACAAATGGAAGAAAAATAATGTGGCTCCCTATAAAACCATTTGAAATCGTAAATAAGCGAATTGCCATCGTTTCTAAATTCCTTGAAGTTTCATTTTGTTTTTTTTCTTTTTCACGTTATTGTGCACGTCGTACTCGCCTCACTTCGTCCAATCTCTCTTGTTAGGTCTGCTGTAAGAAATTTCTACCTAGAAATAAGCAGTGCCTGTTGTGTAGTCTCTCTCTTGTATGTTTATTTTTGTATAACTATTGTGTACAATAAACAGTAAATAAATAAATAAAAAGGTTACTTTTTTGCATGGGCAACCCTAATTACACGACCACGCCCCCCTGCCAATGTCACCCATCGGCCAAGAGCCTTGTCGCACTTCTTATATGCAGCTCAGCTCTAAAGTACATCCGTCTTGAGTTATACGTCATTATCTGTAACGCGTATCTAATAGGAAAACTGAAAGTATGAGCTACTTTTAACGGTCCTATACTATTTATTTCATAGTACAAATTCTATTAGGCTCAAGTTACGTCACGTTCGCGTTAGTAGCATAGTGCGACATGAAGTTACACTTCACCATGGCAATGTTACGAGTATTTTATTAAAAAAATTGAAGATATTAGTGCTTTTTATGCCTTAATCATTGTATTTTATAGTTTAGAGACTATCCGGACTCAAGTTACGTCACGTTGGCGTTAGTGGCAAAGTGCGACATGAAGTCTCACTTCACCATAGCTTTGTTAAGAGTATTTTATTAACAAAACCGAAGATATCAGTGCTTTTTACGCGTTAATCCTATCTTCTATATAGTTTAGACCCCATCTTGAGTTAATAGTTCAGATCCTATCTGGGCGTGAGTCCAGATAGGATCTGAACTATAAAAAGACAGGATTAGGGCATAAGAAGCACTAATATCTTCAGTTTTATTAATAAAATACTCGCAACATTGCCATGGTGCAGTGACACTTTATGTCGCACTATGCCACTAACGCCAACGTGACGTAACTTGACTCCAGATAGGGTCAAAACTATAAAGAAGACAGGATTAAGGCATAAAAAGCCTTATTTTTTGTAATGTAATGTGATACGCGAAGGCCGGCCTCAAGGTTCTGACAGAATACCAGCGTCGTAGCCATGCTACGACATATGCTGAGTCAGAACCTTTTTGCCAACACGGTACATTTCAAATTATAAATAGTTGTGCATTTAGAAATAAGGAAATTATATGTAACTAGTTAATTTGTTGTGTTCTGGATTGGTAAATAAATGGGATTTCAATGGGATTTCAAAAAGCACTAATACACACATCAACAAAGTCTAAGCAACACGCACGATTTTTCATACAACAGAGGCCTCTTTGAGAAGCTGTGAAAAGTATTTAAGACACGTATTTTTAATAAAATCTTTAGTGTGAGCAAGTTCTATACCCGAATTTAAAATTCCTATAAATGAACTTTATCTAGCTTGAAGTTTGTGAAAAAGAGACGAAAATGAAAATTTAATTTCACCATTTCCATACTAAAAGCAAAGAAAAACTGCGTTTTCATTTTCATTTTTCCCTCTTTTCCACAAATTTCAAGCTAAATAAAGTTCATTTATAGGGATTGAAAATTCAGGTATAGAACTTGGTCACACTAAAGATTTTATTAAAAATACGTGTCTTAAATACTTTTCACAGCTTCTCAAAGAGGCCTCTGTTGTATGAAAAATCGTGCGTGTTGCTTAGACTTTGTTGAGTAGTGTATCTTCAGTTTTGTTAATAAAATACTCGTAACATTGCCATGGTGAAGTGTAACTTCATGTCGCACTATGCCACTAACGCCAACGTGATGTAACTTGAGTCAAATAGAGTTTGTACTATGAAATAACTAGTATAGGACCGTTAAAAGTAGCTCATACTTTCAGTTTTCCTATTAAATAAGCATTATAGATAATGGCGTATAACTCGAGACGGATGTACTTAAGAGCTGAGTTGCATAGTTGTTTGTATGTAAGTACTCTACATGTCTAACAAGGTGACGTTAGTGTGTAATAAAAAAAAGGCACCAGTGGGCCATACATTTCCGGCAAAGCTTTTTGCATGCATATGTATAACGCGTGACAATGCAATATTATGATGACAGGGAACTGATCTGATGCTGGAGCTGGAAGGTGGCCATAGGAGCTCCGCAATAAAACGATACAACTCCACCGAGTTTGTGCTCGTTCGATTCGTATTGACGAGTACTTTGCTCCTTTATGGCAGAAAAGCTTGTTTTAAAAAAAAGTTTTTTAATTTTAGTTATTATATTTTGACATATGGGAAGGTTCAGTTTAGTGAGAAAAAACATTTTTCTGTAGTAAGGGTATGCGACAAAATTGTCACGGCGCGGCGCGTATGCAATAATTTCATCGATTCTTATATAAATTGAGCATTACCTTGCTGAGATCCTGGTTGTTGGCAGGATCGACGAGCGTGACGGCTGGCGGGGAGCCACGTGTCTCTACATTGAGCAGTAGTTTCTTGTTAAGAGTATCCATCGAGAAGGCTCGCACTGCTTCCAATCTGTCGTCTGGGTCCGATGGGAACTTGACGCCGCACAGTGTGTACTCGGTCGCGTAAGGTGGCTCGCTCTCCGTGCCAGCGGGGAGGGTTGCCAGTCTTGTACTGTTTACCACCTGATTTTCAAGAAATTGTTTTATTACGTATTCTAGACTCATTAAATTAGCAAGCTGAAATGAGAATGGGTTAGTCACATCTATATATTAATCTCTATTTCCCGTGGTCATCTCATCACGCGTGAACGGAAAGAACAATTTCGCTAATTATTTTTTTGTTGTGTTTATTATTGACAGAAGGTTCTTATGAAAGAAAAAAATTAAGAAAGTTGAGCGAAACATAAGAAAATTTAAGACAGGAGAACGTCTGACGGGTCAGCAAGTATGTTATAAAACTGTACTATTGAATATTAAAATATAGCCCCGGATCTAGGATTCTTTCAAACCGGAACAGACTCTTGACAGTGGCGCCCCCTCTCAGCGTTGCGAGGGCACCCTTTTGCCATTATAGTTTGTGATCACTACTTTAGAATTTGTTAATTTTTTGTTAGATGTTTCCAGCACTTAAACTCTTGTTTGGACCATTGTAGCTCGGTAATTCTGTATTTTTCAAACAAACAAATTAATAAAGTTTTGAAATTTATGTGGTATGATACTTTTGGGTGTGGTGTTTAAAACTCACATCTGTCCCCCCCCCCCTCCACCTGACGCTACAACAGTTTTTTATCTTTTTTGCGAAAACTATAATAAATACAAAAAAAGTGTCAGGAGCAAAAATGATCCTCATTAAATTGTAAACAAATATGTCTAACATATTATTATGATAAGCCTGACGGTTTTCAAACTTTAGCTAGTTAAAAAATGATAATATTTGTCATCAGATTACCGACAGTATAGTCATTATTACAAAGATTTCCTTGCAAAATCAAAGCTATCGAAGCTCTAAGTTTGGAATTTTGCTTAGATGATCTTCAGATATTGTGGGAGCTTTCCTAAAAGAGGTTACACGGAGTTCCCATGTAGTGCGTCCGCTAGTTGATATGTACGTTTGGTGTTTCAGTCGGAGCCCCTCTATCTTTCAAACTATTATATACAGCATGTTCAAATTTTCAGGAAATATGTATTATGATAGTAACTCTCGTAAAATAGTATAAAAAAACTTAAAAACTGAAACTTTTGTCACTGCTCTATTTCAAAAACTATATAATGCATACATTCCAAAATTAATACATATTTAAAACAATCTTTATATTAACTAAAAAGTTGATGTAAAATAGCCAAGAGTGAGTTGGACTCAAGCTAACGATATTTAAACGGAAACTGGCACTCGAACTGTTTTTGTGACATTTACCTGGTTATTTGTCATAGAATTACGGTGATATATAATAAAACGAAGACATATACGTCTAACGCACGTATACGAATATTTCTGAGTCATAGTGTGAATAATAACAGTAATTCTACGGTAAATTTCACTATAATAACTAACCAGGTAAATTTCACTAAAACAGTTCGAGTGCGAGCTTCTGTTTAAATATCTTTAGCATGAGTCCGACTCACTCTTGACTGTTTTTCATCTTTTTGTAAATTAATGTAAAGTTTGTTTTAAATGTGTATTGAGTTTGAAATGTATTCATAATGTAGTTTTTGAAATAGAGCAGTAACAAAAGTTATTAAAAAAATGCGATATTTTGGACGTTTGTCGTATGGGAACCCCACTGTGGCTTAGGTTTTTAACTTTTTAAATTATATTTCACCATAGTTATCATCATAATACGTATTTTCTGAAAATTTAGACGTATAAAATTCGTTATAGACTGATTGATGAAGAAATTGAGCAGGCAGCGTAACTTTTTGGATTTAGTCTATTTTACTAAAATTGAACTAGCTAGCTAAATTGAACTAGCTAGCTCGAATACCATCAAGCCTATAAAAATACATGTAGGACCTTTTTGTTGCCCATTTGATGAGGATTATTTTTGCTCTTAACACTTTTTCCGTATGTGTAGCAGTTTTCGAGAAAATATGGAAAAACCGATAAAAGAGACACGTTTCAGGGTGTCGGTGGGTGTAGCGTCAGGTAGAGGGGGGGAAGGGGAGAGTTGTGCGTTTTGAACATCACACATAAAGGTATCATGCCACACAAGTTTCAAAACTTTATTAATTTGTTTGTTTTTCCCATACATTGATTACATAGAATTACTGTACTAATTGTGGGTTATGAACTGAATTAGGACTATGGTATGTTAAAAATATTCTGACATATTGAAGCGCGAGTGCAGAATGCTCGCCAAATATTTTGACAGATTATATGCTGCTCTCTCTGAAAAAACACTAGCGAGACTAGGAACAATTTCATTATTGAGAAAGAAATCGATTATTATACCAAGCTACAATACTTTTTACTAATTTACTGAAATAATCATTAATTACTTATACCGTTTCTATCTTACTGCGAAGCCAAGGCGCGAATACAGTGATAAATTTGAAACCCAGTAACTGAACAGTCCATTATACTGACACGAGCATCATGTTTTATAATGGTATGTGAGGATGCTAACAACACCAATATGGCATGTTACCAGGTTTCAAAATGTATCTCGTAGCCCAGTGGCGCTCGTTGATCTCAACCGATCAGTGAGGTTAAGTGATTTACTCAGAGGCAGGGAACCTGATTGGTGACCAGTGGCAATTAATAACGAGCGTTTCCGTACTTCGGAGGGCAGGTTAAGCTGTCCGTCCCGGCTATTGTTGATTGACTACAGTCGTTAAACATAGTCAGAGGCCTTTGTGCGGTTTGAAAACTCTAATATTAGTCAAGTTCGCTACACACTTTACCATACCTATACGATAAGAAGAACGACCAGATGTCTTTCACGGCCGGTTTGGTCAAATGGTAGTGGCGCTGCCTCTTGATCGACGGGTCCAGGGTTCGATTCCCAGTTTGGGCAAATATTTGTGTAAAAAGCAGATGTTTGTTCTCGGATCATGGGTGTTTGTGTCTATCTTTATGTATGTTCCAAGGGGAACCCCCGACACAAAGGAAAACCTTAGTGTGGGCCTTTGAGTGTATAGCGTTTTATTTTATTTTGATTTTAATTTCTTACCTCGCGATTTCCGTAATCGATGTAAAAGATGGAGACAGTTTTATCTTCAGTAATTTTTTCGACTTTCGCTCGGTACCACTGGTCGTCGGCGGAGAAGCGCGCCGCGCATATGTTCCCTCTCCTCGGCACGTACGAGCCCGGCAGCGGCGCGTTCGACTTAAACTCTTGGTGGATCTTGTCCATCAAACTCTCCAGCTTCGTTCCCAAGTCAACATTCTGGGCGTAGAAATGCCCATCTTTTGTCACTTCAGTGATAACCACCTTCTCGTACTTTACGATGCGATCTTGAACAGGCTCATTTCTTTCCCTTTCAGTCTCTTTCTCTACTTCAATATAATCCTTCCAAATACCGATTCGCTTTTTAATCGCGTTCTCCTCGGCAGTCTTGATGACTCGAGCGAACTCGGACGTCTCGGCAGTGTGATGCATCGACGCGAGCCCGTGTTCTACCAATGAAACTGATAGATTTTCGTTGTCGATCCAGAGCCATCCGATGAAGTTACCGGCTTTGTCCATTTCTTCGATTGTGACGACGACATCGTGTTGCAAGACCTTTTCTTTTGTGAATTGCAGAGCCTCTTCCCCGAAAGGCTCTGCGTCATGCATGGCGCCGCCGCCGACCGCGGGCCGGGCGCCGCGCGGGCAGCTCACCCCCGCTAGCAGAAAAGTGATCACGACTGACTCTTTAGGAATGTACAGTCGCATGCGTGACCCGCTAGCGACAAACTCCACAGTCGCCTCTGTTTTTTGAGCCCTCTTCAAGAACGGGAAGAATTTTTTAGCTTTAGCGGAGTCGCCACTTGTGTCTTGAACACGGTGTGTAGGGATATCCTTCTTGGCGTGCACTCCGATGCCGGCCTTCTGTGCTTTTAGTTCGGCTTCTAGTAGTTTGTCGTAGTGAGAACTTCTCTGGTCATTGTCATTCCTGTACCTGACAACTGTTGCGTAACCTTTAGATACTAGTGCTTCAGCAAGATTTCTGCAAAAGATATTCTGTGCGTTAAAATTCACATGGTTCTACTAAAAGAGTTTAAAACTGTATGTGAGATAAGTATTATCTTTATTTTTATGAATAGTTTGATGTTATTTTCCCATATTTTATTAAATGAATACATTAAGTATTCTTCATTTCTTTTGGCGTACTATAATTGTATCGTATAACATTTGTAAAGTACTCACGTTCCTCCTGCGACCACTGTGCAACAAATCTTTTCAGGGAAGTTGTCTTTAGCTGGCTGGATGTAGTCGACCGTCACGTTGATTTTCTTCCCGACAAGCTTTTTTCTGATGAACTCTCGGGCCTCAAACATCCAAGGTATATCGTAAAGGGGTCTGAAGCCTTTTGGTCTCGGTGAACTTTTTCCTTCTTCATCTTTTTCGTTCCTGATGGAAAAATAAATATTTTAAGTATAATAAGAAATAAATTAAAAAAACCTGTCTGTGTCTTTAATTTAAATGGAGTATAGTTACTTTTGGTGCAGTTAAATCAGATTTTGACGTATTTATTAATGGAAAATAAAATTTCAATTTTCTGAACTAAGAATTCAAATAAAAAATAAAAAAAATTGAAATTTTAGTTCAGACTAGTAGGGGATGCCCGGTACTTCGTTCTCGTGGGAATTTCGTAAAAACTTCCTTATTCCTTGCCTACATTATAAAATGGAACCTTTGGGTCAAATTTCAGCTTTCTAGGCCCAAGGGTTTGGGCTGGGTGTTGTTGATTAGTCTGTGAGTCAGTACCTACATGTTTATTAAGATAAAAATAAACAAAAAGTTGTGTGCAAGACGTACTTTTCGCGCGGTGGCCTGATGCTGGCTAGGAATATCTTTTTGATGGTGTTGCTGGAAAGTTTGACGACAAGCGCGTCCCCGTTGACCACCTCGAGCACTGTGGCAGTAAACTCCTTGTCCTTAGCTGCGATCACGGGCGCGTTGCTGGTGTAGTTCATCCATGTTCGTAGCTTCGCTTCTTTGGCCGAACGCTCGGCTGCTCGTAATGTTGATGCACCTTAAATATAATAACAAGACGCTATTGTCACGTTCGTATCACCAACTATTTAATATCGATTAATATGTTTTCAGATATTTAAAAATAAACCCTTTATAAAAATTTGCAAAACTTTAATTTAGTAAACAAGGCGATACCAGTTTACCAAGGCGATACCATTTCATTTTCGGTTCACTCATAACAAAATACATTGGTTCGAATACATAGGTGCATTAAATCACTAATTTAAATTAAACAATAGCAATTAGGGACAACAGTAACAGAAATAATTAAAGAAACAAATGTCAATCATCAAAACTATAAAAAAAATATCGAGAAACATTTCAATCTTTAGATCTATCCAGCAGTAGCCTGTGGTGTCTATCGCCATGCTCGATTACATTTATTTTAGGAGTGATTGTCCTACTACACACATCTTCTATTCGTCTAGTGCTCAATCGTGCCAGCCTTTCTTCATTTATCTCACACTTGCCTATCATAATCACACAATAGCAACTGTATGTCGGGGAAGAAACAGTCAAAATCCGGAGTTCTTTGAAGTGGGGCCTACAAGATTCCAATAGTGTTTACAAAAATGGTATGTTTTATTTGTACGTAATATTAGTCGACGAATCATTATTTTTAGCAGCCTGACCGCAGAATTATTTTTGTGTCTTAAAAAATTATATGACATTTATTTATTTCACTTGTAAGAGAGGCAACAGGTACATAATTTAATGGCAACGAACGTAATCACTTGCATAATCATTTGTAATACTTTGTTACATAACACACCTACTTATCAGATCACAGTGCAAAGGCACTTTCACATTTGGGGACCTAACGGCGCGGCGCAATCGAAACCTGAACTCCTGAGCTTTAATTTATTAAAGGCTTATTTTAATGGTGTCGTCTTTTAGTAACAATTTATGTTGCAATGTTTTTATGACAAGCAACGGTTTTTTTGTCATACTTAGTTTAAAACAAAGTAGCAGTATATGACTGTCTGTTTGTCTGCTAACTTCTCAACCACGCTACATGTACATACTATGCCATACTACTAGTAATAACTTAAATGTCAGACAGTCACGATGTTTTAGGCTACAGTGTTTTGTGGGTCAGTCACCGATAAACAGATAAAAGGATTTGCTTTGAGTATACAGAAAATGTTAAATTGTGGAATTAGCTATTTGTGTTACCTAACCAATTTATAAAATGATGAACTAGTAACTAGAACTGGATATACTATAGATACATATTCGTAAATTTATCAAATTGTAAAGTTATAGAATTCAAAGGAAATCTTAGTGTCGGTCTCTGGGAAAAAAGCGTGATGTCTTTGTCTTTTGATACGTCATGTGATACAATGTGATGCCGACTACTGTTTCTTTCTAAAGATACACATATTACCTATACGTAGTAAAATATATATTCAATCCTAAGGTTATCATCATCAGCCTTTCAGTTTTATAGGATGTCATCAAAGTTAAAAAAGTTACGGACACAGCTAGTTTATAAAGGATTTTTTTCTGGAGAATCGCTAATTAAAACAGCGACTTACGATAAATTTATATTTGCAACTGCTAAATCAAATAATCCTAAAACTTCATAAAAACTAAGAAACGGCAGTTATGTAAAAGATAGCAAACCAGTCAATAGAAATCATAAGTAAGCAACTACATTTAAATAATTGTAACGGAAATATTATTAACCTTTTCACCGCCAAAATCTGATATATCAGACAATTTTTTTTTTCAAGATTAATATCATTCATCAAGCGTTCGCCATACGCCACGACATTTAAAAAAAATTTTTTGATGTCGTGGCGTGTGGTGGGCGTTTTGACGAAAACTCTTGGCGCTAAAAGGGTTAACAGGCGGATATTGATTACACTTATATCAACTATTTGTAAAAAATGCTTTTGTCCTATGTTATACGAGGAGCGGTTAAAAAAGCGCACTAAATAAATAAACATAAAGTTACATCGTAATTCCAATTTATGATAAGAAACCGGAGCGCCAAATCTGTTACAAGACAGCTCTTTAAATCTTGTTGGTATGGCAGAAGGGTTTTTGATGAGTGAAATATATTCAATCAACTAGCTGCGCTATTTGTTTTTACCTACATAATATATGTATATGTAGTTTTTACCTACATAACAGATGCACCTCCCTGAAAGTTATCCTGGCGGCACCTATGACGGATTCGGAACCGCTCTAAAGGTAGAGTAGAGGTAGGAATCCAGCTCTCCACTGTAATAGATTGAGATCCCAGGGCCGCCAGACCTTACTTATTTTCTCATTAACCAAATGTGTGGGAAATAGTAGTGCTAGTACGTACTAGTAACGTATGACTACCAGCTAAGCTGGGCCGACGGCCAATTTTGCAGTTACCAGGTTCTGAAGGTACTTACAAATATTACTCACTTGTCTTGAAGTCTGGGTGCTGATGTCTTATAGAATATAATTAATTAAATATAAAAATTAATGATCGACACCGCCAGACACTCTCCGTCGCGTCGGCTGTAATTTCTACCAGACGCTTTACAGTTCGCAAGTAAATTATGCGATTGTACCTACAATCACAGCCGTGATTTTTTATATGCTGTTCAGGGAACTGTAACAATATTTTTTGTAGCACCCAGACTTCAAGACAAGTGAGTAATTTTTGGAAGTACCTTCAGAACCTGGTAGCTAAAAATTGGCCGTCGGCCCAGGTTAGCTGGTATTCATACTAGTAAGTACGTACTAGCACTATTATTTCTCACACATTTGGTTAATGAGAAAATAAGTAAGGCCTGGCGGCTCTGGGATCTCAGTCTATAAGTTAAACTCGGACGAATTCAATCGATAGTCGAACTATGTCAAGTTTTAACTTATAGTGTAATCGCGAAGTGAATCAAGGAAAGCGCTTTCTCTATCCCACATTTTCATACAAATTGACAAAAACAGAAAATTGTCTAGCCCCGCCCAGGAGCGCTTGCGACCCCCGTTTGAAATCATAGGGCGCGTTCACATTGCTAATGCTTTAGTGAGGAATTTTTATACCTATTATTGATAAGGAATTTTAAACTGAAAATTTTTAAAATGATATAAGAGCTACAGTGTGATTTACTCTTTATTTGTAATACAATAAAATCAACATACAAATAAAATCAAAATACAAAGTAAATGAACATTAAATTAAAAGAAACTGTTTTTTTTTTAAATAATATAAATTATTCATTCGTTTTCACTTTCCAACGTATCACTGTCACTTCCTACATTAATAATAAATCTTTCACTTAACCCTTCAAAGTTATGATCCATTTCGTTCATTTTTGGTTCTATTACTTTTTCTACGTGCTCCACCAGCTAACACCTAATGTTGATGCGATTGTTTTACATATCTCGTTGTGTGAAGCAGTCGGTGTAGCAATTTTAAAGGTGTAAAACATGTTACACATCATAACCTTTCCAGTTGAAGAAAAGGCTCGTTTAAGCATTTTTCGTACTCTTCCTTCCGCCATATTCACAAGAATCAATAAACTCGCCAAGTCGTCGGGTAAGCAGTCAAACGGAATCCAGTACACAAGCCAAGTCCACACAATGAGCACAAAACAACAGTCCGAAAAACAAGCCAGGCCAAAGATAAATAGAAATGATCGCAATGAAGCAGGTACGCGGGAGACGTCTGAACGGACCGAGTGTAACGATAGACTAATTATGACTTGCATTGTGATCACGGCCTAAGCGTCCTATTCTCAGTGCTTGTTTCATTCGGCAAATACACTATAGTGTTGAACGTTGGTCAAATTAAACTGCATGGTAACTTGGCAAATCAGAAAGTTCATTAGTTTCACAGATAAGAAAGGGATTGAATCAGTCGAGTTTTGCAAGAATCTTTCTTTGAAATTAACTGTTATTTATTTGGCCGAAAAGGAGGATTTTACACTAGTGTGCTGTGTAAAGTGATTTTTTTCTATAATTTTTGATGCCCCAAGCAGGATCTAATTGGTGTCTTTCGCATTGTAAAAAAGAGTTTGGGTGGTCCGCTTGGCTTCGTGTTCTTTTAGACAAATTGTCAGAATCGACGATCACACTGTAAGGATATTTATTTTTCAGCGAGTGGCTGTAAAAGTCCTTTCCTAATTACCTCCGCCTTTGTCACGGTTGTCACTTTATAAAATGCTAACGCAGGCTTTCAGAATTATAGCTGTAATAGTTTTGGCTGTTCGTTGATACGTCAGTCGGTCAGTTTAGCTTCTTATTTTATACAGATTTCTTGATGTCATTTAACAAATATGTGAACACGAAAACAGAAGTCACAAGAAGATTACAATACCAAATGTGACTGTGAAAATGGTACAAATTTGGGGATCGTCGTAAAGGTTCAGAATTATTGTTATTAGCTTTATAAGTCGCTCTTATTGACTACTCCCAAAGTTGTATCTTTCTGTTTTCAATCACAAATTTCCACGGCTAGTAAAATGCATCAACTACTTCTAAAAAAAGTCGTCAGTCCGTTCCTCAGTTATTGATAACATTAATAGGAAGGACAAACTTATGAGAGTTAGATGTGCGAGTTACGTACTTTTTCTGGGATGACAAAATGGGGCAAAATCTTTATGTTAAACTAGCTTTCCGCCCGGGACTTCGTACCCGTGGCACTTTTTTAGTTTTTTCTTTCATAAGAACCTTCTCCTGACAATAAGGAACACAACAAAAAAAGAATCATCCAAATCGGTCCAGCCGTTCTCGAGTTTTGTGCTTACCAACAGATTTAGTGATTCATTTTTATATATAAGATAATCTTTTTCTGTGCATTAGATGTCAATTTAACTAAGTACTTACCAGATTTCATGACGGCTAAAGACCAGTCGACGCACTTTGCGAAACCTTGTCTGAGCAGTGCCTCCGCAATATTGCCTTGTGGGTGCAGGATGGTGCCCACGAAGTTGTTGTTGTTTACAGACTCCAATATCACTTCGACATCTTTTTGAAGCAGTTTTGATTCCAAAAAGAACCGAGCTTCTTCCGCATAAGGCTCTGAGTCACCATCTTGTTTAACTGCAGGACACTTTAAAGCAAAGGAAATTAATCATAATTCGTACCTCTAAGCTTTGCAGGTAAACAAATCAATGTGACATAAAATAATACTTACTCTGATTCCAGAGAGCATTAACGTGATCTGGTAGAAGTCAGGCAGAAGACACAATCTCACTGTTGATCCATCTCGAACATACTCAATAATGGCCTTGATTGGCTGACCATTTTGTTTGTTGACAAACGCTTTGGGATTGTCAATAGGACCTTTAATATCTCGTACATGCGCCTATCAAAAAATATAAGATCTATTAGAAATACGGCTAATATTAGATAGTGTTCGAATGGCTTGAGGATAGCTACCTGAGCATCTGGGCCCCAAATACCCTTCCCTTGCGCTTTGGCGGCATCTTCGATTTCCACCAGCTTCTTCAGTTGCGGTATGTTTTTACCTCCTTCCCTAACTTTGACGAGGCCCTCTGCAAGAAGTGCTTCGGTAACATTTTCATCTTTATTTGGGTCTTTTCCAGTCCACACAGATCCATACTCCCTGGTTGCTGAGTTGGGAGGTTTTTCTGCAGTAAATATTACTTCTTTTCCAACCAGTCTCTTTCTAAGGAACTCACGGGCTTCCCATGCAAATGGTTCATCTTTTGTCTCAATGTCACTGAAACATAAATACTTATCAGATTATGATGCAAATAATACGTATTTATAGCATTACCTACTTTAACCATCTACACAACAATTCGCAGTGCGATTCTTATGCAAAAAAATAACATAGTTCTGCCATTAACAATACCCACAAATATATCTAAGATCATCAATCTTATTCTTTAAAAAAAATAGGGCCTAAAAACTAGCATGAGAATAAAGGCAAATAGCAATTTAAATTCGCAGGTCCTGTCTCACTGTCTCATCAACGCCCAGCCCAAACCCATAGACCTAGAAAACTAAAATTTGGCCCAAAGGTTCCTTTTATAATGTAATCAAGGAACAAGGAAGGATTCTACAAAATTCCCACGGGAATGAAATCCCGGGTATACTCAATAAAGAATACGAGAGGTGGGTGAGCTTATACAATAATAATAACACATCAATATGAACATACTGTATTTTGTGAAGGCAATCTCTTTCACATTGGACCTGTCTTTGTCTGTATTTAGTTCTTGCCTTAATGTGATAGAAATAGTGTGCATTAAACTTATCACAAAGGTTCGTCAATGACGTAAATTCTAATGCACAAAAGTAATGTTTGGTTCGACAATGTTTTATTTTGTTCACTTTTTGTTAGTAACAACTCTTTCCCTCCAACTGTTCCTGTATAAAATGCGAAAAAAGGACATACAACCATATAAGGATTTCCTAACAGACCATTTTGAGTGTCAAACCTTAATTTTATTATTTTGTGGCGTTACTATACTTTGTTAACTTTACCTTGAGCTGGAAAAACACAACAAACTTACTTTGGTAAATGAAGAGGTTCTTTTCAAAACTTGACTATTCCAATTTTGACCAAAATAGATTTTTTATTTTTTTTAGGTTGGTGACATTGAAATGTATATGCATCGAAAACAAAATCCTGACAAAACGTGATAGATCCACTGGAAAAATATATTATATAAATGGCATGATTACGTCAAAAGTAGATTATTCCTATTCAAATTGCCATGTTCAAAATAAGGATTTATACAAAAACACAAAATGTGGAATAGTCAAGATTTGAAAAGAACCTCCTCAAATAATAAAAAAGATTTGTAGTCACAAAGGCAGAGAAGAAATATGGTAAAGTGTGTGAGGCTATATACATATGGTTCCAAAGTACTATAGAAGTTGGTTCTACATGGTAACTAAAATAAAAACCTCTACATTACAGTATTGCTGCTATGCAGAATATGCAAATGCTACTGTGGCTATAAGTACCCTACAGTCCCAACTGATAACATAGACATAACAAGACAAAACAAATTAAAGTAGGGCATAAAACTACTAAACCATTCTGCTATGATTTTATTATACCCCTGAAATTGAACTTTTCCAAACAAACAGGCCAAATTATGGTCAAACAGGTCCTCAATATCAGTTTGACTCTCCCAGATAGGAACTTAAGTAAGTTTTTTGAATTATGATCTATATTCATTTGGAAAAGTAGTACAGTTTGTTAAAAGACAGAAAAGCCATAAAAATTTAACAAAAATTAAATTAAAATACAGTCCAATTCAAGAAATGTTCCAGTTTTGTAATCAGAATATCTAAGGAAATTTTTACAATTCGCAATGCAGTAATTACTTTCACTTTAGTTAATGATGTTGAGACATAAGAGGATAGTAGGTGTTTATATTTTCCAATAGTATAATGGATGAATTCAAAGATTTTGCTAATGCATGCATACCTGGTTGTGATCTGTCCATAAAATTCATTTGGTTCACTGGAATATAAGTTGGGCAAAACTGTTCATAGAAAATCAGGCAAACTTAATAACAAAATTGGTGACAGATTGACAATAACTGCATTACATCACAGTTTTTAATTTATGAAAATTGAATTTAATCCATATTTTTTTATTTCATGTCTGGTTTGGTCTAGTAATGCTTGCCTCTGAATCGATGGTTTCTGTGTATGATTCCCGGTCGGAGCTTATTTGTGTAAGAAAGTAGATGTTTTTTCTTAGGTTTGAGTGTTTTTGTTTATCTTTGGAGGTGTCTTAAGGGACCTATGCAATACAAGGGAAACCTTAGCGTGTGACATTTTTATTTATTATTATTTTGTGTGTTTGAAATGATCGCCAGTAATACATTATGTAAGGAAATTTATCCAAGAACTATGCACGTTAAAAAAAAATTCATAAAAGTCCCGTCGCGTGCTTGTTACGCCGCATGCAATACAAATCTTGTACACCATGTGTTCAAAAAGCATGGGAAGGTTTAAAAGTTAATTCATATAGTTAATGAGTGCATAGAATTTGAAAAATTCTATTCAGATAGTATTCTTTGCTATCACGAAACTAAGAGAATGTATGTTATTAAAGTAGATAAGTACACTTCATTTCACAAATTAAACAAAAACATACATATATCCTAAATAAGTGTTATGTTTCCTAGAGTAATTAGGTAATTATTAACTATAACGTTAAATACAGGTTAATCTGTTGTTGATAGTATATTAGTTTCTATTATCTGATATTGGTACCAGGTACCTATTAAAGTTTTTTCTTATATGAGTAAAAAAGTTGGTTTTTGCTTCAGAATATTGATCAGTTATTCGTAAGCTAAAAACCAAATCAATTTATGGTAGCAGTTTATCACAACCCTTTGAGAGAACTAACTTTAATTTACTTTTTTAAAATATTTTTTAAAACTTTAATTGAAATCAAAGGAAATGTAAAAAAGCCTTCTTAACTTTTTAATATAGGTAACTCAGACTATAATGATACATTTTGTTTACTTTAATATACTAATAGCTGACATGAGATTCATTTTTTCTTGTCATTTTGAAATCAATTTACAATCTCTGAACTTGTAACAAATCAATATTTATTTACTATTTTTGAGGAAAAATATACAATTCAGAACCCATTTTTGACTGGGCAGATTGTTGTACAACAACACATACTTTGTGTTGTCTTTTTTGACTGTTAAAAAATTTCCCTTTACACAGATGAAAATTTCCCTTGCGGGATTTACATAGATTCAAGTTTCTAAAGATAAATAAAAAGTTATGATACCTTCAAGTAAAAATACTCTGTGTGAATTATCAATATGCCACAGAGATGTAGATATATCACAGTTCCTAAATGATGTTTGGCAGAACCCTGGGGTTTTGTGGAAGGATCGCAGTGTTTCTATGTTCTATCCGAGAATCAAGCAGTAGTCGTATACTGGCAATTCTAGACACAGAGTCATATACACATCGGCTTACAAAGTGCAGCAATTTAAAAGGTTTAGTAATAATTATTTTACATTAATTATTGATTATTTTTTCAAGTCAAACATTAAAATATTTAAGTACCTAGGTACAAAGTACAATCACTTTACAATCACCAAAAAGAAAAAATTGGCTAATGTAGGGAATAACAAAAAAATTCGAAACATCAGTTACAAACAATTTTAGTTTGTAGAATTTAAACTGCTTGATATCTACATATATGAATTGCACTTGAAATGATGCTCCTAAATGAATATTAGGATAGAAGATAATGTTACTCACTTGTTAGCAGTTCTCTGGCGCGCAAGTTTCGGCGCCGTGATTCCGGAGAGGGCTATTATTTTCTCTGGGGGCGGGCCACCTTGTGGCTGTCTTCTAATCACAACAGTGTCCCCCGACAGTATCTACAATTTAACATTGCATTTTAATACTGTGGATAAAAAAGCAAGAGAGGCAAAAGAGCATGACAGTTAAGTAATGAATGACAGTGCAACCCTATTTGATCTTCGCTACCACCTACTTTATCAATACCAGCTGGTTACCCTTCTTGTTTTTACAATCCCAAAATACGAACGGCTTTGTCAGAAAAACATCTAAATCAATCACAATTTAAGGAACGAGTTTTGTGGTAGCAAAATGCGGTGTGGTGCCAACAGGGCAAGCTATGCGGAATCAGCACGAGGTACTATCCTTTCTCCTAGCGATTAGAAAATATGGAAAAATACAAAAATGATGTATTACCTGTTTCACTATTCCAATTTTAAAAGCGGGAGTAGGTGCTGGAGCACTCATTTTTGTAATATTTTATTTAGATAACGTGATTAGTGAATAAAAAGACACAAATTAGAGACGAACAGCAACTACCAACAAGCAATACCACCGACCTAGGCGAAGCGAAACGTGGCGGGCCGTCTGTGTTACCACTTAAAAATAAAGGAAAAGACGTGGTCGTGCGTGTCAAAGAATTTGACATTTCTTTAAGCCCGCTCTACATTCTCTGAAGTATACCCGATAGTTTAAAACTGAAAGGGTTTTTTTCTTTTTGGAAAGAAACCTCCTTTTTTAACCGACTTGAATAAAGGAATAGGTTCTATGTTCGACTGTAAACTACACCTACAATATTTATCTTTTTTGTGAAGTTCATCAATTTGTCTGCCATTTGTAAAATGATTTTCAATATTCTTTTTTGTTCGAAGAAATTCTTCTGAGGTAGTTCCATTGTCATCAAGTTAGGGTCCGATCCTAGGGAAATCGGGGGCACTTTTCCAATTCAAGCACTTAATACTTAATGAAAAAGTAAACCTACTTCTAAAATAAAACAGAAGTACTCGTAAGTACCTACTAAACGGCGAAAAGTAACACAATATTATTTAAATGTGCTAGGTCAGGGATCGGCAACGTTTTGAAACGGTTGACTCTTTTGTTTCAAAAGGTTGTCGATCCCTGACCATTTAAAAGACATCATTCACGGCTCATACAAAAAATACCAAATTTTTTAAAGTGGCGGCCAAAAAAGGTTAAGTTATTATTTCGAAAGAACATCTTATTCTAAACAATTTTTAGTATGATAGTTAAGCTGTACGACCATTACTAGATTTGTTTCGTTACACTTATAAATCTGGATTTTAAATGTTCCGGCCATAGAAAATAGTGTTTCAATAGATTGTGACGCAAAACATTTTTCGTAATAGGTTAAAGGTTTAAATTCTACATTTAAAAATGCATTTAAGCTTGAAAATCTAGATTTTTAAGATTAAAAAAGGAAAATTCGTAAAGGCTTAGCTGTCATAATAAAAAATGTTAAGAATAATGTGTCCTTTTGAAATAATAACTACTTTTTTTGGCCGCCACTTTTAAATTTTGGTACGTTTTGAATGATGTCCTTTTCAATTTCCTTTTCCCCAGGTTGATTTATAGTCTTATAGTGATTTATAGTATTTATAGTCAGAATTAATTTATTTATAAATTACAGTGGATATTAATTATTAAATATTTTGTGCTCCATTTTTATATTAATTACCGAGAATCGCAGACCGGCCGAGTGGATCATTTTCTCTCTTCAAAAGATCTTGAATGAGGTTGTCAAATACGATATTAATAAGAAAATGTGAAGTTTTTTTATCCATCACCGAGTGAATCTCTTGAAATGTTTATCATTTATAATAACATACGTCTCGCTCACGCTTTGAGTATTGTTATTATGTCATTGCGCTCATGTGAAGCCTCGAGGCTCTTAATGTGGGCACTGCTTAATAACGCTGCCGGCTCAAGTTTTTTTTACCATGGAAACTCCATGACTCTAAACCCCGGGAAATTTTGAAATTATCACTGCCGCTGAGAAGTAAAAATAATTTTGAATATAGAATAAAATAAATGACAAATGACTTTTTTATTTCAATTTACTTTCCAACCCGCCGATAGTGAAGTATGATTATGTAGCATTTTTCAGTGTCGAAAGTCACTGTTGTTCATGTATTTTTTAAAATAGTGAATAACCTTAACAGTTTTAAGTTGAAGAAGTGTTAAAATGGCTAATGCAGATTTTAGAAAGGATGTAACAATGCCTGTACGCCCAAGGAGCGTGTACACTGCACATTCTTATAATCAGGTACTGTGTAGCTATCAGCAGCTGGTACAACAGTTGCTAACATTCGATGCACATTTAACATTTAGGTAGTTGTTTTTTGAATATTTAAAATGAATTGTGTGTTACTTAGTAGCGTTGGCATATTTTTGTTTCACTTTCCATTAATGTTTTCGGCCAAGTTGATTATAATTGCAACGAGATTGCAGGAATTTGAAAAGTTAGAGGTAGTGACTAAATGACCCTCTTGAATGTGTCATTTTCCATTTGACATTTTAACGCCACTTTTCTTCGTATAGGAGGAGTCGAACGTCTCCACTTTCCAAGACTACAGCAAGTTCCTTGAGGGTGGGTTGGGGCAAGCGGAACTCGGAGGTGCAGCCGGTTGGCAGCCAACATGGCGCGTACCCTTGCAGCGCAAAGCCCCCTTCTATCCCGGAGACGACATCTACCACGCTGACACCTGGCGAGAACTAGAGGTGCGAAAGTAAAATTACATACTTTCCTACGATAAGTTTTGTTCTAGCAACATTTAAGGGCAGTTGGGGGGACTGCCCGCAGTGCCCACCCAGTGTACCAGTTTCTTTGAATTTTAGTTAGGGACACCTACGCTTTACTCCTGGTACCTGTTAGCTACATACCCTGCTTATCCTTTCTCCTACTTATCCATTCAGCTTATTTTAAAACCCTTGATTATCCAGTCTCTCCCTAGCTTAAGACTTAGTAATAGTGAAGTATAATTCAACTTTGAATGTGAAGAAAAATTAATTAACAATAAAGTACTTAATGGTTTGCTCTATTGCACATTAAATTGTAACTGTACTTAAAAGATCAGGTCTTCTTTTAAACTTATCTTAGCAGTGACGAATTGTCACGAAGTTATTTCTGGAAGGCATGTCATAAGACTCAAGCTGTGGATTTCTTCATATTAAGGATAGCTATGGACAGCCCCTTAGCCAGAACGACGGCAGAGTTCCCCTCTTTGGCGTCGATCGACTGACAAATACCTGGAATAAGTGGAAACCTTTTTGGTACTTTTGGTACCAAATCATTAGTTTTAAGCTTTAAATCTAATTAAGACTGTGAAAGTGCTAAATAAATGTTTTCTGTACAATAAAATATACTATTAAAATAAGAATACGGCTTTAGGTAACTGATGTCGTTGGTGGTGCGAGCTACAATGCGTCAGTGACTCCGCATGGAACTATTTGCCTCCGACTTCGGGAACGAGTAAAGTGAGTTTTTCTTAAATAAGGAAGTTTCTAGTAGGTGGTCAAGTTTAAGGATTGGAAATATTCTTACATTAAAATTGGAGATCCTGACTTACTGACACATAACGCGCAGCCGAAATGCTTGGACCTAGAAAACTGAAATGTGGTACTAAGGCTCCTTTTATGACGTAGTAGGCAAGAAATAAGGAAGGATTTTACTAAATTCCCATAAAGGTTTAAACCACTATTTCCTCTGTTGTTTATACGACTGACGGTATTTATTGAAATGACTATAGGTATGTAGTTTACAAATTTTTAAGGCTTGGATAGGTATTAGCGAAAGAGTGGCAGTCACGGGGGAAGGCTCCCCGCCCCCAAAACTGAAGGTCAGCGAAAGTTTTTTTGTAAATTACGTCTAGTCCAGGAACCAACCTGGAAAAAAATAATTATAAGAGAAACCTTCGATGTATAATGAGGACGGGCTCCCGCTAAAGAAAATGTTGATTGTTTGCAAGGGTGGACATGACGATCGACGGAGCAGTGCGTGTGACCAACACCAAGAATAACATAATCCTTGCGCTATCCCGCTCGGGCGCCGCCGCCGCCCTCATCCATCCCAATGGCCGCGTCTATCACTACGGATCACGAGTCGAGATCCAGGCTCGCCACCAACAGGGGAACAACAAGTAAGTTTTGGCCCGTAACGAGGCACTTTCGGAATGGAAGAGGCGATTAAAAGATTATTTTCCCTATAAAGCAGCTACACTACATAACTCTTGAATTCTGCCGATATGATGAGGCCGGTACTAGTAGAGGAACTTCAAAAATAAGTTTATCGGACACAAACATACCCTTGTTTCTATATTAACCTAAATCACATGAATAAAGAAACTGATTAGAAGAGTATGTGCCTAAATTCTGTTTACAACGCAGCAAGAAAATGTAGCAAAATATGCTCGAACAGTTATAGGAACCACATCCACTATCATGATGTCACATGATATCACGGAATATTTTACTTTTCAGATAATGGTATGTCTAACTACCTACCTTAAGTTAGCGAACAAACTCAGTTCAGCACAGCTTACGCGGTTAAAATAATCCGTCAATTATCAAAAAAATAATAATTCAAAAATGCTTTATTTTCATAGAACATACAAAGTGTTTGGATTTATTAGACAGTCGTCTCCACACAGTAACAAAATCTTTTATGGGTCAATGTATACGCTTCTACAATAAGATTCCCATGTGTATTCAAAACCTACCCTTAGGAAAATTTAAGACAATAATTAAACCATACCTTTGTAAAAGGGCTATTATAGAATTTGTGATTATCTGTTAGACAAGCAACCATGGGAATTAATTGCTCAGCTCCGGAGTTATGATATGATTGACTTCTCGGAGTTTCTTGCCTATTCTTCTCCCGAGGAAACTGCACTTTTACGAAAAGGCGCAAAGTCAAAAATGCTAATGTGATTCACGCTTTTGCTCCATGGTTTATATTGATTTTGCTAATGTATTTTTATGACGTTTTCAAGAAGCACTTTGTATGTTCTATGAAATGAACATAGTCAAAGTCAAAAATATCCTAAACTGTTCCACAGGGAATACTTGGAAATGCCTTACGAAATTGCTCAGCTGCAGATTAAAATTAGAAATAAGGAAATTTATATGATTGAGTTAAAAAGAGCGACCCTCGGAGTTTGCCTATTCTTCTCCTGCACCTTTGCGAATAGGCGCAAAGTCAAAAATGCTAATGTAAATCACTATTTTGCCAATGTATTTATTATGACGTTTTCAAGAAACATTTTGTATGTTCTATGAAAATAAAGCAATTTTTGACTTTTTTTTACTTTTGAATGGCCACGTACTTATTCCTTTCGGTGCACATAGCCTGCCCAAGTGTCTCAACCCCTCCGGAACGATCTGTCTACTTTCCCGATCGTTCCACTTTCCCAATCGGTCCATTTTTCCAAGCGGTCTACTTGTTCAAACGGTCTAATTTCCCTTTAGGTACGTAATGTCTACTTTCCCTAAACGTTTACTTTCCCTAAACGTCATACTTTTCGAAACGTCAACTTCCCGAAATGTCTACTTTCCAGAAACGTTTACTTTCCCGAAACATCTACTTTACCGAAACGTCTACTTTCCTGAAACATCTACTTTCCCGAAACGTCTACTTTCCCTAAACGTCTACTTTCCCGAAAGTTAAGGTACCTCGCGACCAATCTTAAGATTTCTTTAACGCTTTATTCGATGCTTGAGCTTGTTGTGATGCTACTTTTTCTTATGAAAAATGAATGACTGTGAAGATTTCGTGGATTATCTTTATGATAATAGGTATATCGTTAAAGGTTAATATCGGATAAAAATATACGCTAGCTGGTGCCATCTATCGTCGAGTAGCTTAATGCCACGTTCAAGGAATCTTGAGGTGACAACTAATAATACCGAATTCGAGGTCCTTGGCTGAAGTTAAGTCGAGGAAGTTTCGAGTTAACTTCTTAGAATACGGGTGCTAGAATGTGCCAGCTGCTTACTCTTCCCAGGCATACTGTAAAAATCAGTAAGTGGGACATGAGGGTCTTGTTGTATCATGGGCGAAAGGCTGACCACCTCTCACCATTACACAACGTGTTCCATCTAGTAACCCTCACCATTTGTGTCAAACGTGGCTTTGAGTGGTTTTCCAGAACCACTGATGCTCTTCCTACCCTGTTGGGGATTACAGGCGTGAGCTTATGTAAATCTGGGTAAAAAAAATAAAGCCTCTTAGAAAATGTAGGTACTCTGAGACCAGAAAATAATTCCGTTATAAATACAACTGAACTGAGAACCTCCTTTTTTGAAAGTCGGTTAAAAAGTGGTAATTTTTGTTAAAGTGAAATTGTGCGGGCGGTGGTCATTATGAAAAAGTAGTCATTTTGGTAATTTAGACTTTATGTGAATTGTAGGCCGCGATAGTCATTATAAGAAAGTAGTCATTTTGGTAAGGTGTTCTTTTTGTGAAAAACAGTAGTCATTATGAAAAAGTGGTCATTTCGGGAAAGTGGTATTTTTAGTAAAGTAGACATTACGTACCTAAAGGCTAATTTCCCCATCGGTCTACTTGTTCAAACGGTCTACTTTCCCCATCGGTCTACTTGTTCAAACGGTCTACTTTCCCCATCGGTCTACTTGTTCAAACGGTCTACTTTCCCCATCGGTCTACTTGTTCAAACGGTCTACCTTCCTCATCGGTATATTTGTTCAAACGCGCCCAGGAAAAATCCCACTAGACTAGGGTTTCTCAAAGTGGGGTATGCGAACCCCTAGGGGTTCGCCATTCGTCGGGTGGGGGGTTCGCGGCAAGATTTACGTGATGGCGGCGGCTTGATGACTGGCGGGCACGTAAGTCACATTGTCCAAAATTACTCCTAAGATTGACTTAATTTGCGACAAGAAACACCCATCACATTAATATTAAAAATATATTTCTTTTGAGACTGTATTTGTTACCTTTGGTTAGTCAAGGGGTTCGCTGTCATCTGGAAACTTTCAACAGGGGTTCGTGGAGCCAAAAGTTTGAGAAATCCTGCACTAGACCAATCTGGCAGTCAAATGAGTTTTACATTTTTTCCGTGCTTTGTTGGCCACTAACCTTACAACCTCCACCAATCCACGTTGGGCCCGCGTGGTGTGGAGTATGGCTTTTAAAAATTGTTGAATTTCCAATGTTCTCGGAGCGTAGTCAATAATATTACGCCAGGCTTGTTTTAATTCCTGAGGCGGAAGAAGCGGCAGGATCGCACACATTTTAGTTATATTTCTGCCTTCTGGTGTAACTTTTGTTTTAACTTCTTTCTGCTTTTTTTTCTTTCTTTGTTTTCTTTTTCTTTTTTTCCGCCATACCTACTGCCGCATTTAAAATGATAGAAACAGCCGCTGATCTGAGCTTCGGGAAATACTGTTTGGACGGCATTCATCTGTGCTTGCTCGAAGTCACATTTATATTTTGTAATATTTACACATTTTAGATATCGGGAAATAGACGGGTTAGATTTTTACGGTTTGGTAAAATATACACTACCTAATAGTAGAATGGGGAAATTAGACGCTTTAGGAAAATAGGCTAATAGTGAAAATGGACAGATAGGGAAAGTAGACGCTTTGGGAAATGGACGGATAAGGAACAATAAGTGGACTGATTGGAAAAATGGACCAATTGGGAAAGTGGACCAATTGGGAAAGTGGACCGATCGGGAAATTAGACATGGTTCCGGAGGGCAATCATGAACCTAGGGCAGGGGTTCCCAATCTGTTTCAGTCCGTGGCGCACTTACAGTTCAGAATTTGGTCTCGGCTCCCTATCCTAGCTATCTAATCGAAATAAATAGCTACAGTTAAAAGAAATGGATACAATGATATTAATTAGGTAGGCAGGAACAACAGTTAAAACATTAACATGAAGCTGAGTTTTTTTACCATTAACCCTTTTAGCGCCAAGAGTTTTCGTCAAAAACGCCCAACACACGCCACGACATCAAAAAATTTTTTAATGTCGTGGCGTATGGCGTACGCTTGGTGAACGATATTAAAGTAAAAAAAAATATAAAAAAATGTCTGATATAATCAGACTTTAACGGCGAGGGCATGAAACTTAAACGTCTGATATATCAGACTTTGGCGGTGAAAAGGTTAAAGAGAGAGTTGAGTAAGCTACCTAGTGAATGTGATGGGTGAACTTGGTGATCTCCATAATTTTTTTCAAAGCGTGGCATTAATGCAACAATGTATGAAGAACACCAATGTTATTTTTTACCCACCAATACTTATGGTTTCGCAGTATGTTTAAAGAGGATGGCCTCACGGCGCCCTTTCGTACTTTCCACGACGCACCAGGGCGCCCGGCGCACATTTTGAGAACCCCTGCTAAGAACCCCGGCCTTACCATAAAAATAGAACTAAACTTAGACAATGTTTATAACCGGCTTATTTCATTTTTTGTATGACATATATATCAGTTTAATAAATTGTTTGTGTTTGTACTGCGATAGGTACGCAAAGATGTGGTACAAGGGCGTCTCGTTCACCGCGGAGCAGTGTGCGCTGGTGTACCTGGTTGATGCGGCTGGCACCCGCACCACCACCGACACTTTCCTAGACATGAGCCAGGACTTCACGCTCAACGTATTTTATAAGTTAGTGTTACCATCCATCAGATTCCTCGGGGCTCACCGTCAAGTATCAGATTAGATAAAAAACCTGAAGAAAAGTTTTTCGTCTTGAAAATTAATCTCGTTCTTAGATTACTCTCCCGAATAAGTAATCGATTTTTTAAGAAAAAAAAGTTCGAAGCGGGGTTTGACAGAAAAAGCGATATGTAATTTTACTCTTTGCATGAGGTCTGACGCGAGGCGATACTTTGTGAATATCCCCATGTGTTTTAAAACTTTTCCCCAACAATGCCTTTTTTTTAATTTTAAATTCTTTGAATTTCCATAGGGAAACAACGCACTCGTACTTTTTTTGGGAAACAAAATGTTGCATAAGGTTGCTTAGGGAACGGTTGTTTGTGCCCACTAAGAAAGGATTTTCCAAAAAAAATCGGTGAAAATATACGTGTGACAAACACAGTTGCAACAGTCAGTAAAATAGATTCGGGTCATGTGAGCTCAGAAATGCAGACACAAGCAGAGAATTCCATTCCTTACCAGTAAAGAAAAGCGCTTCAGTATGAACCTTCAGAATCTCCACAATACAAGGGTAGTATCCCGCAGTGCTTTGGCGGTTCGGTACAAGTAGACGGAATGAGCTCATGCAACTCCCTATCACGCTCCCGAGGTACATCTTGTAAAAAGCAGATAAGCAGGCTACCTTGCGTCTGAGCTAAGGCTTCGGAGTTTATTTTTACCAGCTTCTTATCCTAAGATATAATAATAATAATAACATATTTTTATGTGTAGTGAGTCGCGCCACGGTCCCTCGTACGTGAACGAAGCCCTGTCGTTACTGCAGGCGGCGCAGTACTGGCTGACGGACGACGGAATCGACAACTGGATCATCAACAACGTCCGCGTCAGCCAGACTTCAGATGGACTCGTCCGGTAATTATCATACAGTTCTTCTTCGGGACACAGCTTCTTATTTCTCCGTGCGTCTTCCCACATCACTCGAGATCGACCCTCTAAATATGTTTCCGCCAATCGGCTCATCGCAACGTGATGGTATATTTGCGGCTAGCTTTTCTAAGTTCTCCACCAATTAGGTTTAGGGCGTCCACGGGGTTGTTTTCCTAAATCAGTTTTTAGAGTGACTTTGACTGGGTGATCGTCTTCGCAGCGCATTACATGTCCATAACCATCGGAGTTGGGCTTTACGAAGTTTATTTGAGATAGGCGCTACGTACCTGCCTATAACGTAATCGTTTCTAATTTTATTAATTGTACTCGTTTCCGCCGTTTTTTCGTGGTCCCAGGATTTTGTCCCATTAATCACATTCAGATTCAGATTCCCGTCCATCTGAGCATCTTCTCTGCGACGTGTAGTTTAACTTGTTACTTGATTTTCTCGCCCTGTCCCTATAGCAGTACGGGTCTGCCGCAAGTTTTACATAATACTTTCCCCTTGGTTTTGATGGGCATTCTACTGTCACAAAGTACACCAAACAATGATTGCCATTTCATTCAGCGGGCATTTACTTGCTGTAGGACGTTGTGCTGTGACCACAGGTGGCCGTTATATGTACCTGAATCTTCAGATGAATCATGCCACCGAAAAAAGGACATTATTTTATATGTGCTTGTTACTAAAATTTCTAGGCTCGTGCCCTTAATACCGGTAATACTTAATAAATAAGGCTCAATTGTCGCTTCAAATGATAGAATTCGCTCATTTGAGGACATAATATTTCAGCGCGGCACACTGTGGTGAAGGTGAATCGATTTACATCTTTACTGATAATTTTTAATACGATGAATAGGAGACTTTCTCAGAATCTTTATAGCATTCATACAGCATCCTAATGACAGTTTATAGGTACTCATACTGTTACTAAAGAATTCAAAATTTAAAAGAACAGCGGGAGGAAAATTTTTAAATCTTTTATTTCCCTGTGCAGATTGTTCTTTTTTATTTAGAGAATGGGTGCCCTCTTGACCACAATGTAGCACAGGGGCGACGAATAGGCATCATTTAAAAACTGTGATCTGATAATGTAACTTCGCATTAAATATCGTACCTAATATGATGTACTTACTGACGTAATATTCTCTTGTTCTAGCCTTTATAAGGATTCCTAGGAACATTAGTCGATTAGGACTTATACAAATTAATCGTAGTATAAGTACTTTAATACGATTAATTTGCTAAGTAGAGTGGTCAGCTCATCAGGCATTTATCACTTAATGTAATTTTACCTTAATATAGCAACTAGTTTGTTATAAATGATTCGATAGTTTTAAGTATGTATGTACCTACATGATAAGCATGCCTAAAATTGTATTGTCCTAACTTCGTGTTGGATTCTCATTCTTTATACCCAAGACAAAAAATAATGCTTGACATTGTCAAAAAAAACTTTTGCATTCACTAAATGGCGACAATGCGATTATTTATATAATTTTATATGAAATATATATATGAAATATATTTCATATAAAATATATGAAATATAAAATTATTTGACTAACCGCATTGTCGCCTTTTATCAATATGTTTAGCAAAACTTAAATGTTCTCTAGTAGAATCTTTACATCCCTAATGACGAAAATTAGTAAATAGGAGCTCTAGCGCGTCGCCTCGGTCTCATAAGGAAGAGGTACCAACTTCGATCCTTAGTGCCACGATGTTCCAATAATTTAGTTGCACAATTATGTTGTCCTTTAACTCTTAGGGTTAAAGGACAACCCTGTGAAAAAAAAAGTAAAAACCCCCAATCTAAAATATTAAAAAAGGGTATTTCTTATTGTTTGACTAACAAATTAATTATTGACACTTGTGTGTTAACTGTTATTACTGTTCCCCTCCTCCTTAAAACTAGTGGCAATCCGTGGTTGATTCCAAAGTTTTTGTGATTAGGATCCACCGCTGCAGTCACAAGTATCAGCTCCGTACGAGTCCCAGCAATGGGTCGGCCTCCATCACGAGTCCCTTCCTTCACTGCACGGCCTCGCTGGGACAGACACAACACCTCTTTGTACGGTAAGAGTCCCGCTTTTACGAACTGTTAAATGGAAAAATTGGTACAAAAGATCTAAAATTATAACATCCGTTTTTGTAAAGGCAAAGGAGTAGCAAAAAAATGTGATGATGATTGATGATGATGAATCACATTTTTGATTTTACTTTGGGGAACATTTGGTTTGGGGAACGGACTTTTAAAAGTCACATAGCCATCTAGCACATAACCTTATGTGCTCGATGCACATCGCTGAATGTCGTCATTGTAAATCCAATATGGCGGATTCTGCACTCCCTGAAAAAAATAATTAAATAAAAGCTTGTTTTAATAAATGTGTTTTTAACATAGAAACTTATTATATAAGATTGTTTTGTATAAAGATTGGAACAACTTTCTGAAAAGATCACTCATCATACTTAGGGGATTTTTACCTATTTTTACCTAATACTCATTCCGGTTCAATAAGTCCAAACGGGCCTCCAGAGATTACCTAATTGAAACGAATAAGACCATTTAATCTTTGTTATCAGACGAGGTGAGAGACGGATGCATTTCGACGGAAACTCCTTCATAGTGCGTAACGCCGGCCACTCCGCCGGCTTTGACGATAAAAACCAGCTCAAGGTGTACTGAACATCCTCTGCCGACATCACCCCTACTAGAGTCGAATCCCTCACTAGTACTCATCGAATGTTGTACAGAACATAATGAGTCTGCCACTTCCAACACATCCTACTCTTACAGTCTTTTTTCAATACTTTTCTCTTTTCAATCTTTAGATGTAATCGAAACACGTGGACGAGTCGCGTTCAAAGTTAAACGTGATTTTATCTTTTCTTGTTTATCTATGCAAGTGTGTAAAGCTCGTGGAGAACTTTTTGATGATTTTAATTTATACAACTGTTCAGCATAGCCGCTGCCAAGCTTTGATTTTTATGAACGTCTGACTCATAGTAATTAAGATTACAGTTTCATGATTAAGTGTTAGATCATCAACGTTCAACAGTAATATATCTTATTGATGAGAATGTTTTTGTATATATTTTTTATACATTTACTTACAACATGTAAGAAGACAGGTACCAGTGTTAATATTCCTCTATTTATACGTTTGTTTACATTCTTTAATAGCTGGCTTATAAGTGTCATTTCAGTAAATGATTCGATATGTCCCACACCCAGTGCCCTTGTCTTTACCATATTTTATGTAAGACAACCAAGTTGCGCGATGTTGTCGTGCGTCCGATTCGCCCATAGCATCAGTGTTGTAAGATCGAGATCTATTGTTATAGGCATATCTCATTTCAGTAATAATCACGCCTTCGTAGTTTTGAGATTGATTGTAATAACCTCTAGTCGAAGTAAAAGCTTGGCAGCTGTTTGAATTGTATTCGGTTATCTATTCGGAAATTACGACTTGTCCCATTTGTTTCTTTGTGTATAAAAGTTCAAGTATGACGTTGTTATTAAAATAATAAAATAATTAATACGTCATTGAGGTTTTTCAATTACTTACTCCTGAGAATACAGCAGCCCAATTCTATTACCGTATTGTGTTCTAAATTCAGTTAACAATACTGCACAGCTCCAATAAATGTTGTCATTTTCATTTAAATAGTATTATACAAGCTTTGCCACGTTAAATGTCAAAACTGTGTTGGAAACGTTTGAATTTTGCAATGTAACGCTTTTATGGCTGTCAATCGAATTAGACGAAGGCTCCTGCTATTTTTTTTGTATGTTTCGTAAAGCTGAATATATTCCGAAGTTTTTAAAAGCTGTTTGCAACCTACATGTCTATGCCCGTATACCATGCCCGCATAAATCGTTTACGCAAAGAATTAGTACCTCAAGGGTTTATCAGAAAAGTATTTTCCAGTCCTGGGCAAAAAACTATGGCTGTCAATCGAATCAGACGAAGGGTCCCGCTGGGTATACGGGCACCATATACATAGTATAATTTTTAAAGTTACCTAGTATTCAGTACCTCTTAAACCGTTTAAGCAAAAATTAGTACCTCGGGGGTTTATCGGAAATTTCAAATTAATAAATAAATAAATATGTAAACGTTACACACTCTAAGGCCCACATTAAGGTTTTCCCTTGTGTCGTGGGTCCCTCGGTCGGAACACACATAAAGACAAAACACTAACACCCCCCAACTAACATTCTGCCGTCGTCAGTTAAAGGTTTAATTATAACTTTAACCTGGTCAATTGTGTTATAATTATAAACTCAAAGCTTTATAAAAGAGTTAAAAAATAAATTTTGCTCCAACAGCGCTATAAGAACTGTAATAAACGACGTTAAGCAGCATAAAAAGTTAGAAGGGTGCTAATTACAGCAAGTGTAGTAAAGATGTTACAGCAGTGCTCACTGACACTCGTTAACACTTAGGGTGGGTTGTACCATCTTACTTTAACAATAACAAACGCCAAAATTTCAGTTAAAGTATCGGTTAGGCCAAAAATGAGTTGCACCAGTTGACAATTTGTTAAATAACGTCATAACTTTAACCATAACCGTAACTGCTCACTTTTCGCTGGTTAGTGTTATAGTTAGAGTTAAGTTATCCGTCAAATTGACAAACGCGTTGAATATAACCTCAAAACATCATGTCCCTGCTCCAAGAAATACTCGTGAAAACCAGTTCTGAAGACGAAACTGATGATCTTGTCAGTGTAAATAGAAAAAGAAAAGTATACTTACCTATACTTCGTTTTTTTTCGTATTAGAAATTATGTAAACAAAGCAGCAGTGGTAGTAAACGTTTTCTTACAAACCGAAAAACTATGATAAAATTAAGAGTTGAAATAAAACAATTGGAAGGCCTAAACTATGCCACCAATAATATATTTTTGTTTTACTCTACAACAATGAATTTATCATAACGCCGAGTAGTTCTTTGTTCTGTTAAGTACTCTTAATAGGTTGACTGGAAGAAATCCCCACGTGGGATAAGTCCACCTTTATAAACACAGTAAACGTACCTATTATCATTGTACAATAAAGAATAAATACATACATACATGACTGATATTAATTGCTCTGAATAAGAAACGGAAAGCAAGTTGAAACTATTTTAGATATAGATCTTGCAAAACGAAATAGATTTAATTTAAATATTCAAAAACCCCTTTTCTGAGTAAGGCGGTAAGACGGAGGTTGATCGGAGTCTGAATCGCCGCTCTCTGGATATACAATTCATCTTTTTTTTGCGCTTACTTTTAGCGCCCATCACGCAAACTTAAATTATAATGAAATAATAATCCAAAACTTTTTACAATACAGAAAAAATGTTCACCAAAGCTGACATCAATGAAATGAAGTGACATGAGGTATTTAACAATTTATTTCTGTGTCTATGAGTGACACTATGTCTATGGATTTTACGATTATGTATTGCCATTTAAAAATGTCACCCGCATCGAATTTGGGGTAAATCAGGCTTCATTTGACTTGCAACCCCTTTAACTTTAACAAAGCTAACGAATTCGCTGGTGCAACGCATTTTGCTGTAACTGTTAAAGTCAGAGTTACTGTTAGTGTTAAATTTGACACAAACTTTTACTATAACTGCTTCTGTGGTGCAATCCACCCTTATTGTTGTTTAGTTGTCGCTATGAAGAGACTTATGAATCATTAGGTATTATATTGACTTTAGGGTGTAGGCATAGGTTGTTAAAGAGAGTTTGTGGAAGGTGTTGTAACACAAGACACTAAGGGTGGATTGCACCACAGAAGCAGTTATAGTAAAAGTTTGTGTCAAATTTAACTCTAACAGTAACTCTAACTTTAACAGTTACAGCAAAATGCGTTGCACCAGCGAATTCGTTAGCTTTGTTAAAGTTAAAGGGGTTGCAAGTCAAATGAAGCCTGATTTACCCCAAATTCGATGCGGGTGACATTTTTAAATGGCAATACTAAACATAATCGTAAAAACCATAGACATAGTGTCACTCATAGACATAGAAATAAATAGTTAAATACCTCATGTCACTTCATTTCATTGAAGTCAGCTTTGGTGAACATTTTTTCTCTATTGTAAAAAGTTTTGGATTATTATTTTATTATAACCTAAGTTTGCGTGATGGGCGCTAAAAGTAAGCGCAAAAAAAAGATGATATTGTATATCCAGAGAGCGGCGTTTCGGACTCCGATCGCGATGATTCCGATTAAGTATCAGATTACTGCCGTCAGTAGCCTGAAGATGGTGGGAACTTTGAATATCTAGTGATATATGAGAGTGCAGTAAAACCAACTTAGGAAATCGTTCTTACTTCTTGTTACCTGGGCCTGCGCTAGTCTATTTAAGTTTTCTAGCTAGTTATTCAGGGATCTCAAGTTTCTTTAGTTTGAAAATTAAATTACAACGTCCTTCTACTTTTCGTATTTAGTATGTTGTAAGTATTTAAGAAGATTGTGATGGGATCGTTTGGAGACGTTGAAACAAAATCTGATAGACGAGTTTTGCACTGTCAGCACTTGTTTTTCAGCTTTTGGTTTAGGCACGGATCATACACTATATCACAATAATCCAACTGAGACAAAACCAGACATTTCATCAACCTCCGTCTTACCGCCTTACTCAGAAAGGGGGTTTTTAAATATTTAAATTAAATATATTTCGTTTTGCAAGATCTATATCTAAAATAGTTCAACTTGCTCTCCGTTTCTTATTCAGAGCAATTATTATCAGTCATGTTTGTATGTATTTATTCTTTATTTTACAATAATAATACGTTTACAGTAATAGAAAGTTTACAAAGGCGGACTTATCCCACGTGAGGATTTCTTCCAGTCAACCTAGTAAGAGTACTTAACAGAACAAAGAACTACTCGGCGTTATGACAAATTCATTGTTGTAGAGTAAAACAAAAATATATTATTGGTGGCATAGTTTAGGCCTTCCAATTGTTTTATTTCAACTCTTTATTTTATCATAGTTTTTCTGTTTGTTAGAAAATGTTTACTACCACTGCTGCTTTGTTTACATAATTTCTAATACGAAAAAAAACGAAGTACAGGTAAGTATACTTTTCTTTTCTATTTACACTGACAAGATCATCAGTTTCGTCTTCAGAACTGGTTTCCACGAGTATTTCTTGGAGCAGGGACATGATGTTTAGAGGTTATATTTAACGCGTTTGTCAATTTGACGGATAACTTAACACTAACTATAACACTAACCAGCGAAAATTGAGCAGTTACGGTTATGGTTAAAGTTATGACGTTATTTAACAATTTGTCAACTGGTGCAACTCATTTTTGGCCTAACCGATACTTTAACTGAAATTTTGGCGTTTGTTATTGTTAAAGTAAGATGGTACAACCCACCCTAAAAGTGTTGAAAAACTCTTTTATGTAGTTTTAGCGGTTCCGGTCAAGTACGGCCACTTCCTAGTACGGCCACCACACAAATGCCTTGTTCGACCACTTCCCTGTTCGGCCACTTCCTTGATGGGCCACTACCTAGATTCCTTGTTCGGCCATTTCACGGTACGGCTATTTCCTTGAACGACCACCACCCAAATTCCTTGTTCGGCCACTTCACAGTACTACCAATTCCTTGTTCGGCCATTTCACAGTACGGCCATTTCCTCAAACAGCCACCATCCAAATTCCTTGTTCCCAGTTTGCTCACCTCTGGAGGGGCCACCACCCAAAATTCGCCATATAAAACTCCAACGTTTAATTTTAATAAAAAAGCCGAAGGGTGTGTATGTATGAAGCTAATATCTAAAAGTCGCGAAATGTTGGCTACTTTCAAAATAGTAGCTTACCCTGACATGCCCCAAACCACTTTAAGGACCATTATGATGAACTCCCATTATGGATTTTGAAATGGTTAATGGGTGTAACTAAGTTAGGTTATGAAAAGAAGAAGAACCTTAATTCAGTATTTTAGGATTAGATCTCAGTAACGTGACACTTTAGGATACCATGTTACCTGACATTTTTTGTTCGTCTATCTATATGTCCTCTACCCATATACGTATATACCACCTTCATCGTGCGCCGCGATTTTGAAAAAAAAATATAATGGCGGCGGGTTGCTATGCCAGAAAGGTTCAATTCAAACCCCTTTGTCATATTCGGGTGAACGATATGTAAACGATAGTTTTGCGATACTTGTTGCTATTTTGTCATTAGTGCTGGATCTCAGTACGTGGCGTGGGTTTGGGGTAAGGTCAGGGTATTAAAATAACGGTTACATTATCAACTGTAACAATGCCACACATTCGTGGCAAGTGGCCCTTCAAGGAAAAGGCCCTTTAAGGAAAGTGGCCTTACAAGGAATTGGCCATTCATAGGAAGTGGCCTTTCAGGGAAAGTGGCCCTTCAAGGAAAGTGGCCCTTCGAGGAAAAGTGGTAAGTAGCCTATATGGGAAGTGGCCGTTCGGGGAAGTGGCCGTTTGCGGTAGGTGGTCATTCATGGGAAGTGGCCCTACTTGACCGGATTCGTTTTAGCCTGTAATATAATTATTCTTACACCTTTGTGTCCTGAAGACTGCATAATACTCTTGCCTAAGAGTTTTATAACTCAAAAAGTGGAATAGATGTCTTAAGTTATAATACATAAAGCTTTAATATATGTTCGCCATTTGTTTGGTGAACCAACCTATAAAATTGACGTGAGTTATTTAATATTTCACAGTAAAATACTTAATTATTTATGATTACTCTACCTCATTTGATGTTAGGCAACAATTCTTTTTAACACGATTTCAATGAGCTATACCGTTTAGGATCTATAACGATTTAAAGTTGGTTAGTTACGATTTTTCACTTAAATGTACTTTTTAATTCCGAAATTGTTCAATTTTTATCTAAGTGAGATATATACAGGGCTTTAGGTATCTCTCTTTCAACCTCTCGGGTGGTTAATCAGTCCATGAAACTGAACAACTTTCCCAAGGAACATAGGACAAAATACGAAAAAAAAATTTGAGTTCCCATACAAACTTCAACAGCATTAGGGTTTGCAGTACCGGAACTGAACTGGATTTTCGAATTCCCGGTACTGGAACCTACCCAGTACCGGGAATTCCCGGGTAATTTCGAAACTTCGGTACTAAGAAATAAATTATTAAATTCGCAATTATTTTATGAGTATGACGAAATGAAACACCTAAACACAGGAAGCTTTTGTATTTATTGTTCAGTGCATCTCGTTTCTTCTTGTTGTGCTTATTCCATGTCATACGCCTATCGAGATAAAGACCAAGGTATCTGACAGAGTTCTGGTGTGGAAGGGTGGCGTTTTCTAGTTTCACCGAGGGGCAATTACCTTTGCGTAGGGTATAAGTATCCTGCACTGATTTTGAGGTGCTAGCTTCGATCCTCCATTTTCGAAGCCACGTAGAATTTTTTGAGGCCTTAGCTCCTATCTGGGTCCTTGTGATTTGCCAAGATTGCGAAATCATCTGCGAATGTAGTTGTAATTATGGTATCTCGTAAGAGCTGAATATTAAGAAATAGCTGTGTGGAAGACCACTTTTAATTTTACATAACAGGCCCTTGTGCCAGACTCTATCGAAAGCCTGTTGTATATCCAAGAAGACTGCAGAGCAGTATTATTTTTCTTCCAGTATCTTTCTTATCTTGTCACAGACTCTATGAACCTGGTTCCACCATAGTGTTGCTGTCTTAAACCAAGTTGATGACATTTTCTCTTAGAATAGTAAGAATGTAAATTCGAGAAGGAGTTTTTCGAATATTTTGGATAATGTCAGGAGCAAATTTATAGGTCTGTAGGATGTGACGTCACTTGGTGGTTTCCATCTTTATGTAATTTGGGATACTTTCCATATTGCAGGAAAATATTGTACTCTTAATATCCCATTAAATAATGTAGAGATGTAAGTTTAGCTTTTCGGGGCAGTTACCTAACAATTTCTTTGGTTATTAGGTCAAAACCCGGCACTTTTTTATTCTTTAGCTCATTTATTACTCTCCACACTTCCTGTACTGACGCAGGCTTTGGCGGTAGATCCATTTGGAAGTCTTGCTGAGTTGTATCCACTTGATCATCAAACTCTTCATCCACCCAATTATTTTGCAGAAACACTTTTGATAGATGTTCAGCAAATAGGTCTGCTTTTTTCTGTGGTTTTCACACCCATCCTTCAAGGCAGTTGAAGGGTAGTTTAGCAGCATGCGGTCTGTCAGAACTCTTGGTTATTCTCCAGAGCGAATAGTTTTTCTAGCTTTTCTTGGAATGAGTTATCATGCCAGTTTTGCAATAGTGACTTGAGATCTTCTACAGCTTGTTAAAATTAGTTTTATCTTCAGTATTCCTACTTATTGCCAAACTCTTCGAATTCTTCTCTTTTCTAGAACAGCCTTTTTTATTTCTAGAGGATATTTACTTGCAGTTTTAAAAATCAAAATTTCGCACTAAATTTTAGTGTGTGGGCAGTACCGGGAATTCCCGGGACATGGTTAAAATTTCCCGGTACTAAAAATTTTAAAATTTCCCCGGAATTCTCGGTATTTTCAGTACTGAGAATTCCCGGGAGCAAACCCTAATCAGCATATAGCGCATTTTGTATGGGCGATCAATTTTTTTTTTTTGTATTTTGACCTATGTTCCTTGGGGAAGTTGTTCAGTTTCATGGACTGATTAACCACCCGAGAGGTTGAAAGAGAGATACCTAAAGTCCTGTATACAGCTGATGAGGAGATCAATAAACAAATATAATATTTGACCCTAACTAAAAAGTGTAAAATAAAATAAATTAATTTAAAAAATAAAAACCCGACTGCGTAGTAAAAGCTGAAAAGAGTCGGGACCCATCAAAAATCCTGCACAAAAAACAGTCGGGACCCATCAAAAATCCGGCTTCCTAATAATGGGTCCCGATTGTTAAAATCGTTATGTTATTCAAAAATAATTCAATAATATTCAATAATAAAAGTCTATACTACTGGACTTACCTAATTGTTTTTCTCTTTTCAGTTTTTATTACGCAGTCGGGTTTTTTTATTTTTTAAATTAATTTTATTCAATCATTTTCTCTCGGGCGACAACTTGTAAAATGCTTCAGATAGATTTATCATGAAACTCTATGAACGTCAGCTGCGGCACGGTGGGTGGGTTAAGCAGCGGTAGCCTCCCAATCAAATTGAAAAAATATTTAAATTCAGTCAATTCCTCCTGTTTGAAAATTCGTCATTATAGATAGATAACCAAACATTTTAAACCAAAAATAAAAGTCTGCTGACTTAGCGGAAAATGAAGTATGGTAGTGGAAAATGATGGTCTGCCGTTTGCCGACTGGTAAGGGGCCATCCATAAATTACGTCATACGAATTTCATGATTTTTTGACCCCCTCCCCCCCCTTGTAACAGCTGGTCACATTTGTAAGACTCCCGCCTCCCTAGTGTGACGTCACATATTTTCAATATCACTCAAAACTCATTATCTTAACAAAAGAATAAACTTGAAAAGAGTGCTTGGGACTGAGGAGTTAAGTTTGTCGTTAACAGTTAACGCAATTTGATACTCATAACACATTTTGAAATGTGACGTCACGAAAGTTATGACCCCTCCCACCCCCTTGTCACACAATGTCACACTTTGCGACCCCCTCCCTCCCCCTTAAGGCGACTACAGCACCTAAATTACGATTTTATGATGCGTAGATAAGCATGACGCACTGCATTAAATCGAAGAAAAAAATACTACGGTAATATTCAGGACATAAACTAGATAAGTAGTTTGCTGAAAACATGATTCAGCACTTTTGGTTCGATAGAAAAAGTTCACAAAGTCACCTCTAAATACCAATATTGTGTATTACGCCAGTAAAACTACAGTCGGCTAGTATGGCGAAAGTGAAATAAATTGCAATAGCAGCAATTCTTTTTTTTATTGATAGATTAAATTCCCGGCTATCATTTAACGTAAGAATCCAACTAAAAAAGATACAACATACATTTATTTTTATGAGTTAAGTTTTGATATTTTTTGTAAATTTGTACAAAAATGTTAATAAATAACTTTCTGCACTATTAATCTGATATCATCCAGTTGTTTGAAAGTAAATCGAAATCCAACAATATTTATGATTGATTATGCTATTTTTATTAACTTCAATGTTGTGATATTAAAATAATAAGTAACTGTTGCAATAAAAAATATAATAGGCTAATTTTTTTATAGTATAGCTTGAACGATGTTGATAACTCAATTATTTTGAAAATCCAACTAGAAACGTAAAAAAAAATGACTTTTGCTATTTCTGTAGTCATTTTGCGGACAAAATAGAAATAGCGATAATTTTGGGTAGACTTTGTAATTTATGTTTTAAATAATACAATATTTTCGAAATCCAACAAAAAATTTTACATTTACCATTTTATTTCCAAAAATATAAATTGTAAGAGTTGCGCGGGTGGCGGAAGGGTGCGCGGGCAGCGGGCGCGCCATCCTGTCAATCTTATGGATGCTTCCATAATTTAGAACGTAATGATTTATTCGCCACGTATTGTTTACGTAATGTCGTTACGTAATTAAATGTCGGTTTTTCGTGTGTTAGATCCTTACTTCCTTACTAATATCATAAATGCGAAAGTAACTCTTTCTGTCTGTCTGTCCGTCTTTCACGCCTTAACTACTAAACCGATTTTGATGAAATTTGGTACAGAGATAGATTAGAACCTGGGAAAGGACATAGGCTACATTTTACCCCACAGTTGGGTACGATATATACATGTTATATCGTAGCGGAGCCGCGGGTGGAAAGCTAGTTTAATATAAAGTGAAAGTTGTTTATTAATATAAGGGTAAGGCCGCCAAAACTGTCAAATATAACACAACAGATTTTGTGTTATCGTTACACAAATGTAACCCAAAAGTAACACATTTTTTGGTAAGTTTCATATCGATAGTTAAAATAATTACATAAATATAAGCATTATAAAATTGTACCGACTGCAGTGATTGTTAAAGGGGAAGTTAGAAATTAATAAACAGCATTTTTTCAGGGTTAACAACGGTGAGTAGAAGTTGCTTAGAATGTTTTTGGGCATGCTGCTAAGATGTTGACGGCGCATTTTCTTTTAATTTGCGATCCTTTTTCAATTTTCTCTTTACTTATTCTTATTTTTTCTTCGTTATAGTTTTCTACTTTGTGTCTATACTGTAGTAGTTATTTTTTCTATGTCTATGAGTAGTGTTGTTTCATTATTCTTTTTCTTCTGCTCTCTAAACTGTTCAGGATTCGTAGTTTTTAATTTTCTGGGTGCCTGCTACATTAACATATTTAAGCTCACAAGCAAAAATTACGAAATATGTCTACTGCAAGATACTATAAAAAAACGACAAAATGCCACGCTAAACAATTGACAATTTCGACGGCCTTGCCCATAAATCAATATGTCTGAAATAGATAGGTGCAAAATATGTAATTTAAATTTATATTTTGATATCGTGCAAGTTGGTAAAAAGGGACTTGAAAGCTTGTTCTTGGCTAGTGAAACAAGGCAAGACGGAATCTTTCTACGATCTGCTGAACAACAGTCTTTTCGGCTACATAAAAGATGCAGAAAGGCATACATTAATCAAAAATGTATTGATGCTGCTGCAAAGCGACTTTGTGCCGGCGGCGAGCCGCTACCGCCACCGCAATTTTTTGATTTTGCGAAGACATGTTTTTTCTGCAACGGGGATGCCTCCGACGAATTCATCAAGGCTCAGTCGCAAAAACAAACATCTACAAAAGTATCGCGAGTTACTAGTGAGATGACTAAAACAAATAAAATAATAAAGGCAACTAATCGCGGTGATGAATGGTGTGCAGAAGTAAGTACTTACTACTTATCTACTACCTATCTAATTTACTTAACCAACTCTTTTCTAATTTATTTGTCAAAAGAAAATCTTTGGTCAATAGCCAAATGGCAACATGTAGGTAGGTACCTATTAAAGTACCTACCCTTTAGGTTCAATTACCTAAAGAATGCGAAAATAGTTACCTACCTAATGTCTAACTAGCATTGTTCCCTAGGGCATGAATTAGTTATTCCTATAGGTAAGTACGTACCTAATTTCTATGTTGTCCATGTCACTGTGATGATAATATACAAGATGTTGTTAAATCGATAATTTTGGTAAATTAGGTAGGTATAATTTGAACAACAAGTTTTTAGTAGGTACACTTAACAGTACACCAGGTTAAAAAAACAGTTGCACTACGAAAATGGTCCCTGTTGCGAGTGCACGAGAACAGTAAGGGAGAGCTCAAGGTCAAAGTGGGGTAATCTGATGCGCTGTCGTGTGTGCCTAAATGATTACTAGGTAGGTACTTACCTATTCAATATATATACAACACCTACGTATTGTTATTTTTACGTAATATCTACCTGATATTTGGATTAAACCCACCTATTTGATATTAGATCTGACTTTTAAACTAAAATTATTTAGCTTTGCGAACAAGTGCAAGTAGAATGAATGTCTGAGTGACCGTTTGAACGAATGGATGTATGAATGATGAATGATTGGTGTGCGATGCAGATATGCAGCGTAGACAGTTACTTTAATGAACTTTTCGTTACGTACGTTTATAGCATACAATTGCACGTTTCAAAGAGAGAGTAAAGTAGTTACTTACCGATTTTCTTACACTTAGCCATGTTTTGTGGATTGTCGGATGCCTGATGAGATATTGCAAAGTTACAGACGACCCAATCAGTATTACAATAAAAATCGTTAGGTTTAATGTGGAATTCATTTTTAAACGTTTTTGGTTACCAAATACTAAAGAATCGTTAGATGAAAACGATATTCACCGCGCGATGTCGAAGAGCGTATCTTAACGAATTTCAGACAAATATGATATCTGATTATTAATACCAAGTGTGATGTATGTCGAATACATTAAAATTAAAATCATAAGAAATAAGCTACACTTTTTTATTTTATTAAAACTAAAATGCCGTTAACTGTCGCATAAAAAATATCGAGGAAAAATTTAAAACTATGAATCCTGAAAAGTTTAGAGAGTGGAAGAAAAATAATAATGAAATAACACTACTACAGTATAGACGTAAAGTAGAAAATTATAACGAAGAAAAATAAAACGGGCAAGTGCAAGTTGGACTCGTGCACGAAGGGTTCCGTATCTTTACCTATAAAACCGGCCAAGTGCGAGTCGGACTCTATAAAAACCATTATCTCTATGAAAATGGAAAAAAATCACGTTTGTTGTATATTTAACTTAAATAATTAATTTATTCTACTTTTTAGTATTTGTTGTTATAGCAGCAACCAAAATACTTCATCTGTGAAAATTTCAACAGTCTAACTATCACGGTTCATGAGATACAGCCTCGGACAGACTTATCTATACAAACGAGCAAAAAAATCACGTTTTTTGTATGGGAGCCCATTAAAAAAAAAAATTATTGTGGTTTTTAGTATTCTTGTTATAGGGCACATAGAAATACATCATCTGCGAAAATTTGAACTGTCTAACTACCACGGTTCATGAGATACAGCCTGGTGACGGACGGACGGACAGCAGAGCCTTAGTAATAGGGTCCCATTTTTATCCTTTGGGTACGGAACCCTAAACAGAATAACTAAGTAGAAAATGGAAAGGGATCGCAAAAAAAAAAGAAAATGCGCTGTCAACATCTCAGCAGCACGCCCAAAAACATTCTAAGCAACTTCTACTCACCGTTAACCCTAAAAAAAAATGCTGTTTCATTATTACTTATTTTCCCCTTAACAATCACTGCAGTCGGTACAATTTCATAATGATTATAAATATGAAACACGCTTTACCCAAAAAATGTGTTACAAATGTAACCCACATTTGTGTAACGATAACACAAAATCTGTTGTGTTACATTTGACAATTGTGGCGGCCTAACCCTTATATTAATATACAAAAATCAAATCAAACGAGCCCAAATTCAAAGGGTTTAATAGTTACCGTTGAAGAGTTCCACCATCTATCTTCTCGTGTCATCATCAGATCAGCTCGATGGAACCAAATTATTGTATAATTGTATTGTCATCGGTATTACATACATCTGCAAAATTTCAAGTCATCGCAGCTGCCAGGCTGGACCACGCCACGCGCCATCAAACTATTTTAGACCGTAACACCGCTACACTACGCTCAGTTTGGAATGGGCGATTTTGTTATTTTTTTTTTCTTGAATTTTTCACGAAAAATGTTGGATTTTGGTATTATTGTCTTTTTTTCAGTATTGTCAGAGAAGTCTACCATTTTTTATACCTATTACTTTTTTGCCATGCGTTTATAGCTATATTTTATAAAAATGTACAAAAGTTAAATAAATATAATTGGATTTTCATAAGTATGCAATCATAAACTATATCCAAATCGATTATAAACCAGTTCAGCTAACTATTATTTTTTTCGCATGAAACCATAAATCCTAATCAATTAAATTTAAATTTTTTGAAAAACAAAAATAAGGTGATGTTTTTTGGTTGGATTCTGTTACTTTTATATTTGTTACAGGTACCTCTATCATGAAAACTGTTCACTTAGTTATTACTATTTTTGCTGAAAATTCTAGGCCTTTATTCGCATTTTTCTTTTTTGAGGTATTTCTATATAATTTTTTAGTTGGATTCGAAAATATAGTCATTTTAAATAGGATGAAAGGCTGATTTACAAAAATACAGCCTATTGCGAATTAATGTTTTGCCAAACCGTAGTTTTACTGGTCTATATCTTTTAAGCTGTAAAAACGATAGTAAAATGCACACAGGAACTTGAATTTGCTATCAAAATGTTCGTGATTGAACACTCTCGATAAGTAGTTAACGCATTTTTCGATTTAAGCTGTTACCTTTCCATAAATCTCATTTTTCTAACTTTCGAACATGTTTTTACGCACGCACGCTTTCACAGTCTGTAAACTTCGTGTATCGACACTGTTCGCACTGCCGGCCCTGTTGAGGGACGGAGATGGCACTATTCCTATGTGTGCTGCCTTTATCGGGTGCTGTAGTCGCCTTAACGTGTGACGTAATTTATGGATGGTCCCTAACCTCAATTTATCAAGTTTTTTGAGACGTTTGCAGAAATGTTTCGAGAATATTAAACTAGCGACCTATCGCAGCTTCGCACAAATGCGTCATGATGATCTTATGGTCTTTAGAATTTATCTATTTGACGGTGAAAACAGCATCAAAAACCGTTGCGATAGTTATGATATGAGTTAGCCGGGAAACAGACAGACACGGAGAGCAACCGTGCTGCACAACTCTACATATATCTTTGTAGAGATTTGTAATGGGTACGGTGTGTAATTTAGCATCACCCTTCCTGTTTCCTAAGGATTTACGAAGACAGGCGCGTCTTTCTGTCGTTTCATATAGGTACTTAATGCTTTTAAATTTTTGAATTGCGTGGCGAATTTTGGCTTTAAAATTGTTGAATAGGTGGCTGTAGGTGGGTGGAAAGTTAATGGTGGTGGCGTTAACAAACGTAAAGGTAGCCGTAAGCCGCGGCGGCGGGCGGGAGTGTGGCAGGTGGCGCGGGGCGGGCGCCCCTCTGCGCCGGTATTGATCAGCGCGCAAGTGGCGCCGCCACCGCCCGCCGCGGCCGCGAAGCCGCGCGCCGCTGCGCGCCGTGTGCCAGCTGTCAAAACCGCGTGACGTAACTGGTAGGGCGTCGAACACACGGCCACCGCCAGCCGCTCGCTCAGTACGTCCGGATCATAGGCTCCCGCGCGTTGTACTCTTCTACTTACCCGCCGTGGTAGTGCACTGTGAACCCTGTCGCGGTCCCCGTGCACGGGTTAGGTTGGGGCCGGCGGGGCCCCGGCCGGTCGATCAGAGTACCCCAGGAACGGTATTGATCGCATCCCGTTCCGTCAGACCGTTCCAATGTTTATAAACAGCCGGCTGCGTATATTCTCTCCCTCTTGTTTTTGATGTGTTGGTCTGATAGCGTCGAGCCGGCTCGTCTCGATGCACCGGCTGCAGCGTCAAACTACTACAGGACATCTTGCACGTACGTACCTATGCACCGTGTTGCACATGGTTATCTACAATTCTACGCAGCGCCGCACCGTTTCGCTGCGTTATGTATGCCCCTACCTACTAAAAGTTGATAATTTAAATTATTATCATTGATCATCGATCCTGTGCAAATTACACATTAGCAGAGATTGAAAATTATCCCAACGTAAAATACAGGCAAGCCTCAGACAAGTTAAGACGTCTTGCTACGTTCTGTATCGATCCAGTTTTTAAAAAGATAGGTAGGACGTAGGTACTTAACTTAGATAATTGTCTCAGTTAGTGTAAAACGAGGGTGTACAGTTGCATATTGCATTACCCTTATTCAACAGAACGTGACAGTCAAATAAATACAACAGTCCCTTAGAAGTTTAACTAAACTGACACGTAATACCAATCAGCTGATTAAGGTGCGGGCCTTTGAGTAAGAGTCGTTATTTTTAGTCGGTGGATAAAACTTTTGAATTGCTCTACCACAATTTTTAGTCCATAAGTAGACAGAAACTATGCAGACTTGATGGGGCGGCGGCGGAGCGGCGTGACTGAAAACTGAGCAGTTTTGTTTTCTTCACAAACTTTATCTGATTCCTTATCTATTTTATTTGACAATCGTATAGAGTAAAAATATTATCTTTGTTAATTCTTTTAAAATATTTAGTCCATTTATTAACTCTATAGTGTTCTCCGTCACAGTAATACAACTCTTACTCCGGGTTTCCCTTGTATCGCATTGTAGTCTTGGAATGTGATGTGATGTGATAGTTGTTACAAGTTCACAAATACACCTGCTTTTTACACGATTAATATTTGCCCCTACCGGTAATCGAATCTGTGGTCTCGATCCTGGTCGTGACGGTATTCTGTCGCGGTACCTACCGAACAGAGCATTCGCGGCACTTCCTACAGTTATCGCGTCGATGACATATACATATTTCTTGAAAATGTTTCTTTATTAATCCGGTTGAATAAAAATTCTTATTTTTGGAAAAAGCACACGCTCAATACAAAGTTACGAGCGTCGCTGGAAAGGTCAACTCATGGTCAGTGAAACGACATCCAAGATCAATAACGCTAAGTTTCCGTGAAGAATGATGTCTTCCTCTAGCTGGGTGGCCTAGTTTAGCTTGGCCCATTAGCTGAGGTCATGTCAGAAACAATTTCTAGTTATGACGGCAGGATGCTTTTATAATTCTGTACTCTTTCTGTGTAGGTGCGCACTTGACCGCTTCCATCACCATAATGTTAGTCATTTTGTTGCTCATAATATTGGTATACCTTATCCTTATACTTACGAGGCCGAAACAAGGCATGTGACAGATTTAAAATTTAGTAGCTGTAAAAAGCTGTAAAAACCTTTGTCAGTGTAAAAACCGACGACCCTTTCATTCACAAAGAGTTGTATTATACCACAAAAAGAGAAGGGAGACACGACTTTGTAAAGCTCAATAGGAATTTTAATGCTTTATGCACAATATAATAAGTTTCGTAGTTACGGCAAGATAGGTAAGACGAAGTTATTAATTAATATTTGATTCTATTGTCTATTCCGAAGAGGACACACTTCGAAGCTAAGTTTGTGAGTTCCAGCGTTTACTTAATTGTCAAGCTTGTTTATTGGGACTGCATACTTTTATCATATTGATTGAATTAAGTATCACTTTGAAACATAAAACAGTTTATAGTAAAACAGATAATACTAGAAGCATCAGTTGCAGTATACATTCTTCTGAGTGACGTCATATTGGACAACAAAACAAACAATGCGCATCAACAATAGTAATCGGCCCAAGGATTGGGTGTGCCAAATCATGGCAAATGCACTTGTTCAATATACCACTAACCACTACAATACCAATACTGGGTATTACCTATATATGGATTCTAAACTAACTTGAGTGTTTTGTGGGATGGTGCAATGCAGAGTTAAACTTTAGGAACCCTTTAAGATTTTTAGATAGCAGGTCCTTTAATCGGGAGGAGACAACATATTAGTAATCTATGCGTTTATATGAATAAACTCGTATATGTAGATTGTGTAAACTACAAATTCTACATAAATTGTATTAAAATTCAAGATGAGGATTCGTGGTAGGTTTAAAAGAACATTAACTTGATGTATTCAGCAGAATGTGTATTGTCTTATTGAAAGTTATAAACGTGTACCAATACATGACGATACAAAGGCGGTGCCTTCGACGTTCTGTTGTAAGGAAGTAAAAAGAAATACAAACAATCAAATGCCGCGGTGGAAATAAAAACGGTATTAGTCCAACTGTGTTCAGCACCGATCACTTTGTGAGTCAGATTTATCCGATGATGATGCATTAGAGAATATTTATACCATGCAGAGGATTATATAATCCTATAAAGAAAAATAAAGAATGATAATTTGTACCTCTTTCCTACTGAAATAATCTCGCAAACCAGGTTTTCTGAGCTCGTGAGTCTTCATCGGTAATAGGTACTTAGCTTAAGCTTTTAGAATAATATATATATATATATATATATATAATTATTCTAAGGGTAAGTATATAGGTATTAAAAAAAAATTTTGTTTTTCATATTAAAGTATATACTTAGTTATACATACACACTGGAAGAAATTGGTTCACTGGCAGAAATCCCCTCTTGGGATAAGTCTGCCTTTGTATTGTAAATATATTTATTAGTTTGTGTAACTGTTCTATTAATAAAGCATAAATAACATACTCACCGAGTGGTCACACACAATCACAACATCAGAATATTGTGTAATTAAATGATGGCCACTTTGAATAGCATTATACATGAATACACGAAATACTAACCTACTTTTGATGCTGACTGTTCACTGTTACAAAATTAAATTATCGCCTAATAATACGTTTTTTGACATTTTTCATTGCAAGGGGGAGTCCCAAGGCCCTAAGGAGTATCTTATATCCGGCTACTATGTCTTATGACTTTATAATACCTATACCTACTCTTAAAATTGTACCCTGTTTTTATATGTATGTACATGAACAACATTATGAAACGACGTTATCCGTCGATAAAGATATGAAAAGTATGAAAACATAGGTATTCATGAAATCTGTGCCTGCATCTGTATGAACTTTCCAAGTGCTTCTAATTACGAGTAGTTCTGTATCGGTGATCTCCGGCAAGTTCTTTATTCATTAGGTTAGTTCAACACGATCTGACCTTTCCCTTGTTAAAGAATGCCATTATTACATAAATATATTGTCGTTCCCATAGCACGCTTGGGTATCCCCATATTCATATATAACGCAGTTTCAATCAAAATTTTGGTATTTTTTTAGGGTTCCATACTGGTATGTAGGTTAAGTTGTAAGTATTGTGAGGGTAGGTTTCAGTCTGCATTATACGGTTGTTACGATTGGACGTGTTTCACTTTATTTACCTAAATATACTACAGTGGCGCAGTCTTAACGCAATTAATTACGCGAAATATGTCTCCCATAGGCAAATTGTCGGAGTTTCAGTTGAACAGTGGTTCGTGGCAAACATATATAGACAGATTAGGGCAGTACTTCAAGGCCAACAATACCAAAGAGGATTTGTACGTGGCAGTGTTAATCGCGAGTGTGGGTGATGCAACATACGATTTGATGGTTGATTTGTGTTCTCCTAAGAAACCTGCGGAAGTGCCGTACTCGGAATTTCGGTAGAATGGGACTCTATTACTAAGACTCCACTGTCCGTCCGTCTGTCTGTCCGTCTGTCACCAGGTTGTATCTCATGAACCGTGTTGCTGCTATAACAACAAATACTAAAAATCAGAATAAAAGAAATATATTTAAGGGGGCTCCCATACAACAAAAATGTTTTTTTTTTGCTGGTTTTTATAGGTAATGGTACGGAACCCTTCGTGCGCGAGTCCGATTCATAACTTGGCCGGTTTTTTTTGTTAGTCTTTGTTGTTCTAATGCCAGGTAAGTATAGCTCCCCTCGTCCGGGTACTTTCCTCGGTCCCGTGTGAAAACCCACCAGTCTTTGCAGTAAGCGTTAAATTTTAGGGTCTCAGTTTTGGTCCATATGTTTCTTTTTTCCAGAACTTTCTCGAATTTTCCGATTTGGGAATTTGTTTGAAGAAAAATGCTGACTAAGTACAAAAATTAAATCAAGGTTTCATAAAATCAATCCAAATTAAACGGACGAAACCAATCGAAATTAAGCACGACATAATTTTACTTTATGGGGCATGGGGCGAAAATAAAGCTAGCCAAATAAACACATAATTTTTTGCCAATTTTTCCCAACAAATACAAATGCGCCAAATTTCTACTAATACTTTAATTGCACCTTTTATAAGGGTTGTCTTATTAGGAGGCATAGGTAACAGGAAATGTTAAAGCATGCTCTAACATTTTTTAATCTTTCCAGACTAATACACAAATGTTTCGCTTACGTATATATGAAGTGGAGCAACCAATAGAAGAATCAAAATGTAAAGAAGATAAACACTGAGGTAAGCAGATGCAGGAAATGCACTAGGTATACAATTTCACATTCCTACTTAAGAATGTTATTGAAAAGATTGATGTGCTCTACAGGGTCTATGCAAACATTATTTTATTTAATTGTAGATTTGCAGGTATTAAATTACAGTCAAGTAGGTATACATATTATAAAAATTAAGCTACGAGCATGAAATACGAGTTTCCAACTTCAAATCATACTTGAAGAACTCTTATGTCTCTTGTGAAACTTTAGTGTAACGTCCATTTAATTTACTATTTCCCTATTACAGCAGTCACTTACGTACTCTTACTGAAGTTGGGGAGACGTTTTCATTTGTTTCTAGCAAAATAATTACAGGCATTTTAACGTTAGTAATGAGATCATGATCAAAAATAAAGCCGTGATGCCAATACGATTGGATTATTATCTCAGCGAGTTAATGCATACAATACAAATATGGAATTAATCGATTTAGTCATTATATTACCTACATATTATTAATATTATGATTAAACTTTTAAGATTATGCAATCGGACCTTGGTAAAGACATCATATACCTACGCGAAGAAAATTTTTGTATGAAGATCAGTTGTAGCTTAGCTTAGGTACCTACTGTATATCTAGCTAGAGCATACATTTCAGAAAAATATCTTTTAATGAAATGTGTGTCATTAAAATCATAAGGATTTAAGATGGGCTCGAGCGCACGCTACACTCACCTATTTCGAAATCGCGGTCTTATAATATTGGTTATGTCGAACGTTATATGTTTTGTTTAAATTGATTTTTTAATTCAATTTTAAAAAATTTAAATAAGCTACTATTTAAAGTTGTTTTGAACGAGCAGCAGCTCTAGCACGATAACGACAAACTCGCGCTCGGCTCACGCTGAAACTTCACTTTGATTGCGCGAGGGTCCCGCGCAAAGGCTTGCTCGTCCTATGGCGCTGTCAATGTTGACATTTTGACATAGGGCCGCGGTGTTATCGCGGCGCTGTCACTATCGTACTCGGCCTGCTGGCGTCGACCCTCTCGTTGAAAAGTAATGTAAATCAACTCGAAAACTAATAGAATTGACGTAAACCAACCAATAAAAAAAGACACGACACAAATAAATGTAGGTACCTAGGTACCTATATAAAATTGTGCGCACACGGTTTGCTTCGAAGCGACACGATTGATTAACCATTATTATCGTCATAGTTCATTGCAATCTAATGCTGATGATAATACATATAATGGCTTATGTTTATATGACCGCACCTTAAGCAAATGACCATCAAACATTGATCGCAAAAAAAAAACCGGCATGAGACAAAAATATAAAAAACCCTTACATGAAAATCACCTCAGTGGCAAATTAAAGCTTCAATTTTGTGGTGCTGAATTATACAAAGGATTGGGATTGTCGTCAAGCGTATGAGGAGAATATCATTGTTTATCGCAGATATAAAATAAGTAGGTGTACCCTATACCTATCGAGGTATTCTTCTATTGTTGTTTTAGTGGTCCTAGCAAGATAATTCAATTGAAATTCATTGGAAAGTTTTCTTTCGCAAGGAAGGTACCTATTTTAATTATTTCAGTAATTTAAATGAGGTACCCGTGTGAGTCCCCGGCAGAGTAGAATAGGACCACCCTCTTTCTTACCGAGGTGTCGTACAAGGCGACTAAGGTAAATATGCAAGCAAGTTCATCTGCACACAGAGAAGGAAAACTCTGCAATTATATTAAAACCCTCGCCAACCCGCCTGCCGAGCGTGGTGAGTATGGCATTCATCCCTCATGTTATTGAGGGAGGCCCGTGCCCCAGCACTGGGGACGTATATGGGCTGATGAAATGAGGTACCTACTTAGATGACAATAATAATTTTTAAATTGTTTAAATAGAAGCATAGCTTCTTTAGGTACCTTATAAATAGCCTGATGTAAATAGATTGTTAATATCTTCAAAAATAAGAAAGATAAAGTTTAAATCTCACAATTAAACAGAGAAGGAAGTAGGTACTAAACCATAACGTCACATTTGAGTACAGACATAAAAATTCAATACAAAATTTCGTTTTGTAAGAAAGAGATACCTAACCTAGACAAAAGTGTTTGATGGGTTGTTTTTTTATTATTTTTCGACCATTTTCAAATAATATGATTTCGAATTCTGTTATCATAATATGTTGTTAATATACTATCTTACATACTGTCCTTACTTATCAATTTTAATAATTTCTATAAATACATTGAAATCCAGACTTATGGCAGATTAGATAATAGTGTTTTCTCATTTTTAGTTTCATTCAGATCTGTTCATTCAGGCACGTGGAAAACGCTCCCGATCCGTAAATAATTTTAAGGTGAAGGCGAAACGTAGTCAAGGTTAACGCGGGAATCAAAAATCAGCATTACGCGAAATCAGCTCCTGCCACAGATGAAATAGAGTTGATAATGTAGAGCCTTGGGCTGTTTTCATACTTCTTGGCAAAAAGAAAATAGTTGATGACTCCTAGTCTACTGTTTACAAGTTGGTGTATACGAGGATTGATCAAAAAGTAGTGATAATGAAACAGAAAATAATATATTTTTTAAATAACAAAAATTTGTTTTTCAACATAGTCTCCTTCTCTATCTACACACCGAGTCCAGCGTTTCTCCAACATTTTTAACCCTTTAAAAAAAAAAGATTTCTCTTGGCCTTCCAAAAACCCTTCCACGGCCACTATCACTTCATTATCATCGGCATATCTATTACCACGCAAGTATTCTATTAGTTTTGGAAAGAGATAAAAATCACTGGGGGCCAGGTCCAGCGAATAAGGTGAGTGATCCACTAATTTGAACCTAGCTTGTTGAATGGTATCCAGTGCAACAGCAGAAGTGTGAACCGGCGCGTTGTCCTGATGAAACAAAATGCCTTTACTAAGTTTGACATGTCTTTTCTCTTTTATAGCCTCTCTCAATTTAGCTATTGAAGATGCATAGTATACGCCTGTTATTGTGTGTCCCTTCTCAAGATAATTAATAAATAATATTCCTTCGGAATCCCAAAAAATTTAGGCCATGACTTTGCCTGCCGATGCTGTGGGTCGAAATTTCCTTGGAGTTGGTGACGACGATCTTTTCCACTGTAAAGATTGTTGTTTTGTTTCTGGATCAAAATGGTGAACCCATGTTTCATCGATACTGACAAATCGAGCCAAAAAATTGTTAGGATTCACATGAAATCTGTCCAACCGGCGCCTTGAAAGATTGAGTCTGGTTTTCTTCCGATCTTCTGTTAACATTCTGGGTACCCAACGCGCCGAGGCTTTTCTCATACTCAGATAATCTTTTAATTTTGATTGGACAGTGCCATATGAAATGCCAGTTTCCTGGACTAAATAACGCACTGTAACACGACGATCGTCTAGAACAATATTTTCGACTTTTTCAATATTTTCCTGCGTAACTGACGTCGATGGCCGGCCCGAGCGGTGCTCATCTTCTGTCGATGTTCTTCCAGTCTTGAATTGAAGTGACCATCTTGCCACAGTAGAATATGGCGGAGCAGACTCACCTAAAGTCTCCACCAAATCACGATGGATCTCTTGCGTCGTTAACTTTTTTAAACTGAGGTATTTAATAACGGCTCGCACTTCGTTTTTCTCCATAATGATATTTAACGTCGGAATTCGTCAAACAACTAGACACGGTTTCTATGTTTCTAAGACTTAATTAAGACTTAATTTTTTGTATCTAACCTTGTAATTAGATGATCTTTAATTATTGGTATGAATGAGTAGATTATGAATTGTACAAGTGGGTCATTATCACTACTTTTTGATCACTCCTTGTAAGAAGTTAGTAACAATAACAACAGTATAAAATTAATTAAATTCCTAATAAACTTGATAAGGTCAAAAATCTTCAAAATCAGTGTGTAGCAGAAAAAGTTAAGGTTCCACATATGGAGGTAATAGATAACACATGCCACGGTAAATAGATAACATTACAGTGCCCATGCTCGATTTTTCAATGATTTTTTTATATGTCCACAGATCTTGACCGAGTGAGGAAAGCGAACGTCAACAAGTGATACGGTTAATAGTTATTAGGTTTATCAATTTATCATACATATGTCATTCCAGATTATTTTGAGGGTAACGAAGTATTTGACATAATTTCTTTTAAAATTAAGTTTTTGTTTGTTTTTTGTTAAGTATACTGCAGTAAATTAATACCTACTTAAAAACAGAGGATTAAGTACCTTAGTATTATTTCTAAGCTTCTGCAAGTTCCATCAATAAAAAAATGATTTGTTTTATTGAAGCAAGCTCATAAGAATACGTTCTTCGTACATGGCAATTCAATTTATAAGGAACTAGCTTTCCGCCTGAAGGTCCGCCTGCGTGGACTTTAGGTTATATCATGCCCAGTTGTGGGATAAAATGTAGCCTATGTCCTTTCTCAAGGTCTTATCTATCTCTGTACCAAAATTCATCAAAATCGGTTCAGTAGTTTAGCCGTGAAAGCGTGACAGACAGACAGACAGAGTTACTTTCGCATTTATAATATTAATAAGTAGGGAGAAGTAAACGGATCTTGACGAACATTCCGATTGAATCTGGAATGACATTAATGTGATAGACAGGCTGATATTATAATATATAAATAAAACTATTTTAAATGATATTACAATGGACAATATAGATAAATTGTATATCTACGTAAAGTGATGAATGGCAGACTGATTAGTATCGAAGAAAAGAGGGAATAGGGACTAGCCAGCCATGTTATCGTACATGATTCCGGTGGAAGAGAAGCCGCCGCTGGCGCCGGCGCAGAAGGGCCGGTTGGCGCTGGAACTGGGAGGCGCACCCGCCAGTCCGGAGGCCCCTAGTCGCAAACCCCGCACCAACATCTCCAAGGAGTCCTCCACGAGCTCCTTCGCCAGCGATCTCACCATATCATCGTCTACACCAACTGGCGTCCTCGATAAACCCAAGAATAAGCTCCTCAGCAATGGCACTAAACATACCACGCTCAAGAGGTAAGTCACGCAGTCACGTTTTTTACTCATACCGTGTTTGCGTAGGACCAAAATCATCAAAGTTAACAATCCGTTAACTGCGGAACATGCTTGTTAAATTAATAGGTACACAGTTCTTGTCTAAAACGCGTTTAAGGGGAAGTAGGTACACATTTAAGCTCTTTTAGGAAATCCTTGCTTATTATGTTGGACATCAAAACACATAGAAACAAAGACACATATAGACAGACTAGCTTTATTGTTCGATGCGAGACCACAGTCGAGTCGTTTTTGGCACTTCGCCGGCCGGGCCGCTGCCGCGGCACGCTCGCTACGCTCGCTCGGCTCGTGCGTTGAGGGTCGCAGTTCTAACCTAACCTAACCCAACCAACCCTAAACGGGTTGGTTGAGTTCGGCTACTAACAAACCTACTTGTCGCAGTTCTAAGTGAGACATTCAACCAATCAGCGAACACCTCGAGTTTGCAACCAATCAAAGTTTGAGTGAATAAATAAATCTCTAATCTCTTTAAAGTTCGAGTGAATAGGCTTCTTCTTGGTGAGCTTGCTACATCCTCGACCGCATCTTTGCCCTTGGGCTAGATTGTGGTCAAGAGCGAACCCTTTTTTAATTTAAAAAAAAAATCAGCGTACACATCGCGTTCGTCGGATAATTTTACCGCGAGACGCCGTAAATTGATCAATTACCGAAAAATGTATACGTTAAATAATACATTCCAACTGCCGTGTATGATTTTCCGATAGTTGATAAACTACTTACCTCGAAAGGTAATCGACTTACGATTCTTATTAATTTCCAGTGACATAATATAGCCTTTGTGTTAATTCGGGGTGTCGGGTGCATACATACCAAATTTATCAAAATTGGTCCAGCCGTTTGAGCGTGAAAGAGTAACAAACATGCATTTATCCATACATACAAACTTTCGCGTTTATAATATTAGTACGAAGAAAGCGCGAAAGTGCTGAATTTAACAAAGAAGTATGAGTTAGGACTTGGGTGTCTTGGAGTTAAGGTTATTTTATTACGAAAACTGTAAAATAATGTAACGTGACCGGACATTTTAAAGATTTTGAAGTTTACATGGTATAATTTGTTAGGTTATGAATTGGTAAAATCCTACTAAACTTTATTAAAAACATTTTCATTATCAAGCAACCAACAGAAACGTAAGCATTAGCAATAAGTAGTTAATGATTGCACTCCAAAATTAGCACAACTTTAATGGACAATATCTGGTGCAGTGCACGAGCTACGAAAATATATGTTTTCGTTTGATTCACGATGTATTACTTGAGTTATGGGTTTTAGTTCATAACGCATATTGCATTAGTAAACATTAAAAGTTATCTTTTGCCTAATAAATGTAAGCTTATGGAGTTTGCTTTGATAAGGTAGGTACCTAATTATCTTTCTATACACCGTATTCCTGAGGATATGCATTAATCTTGGCCTGTTATAAAACCATTGAATTGGTATTTAAAAAATTCATACTAAGTAAATGCTTGGATGTACCTAGATTACCTAATGTGTATTACTCTTTACCCAAGCTAGCAACTTCGCGTTATAATTAATATGAAACTTTTGGTGCAAACGATGTGCGAGTAAAGTTTTTACGTTTTTCATGACGTAATAATGTTTTCTAATCAACAGGGAAACTGTCATGTACTAACAGAAACTAATAGTGAAAAAGATTATTTTCCCTAATTACACTGTCACTTAAAACTAAGCTTAATAATGTGCTATATTTCCTTGGTAAGATATGTTAAGTAAAAGCTATAGAAGCATTTTGCAAAGTTAATACATATCCTCAGGAACACGGTGTTTATTTTTTATGCAAAATGTTCCCTCATTTTCATTATATTTAGTTAGCTTAAGTTTAGTTTTTCACATAGTTACCGATAAACACAAATAATGATAAGGCTTTACAAAAATTTATCGTAGATTTCGATGACGTGACAAACATGTTAACCTTTAGGCACTAAATTAAATCAATATGTTTACAGCTTGTATATGTTGATAAATATATTAAGATTATACGCAAATACGCACTTGCCTTGTCTGTATCAGCCGTGACGTGACCTCTGAGGTTTGCGGTATCGCATATCGCCATAAAATGAGATCAAAAGGCATAAATTTGTTTACTACTCCAAAATGGAAGAAACAACAAAACAAAAAAATAGGTAAAAAAACTTTTTAAGTTAAACGGTTTTATGTTAAACATACATTGCAAATTGCAATGTTTAAGATAAATGTACTAAAAACCAAAAAATAATAAAATAGATACAGTCGTGGGAATTATAAACATATGCATAGACTAGACTAAAATAAAACCGTGGGGCACGTCAATTGTCTACAAATTATCGACTTAATGTGCCCCACGGTTTTATTTTAGTCTAGTCTATGCATATGTTTATAATTCCCACGACTGTATCTATTTTATTATTTTTTGGTTTTTAGTACATTTATCTTAAACATTGCAATGTATGTTTAACATAAAACCGTTTAACTTAAAAAGTTTTTTTACCTATTTTTATTTTCTAGTTTTTAGTTTTTATTAAAAACATACATTTGGTAGCGGCGGCCATCTTGTATTTCAATTTTTTATAGTATATTGTATTCTGCTTGTTGAGCCCTTTCATTTGATACCCATATTGATGGGATTGATAAAACCTACGTTATCCGCCATTTTGTAGCGGCCGCCATCTTGGATTTCAATTTTTTATAGTATATTGTATTCTGCTTGTTGAGCCCTTTCATTTGATACCCATATTGATGGGATTAATAAAACATAAATTATCCGCCATTTTGTAGCGGCGGCCATCTTGAATTTATAATGATAATGAATAAACATAATTGTATTGTCACCAAAATCCAAAGTGTATACAAAATTTCAGATTAATCGGTTGACAGGAAGAGGGTGAAATTTGAATTACTAAATTTGACCCAAGAATAATAAATAAAACAAACGGGGTGAGCTAAATAAAACCGTTTAAAAAGGATTTTAAAGACTAGAAAAAAAATATTTAAGATGACGGCTTAATTATATGCGTTACTCTAAGCCGATGCACCAGGTTCTTCACGAGTATAACCTGGATTCTCCCAAGCGTCAGGTAACCGAAGAGGTATTTTAGGTCGCCAGTTAGTATAAATTTCCAGCTGGCAGCCAGGTCTGTGAAATCATAACGTTTGCCATTGAACGTTACCAAACATGTCTTAGTCTAGCACTAGATCTATATCATCTGTTATGAGAACAAAGAGTATTTATAATGCATTTTAACGTTGTTATAAATATTCGCTCATAAAAACTAAACACCATTCTTTACAAATGTCTACTTTTATTTTAGTATGAACACGGCTTTACCCTACCTATAAAAATCAAAAGTTAACGATCCTTACCTATTTGCAACCCACCCAATGACTCCGTTAGAAGTTTCAGGCACAGGTTTCAAACTTTTGACAGTTGTAATTTTGGGTTTAGGTTGGGGAAGAGCATGCGCCATTTCTTGACGAATCGCATTCGACTCTGCCAAAGTTTGTCTGCCATATAAAAAATCCATTAAGTATGTAGCCGGGAATCGACAAAATAAGATATTTGATCAAATTCAAAGTAGAAAAGGAAGGTAACTGAACTATGCGAAGTTTAGTGTATTAATTACCCGACTGCGCGACGCAAAGGAGGGTAGGTAATGTGTTTATCAGCCTATGTATGTATGTTTGTACCTTTGTGGCACTATTTAAACCAAACGCGTGGGCCGATTTTGATGAATGATACGTCTTTGGATTCGTCATGACGGCGCGAGTGTCATAGAAAGTATAAAAAATTTGAAAAAACAAAATGGCCGATTTTGGACGCCATAATGTGAAAAAGGAAAAAAAAAGAAAATCGAAGAACTATGTCGATATTTTCAATAGGTATTTAAAAATCATTGTTTGGTTTCTCATATTGTTTTTCAACCAAAATTACCGTTTAGGATCTATGACGATTTAAAGTTGTTTAGTAACGATTTCTCATTTAAATTTAGGTTTTTAATTCGGAAATTGTTCAATTTTTATGCAAGTGAGATATACAGGGTGTTAAGTAATTCGATCTTATCCTCTCGGGTGGTGAATCAGCCCATGAAACTGAACAACTTTCCCTAAGAACAAATACCGAAATACGAAAACAAATTTTTGACTTCCCTTTCAAAATGATTTATCAGCTGATGCAATTTGTATGAAAAGTTATCATTTTTTTTTCGTATTTCGGCATTTGTTCTTAGGGAAGGTTGTTCAGTTTCATGGGCTGATTCACCACCCGAGAGGATAAGATCGAATTACTTAACACCCTGTATATATACAGCTGAAGAGGAGATCAATAAACAAATATAAATATCTGACCCTAACTAAAAAGTGTAAAATAAAATATATTACTTAATTAAAAAAAAAATATTAAAAAAAAATATTTTTTTAAATTAATATATAACGATTTTAGCAGTCGGGACCCATAAAAAATCCGGCTTCCCAATAATGGGTCCCGATTGTTAAAATCATTATGTTATTCAATAATATTCAATAATAAAAGTCTCGACTACTGGGCTTACTTGTTTTTTCTTTTCAGTTTTTATTACGCAGTCCGGTTTTTTTATTTTTTAAATTACTTTATTGTTAAATTATTTTCATATGATATTGATAACGCTTACCTAACTCTCTTGACTTTGTGATTAGAATCCATAGGAGCATGGACTTCCATAAAGAAAGTTAACGCCTGCTTCTGTAACCTACTCATTCTTTATTTTGTGGTATTAAAATAAGAGTAGCTTTCCGCCCGTGGTAATTTGAAAAAATTATAACTTATGTGTTATTCAGATGTCCAAGCCGTTTTGGCGGTTTATGACCACAATGAGAAATGACCATAATTAAAAATGACCACTTCTTTAAATGACCAACTTAATGAAATTACAACTTCTCGAAATGACCTCTTCTGTAAAATTCTTGAAGTCTACCTTCTGGAGCCTGAACTTCTTGAAAGTATTATGTTCCTTGGGGAAAGTTGTTCAGTTTCGTGGGCTGATTCACATCCTTAATTTTCTCTAAATAATTTAAAGTTACCCAATATAAATAAAACATATCAATCGAAACCATATTTTATTAATTCACAAGTTTTTATATTTGAATTAAGTTTTTGTTAACAAAGGTCCGTATCACAGAACGCTACTGGATCTATACATGAGTAGCAGTCGTCTTTGTCATTTTAATAGTGAGTGAGAGACAATTAATACTTAAGTATTAATTCTGGTTTAGAAATATGATCAGGAAATTGTAGGGACCTCCCTACAATTTCCTGATCATATTTCTAAACCAGAATTAATACTTAAGTATTAATTCGTTGGTGAATCAGCCCATGAAACTGAACAACTTTCCCTAAGAACAAATACCGAAATACGAAAACAAATTTTTGACTTCCCTTTCAAAATGATTTATCAGCTGATGCAATTTGTATGAAAAGATGTTCGAGATGTTCGAACATCTCTGGTCATGTACATACCTTTGATCCTGACTATACCTATAGTCAGGATCAAAGGTATGTACATGACCAGAGATGTTCGAAAATAGTATACACCAATAGGAATGCTGTAACGGCTATTTAATGTAATCAGTGCATTCTCCAAAGTATCCTAACGACATAAACAGTAGACAGCGGCAAGCATTTCGGATTGGTGTTTTCTGGTTTTGAAAATCTGTATATGGTCAGCAAATTTAAATTTTGACCGTACTTAAATTGTCGAATGAGGTTAACATTTTCAGAAGTGGTTATTTCCAGAAGTGGTCATTTCTAGAAGTGGTTATTTCCAGAAGTAATCATTTCCAGAATTGGTTATTTCCAGAAGTGGTAATTTCTCGTTGTGGTCATAAATCGCCGAAACGTCTTCATATTTACAAACTTTCGCAACTATAATATTAGTAGGATGAGCAGTCTTACTTCCTCTCCTCGACCAGCCAGGCCCACTGTTCCCTCCAGTTTTCCCTGCAAGCGCGCTCCTTTTTCCAATATGCGCGCTTTTGGAACGCTTCTGTGTTTGGATCTAATTTTAGCGATTCAATATCTCTCTTTGCCATTTTCTTCTTCTGAAAACAAAATATAATCTTGTTCCGACTGTCACCGAATAATATGTGACCTGCAGGCTGAGTACGATAGTAACAGCGCCGCGACAACAACGCGGTCCTATGTCAAAATGTCAACATTGACAACGCCATAGGGCAAGCAAGCCTTTGCGCGGGACCCTCGCGCAATCAAAGTGAAGTTTCAGCGTGAGCCGAGCGCGAGTTTATCGTTATCGTGCTAGAGCTGCTGATTAAACTAATAGGAGTTTGAGAGATTTAAATTATATTGTTTCTTAAAACCTGATCTTTACCGCTGAATACGATTTTTAGTATCTTGGGTAGGGGTTGAGTGCTGCTTGCTAAAAATAACCTAATGATAACAATATGGTACCTACTTTAAACTTTAAATTAGCAAAACTTTACTTCCGAAGTGAATTTTCCCATGAAACTGAATAACTTTCCCCAAGGAACTTTGAAATTCTCAAAATATATGCTACTTATGGGATTTGAATAAACTTTAGCATATCTTTAGCCTTTTTGGCACCGTCTGTGGTATTTTATCACGATATATTTTATCAATAAATGTCCTTTTTTCGTTCCCCTTGAAGCACGGATATAAATATGAACTGAATATGTTGTTTGCTAGCTGACTTTGGAACGCTAGAAACACATTAGTCAGTTATAGGTAGCTAAAGTGGGGCGCAATATCGTCTGAATGTTAAGTAGTTCCGATCCGGAACTACAATAGATAAATATAAAAGTTTACGTGTGGCCATTATTGACACAGCCTTTTAAAGTCGGTAATGAAACACTCTAGAAAGTATTGACACTCTGTATTAATCGGATTTTGGACCAAGATACGGTACTTAGTATTATGGACAACTTAGAGACTTACCTATTTGACCTGTTTTTAGTGAACTTATCCCAAATTCAAGTAAAATTACCATCTGCTAAGGTATATTCAAAAGTTTCGAAGAATTTGATTGGATTTAGAGGAAACAAGTTATTATGAATAAGAAATAGTTCTAGCTTATTAAAACATTGTAAGTATAATATAAAAATATAGGAGTAGAGAGTATTATTGTTTATGTTGATTATGACGATGATAATTTAATAAGACACGTTACTGTTTACAAGACTCGACTTGGACATTAAACTCCGAGTCACTGATGATAATAATGATAAATAAATCATGGATTAAACGGATTTTATTGATAAATCACTGAGCCCGCGTCCAGACCACGTCTTTGACAAACAGCAGTCAAACATGAGTCCACAAAAGACTGTCATCTAGACAGGATTAAAAACAACTCTAGTGATATTAAGTCCAAAGAGAATTTAAGTTACTAAGTTTTAATTAACTCTATGAAAATGTATATGCCATGAAAACCACTTAAAATCATGGACCTAATATTACTATGCTTAAAATGAACCAATTAGAAAAGCTAATAGTATGGTGCTATATACCTACCGGAAAAAAATGTATCACCATCCAAATTTTTTGTACGTTAACTTTATGAAAATTTAACAGACCTGTATTTTTTGTTTCTACGTTTCATATAAATATTTCAAGCTGGATCGTCTGAGCATGAAAATAAATCAAAATTGTTGTATGGAAAAAAAACATCGTCCAATTGACTTGAAACTTGGTAATAGTACTCTTCAACACAATTTGTGATACCCGTGTTTCTGCGTTTAACAAAATTCATCCTCTACTCTAAGACGTTAAAAAGGGGTACCAAAATCTGAAAATCTTTTTTTAAACGTAAATAAGGAGGAAAAATTTTTTCCTCCTTATTTACGTTCTATCAACGTTAGTGACAATGTAAGAAAAATTTGACTGGTGATAAAAAAGTCACCTGTATATTTGTGTTAGATTAGAAAAAAAACAACAATAGGAATATGGTATTTAATACAATGTCTTTTAATAACGAATGGGTTCGCTCTTGACCATAATGCTTTGCTAGGGCAAATATGTCGTCGAGGAATCTCAACCAGAAGAAGCGTATTCGCCCAACTTCAATGAACTCGGACGCAGGCAGATCTATGTCACGTACAACATGTCCACAATAGGAACTACATAACGTTATTAAAATCGACGTTAATAGACGAATACGATACAGGTTTTTTTTTCTCTACCTAGGCCAACCAATGTTGTTTGTTGAAACGCAAATACAATAACTTGCATCAATTTACGCAATTATATCTAACCCTGCTTTTATTCTGGGTAGGGTATCTTTCGGGAGCTCGAAGGGGTCAATGGTGGAGACGCTGATCTACGAGAGTCCGCTGCAGGAGCTCCCGGAGAGCAGTCCTCCCCCCCGACTGCAAGACTACAATATGCCGGCTGAAGACGAGTAAGATATTTTTAATTTATTTTAAAAGTTTAAAGAGAAAACACGGAATGCGTGTTACGTACCAAGCGCGTACATACCTATGCAGCCGCACAAAAACGTCATGACTGCATTACAGACTTCATAGTCCTTCAATATCTATGTATATCTGTACATAGATTTGATTGTTTGTTTATTTGCATTGAATAGGCTCCGAAACTACTGGACCGATTTGAAAAATTCTTTCACCATTAGAAAGCTACATTATCCCCAATGGACATAGGCTAATAATTTTACCGAATTCCCACGGGAACGAAGTCCCGGGCGGAATGTTAGTAATATTATAAAAAGGAAAGTTTTGATTGTTTGTTTGTTTGTTTGTTTGTTTGCATTGAATAGGCTCGGAAAATACTGGACCGAATTGAAAAATTCTTTCACCATTAGAATCCTACATTATCCGTGATGGACATAGGGTACATGATTTTCCTGAATTCCCACGGGAACAAAGTCCCGGCGGAAAGCTAGTTATTCTATTTTGGGTAAATTAAAATAAGTGAGCGAAAATTAGGTATGTGAATCAGCCCACTAAACTGAACCACTTTCCCAAAGGAACATAGGTCGAATTGTAAAAAAAATGTTTTGCCTCTCCATGCAACTTTGTATTTTTATAGTGAGAAGAAGTATAAAAGTTTTCAAAGAATTTCATATAGTTCCCGTTGGGGAAAGTTGTTCAGTTTCATGGGGAAATTCACGCCGTAAGTAAAGTCTCGCTAAATAATTTAAAATCACCCCATATATCTACCTACTTAGTGCGTGCGCCTTTTTTATTACACAGTTTTTGTGGAGCTGCATCAAGTAACGGTTCACATGGCGATAATTATTTGTAATAGGAGTTTTCGCTCCCCTTATTTTGTCACTTCAAAATGAATTTTGTCGCCAAAAAATAATCTCGCTGCCATAAATAAAAATTTACCTAAAACTAAAACTATTTTTTAAAGGTGTCGCTTTTTGATTTTTTTGATTCTTGATATTTAGTCACAACACAAGCTTATTTTCAAGAACGAAAAGTCAAATTATTATTCGTGGCTTGATTAAATGCGGTCCCTTTTAATCTATCCGACTTGGCAATCGATGTTGACCTTACGGAATAGGTCGGTAGATCGAATTTCCGGTAATGCCGTACCCAGCAGGCCGAGTATGATAGTGACAGCGCCGCGACAACACCGCGGTCCTATGTCAAAATGTCAACATTGACAACGCTATAGGGCGAGCAAGCCTTTGCGCGGGACCCTCGCGCAATCAAAGTGAAGTTTCAGCGTGAGCCGAGCGCGAGTTTGTCGTTATCGTGCTAGAGCTGCTGGTATAAAAAACGAAGTGTTTTTAATTTTAATCTTTCTATCAATCAATGAATATGAGAGTAGGTATCCCCGCTTTAAGCGGTTATTGCGATCTCTTTTCAACTAAACTTGACACTATCGTAGAAGAGATCTTTGATAACAGATCAATACGGAAGATACCTAATCTATAAACTAAAAATAAACTGATCTAGCTTTTATTTCTTTTGGTTTCTTCACTTGTTTGAAATATGTAGTATGCATTAAAGTAGATAAATTATTCGCACGCAGCAGCTCTAGCACGATAACGACAAACTCGCGCTCGGCTCGCACGCTGAAACTTCACTTTGATTGCGCGAAGTCAATGTTGCGTTGTCAATGTTGATATTTTGACATAGGACCGCGGTGTTGTCGCGGCGCTGTCACTATCATACTCGGCCTGCAGATAAGTAGAGTTCAGTAAGTAGGTAGGTACATACTTTTCAAATGAAATTATTCGTAAGAAGTACCTACCTACTATTTATACCTACCCTGCCTGTCACTGTCACATTTGGTGTACGAATTTTATTATGTACGGACGGCCGCAACTCAGGTTACCACACACGTGCACTCTGTACTGTTTTGCAATAAAAATGGAGTAACCTGATGCGCTGGCCTCTGTACATATACCTATTATCAAAAGGCATAATCGCCTAGTTGTCAATCACATCATAAATACGATTTTTTACAAGAAAAAACCTTACTTTTTTTAATTTTAAGTAGGTACCTACCTAGGTACCGGTTAAAAATAAAATGTAAACATTTTAAAACTAAACTACTTAACTAATAACCTCCTTACAACGAATTAAACGTGTCGTCAGTTTATTAATCGGGTCCATCCGTAATCCGTTAGGTAGTTGAAACTTACTTAACTAAAAATAGATTAAAGTTATTATATTTATAAGTAAGTAAGTAACATAAAAGTAACTAATTTATGTTGGTCTCTATCGTTATCGTGTATTAAAATTATAACTTAATGAAGGAGTTAACTCACAATTAATAACTTTAACTTCAGTGTCTCTACATTATTGCGTTCCGTTCTAACGTTACGTTATAAAAAATGTAACAATGTCGAGTTGCTTCGTGAACGACTAGCACGAACGGAAAATACGGGCGGCGGGATGTGGCTTCGTCACTTGGTCGCTATTCGTCGGCTATTCGGTTCGGTTCGCTTATTCGCTTGCTTACTCATTCTCGCTCGCTCATTCGAAAGGGAACTGTGTGCGAGGTCCGAGTTCTGAGATCGATGGTTGTGGGAATTGGGAAATACCGACCGAAACACTGTGAAGTGGTCTTGCAAACGAATATTGCGCTGTTCTTTTATTTATTGTCTAATTGTTGTTTCTTAATTTCGGTGAATTGTACAGTAATTAAATGAAAAGTCACATTTTTGTTTGAGAAAATAAACAAGGTACGTATGATTTAAAGTTTTTTTCTGTGGTAGAGATGAAGCTGATATGGGTGTTCACTTGCCTATGATTCCTGAACAAGAGTTTCGTAAAAATCTATTATTTTGGTTAAAATTCGTGACTAGCCAGTATAATACTCTGCAATGGAAAGTGTACTTTTAATAAACCGAATCCAAAATTGCCTTTCTTGTTTTGCCTTTTTGTGTATGAAGAATTTGGTCAGCATGACGTCACGAGATCAGAATTATAAACATAAAATGATTTCGGCTCCATCCAGAATTCGGAAGCACAAGGTCACTACTGGCGCGTAGTTGTCTACGTATAGTAAACAGCATTGGCAAACGTTATGGAATCTCTATTTATACTGTCACATTCGGTGATTCGGTCAGTGAGTAAGACCCGCCCTGCCCCTGCACCTTCTTGTTCGCAGTGTACCGTTGCTTGAAACCTATTCTTTTTATGAATGAAGATTCTCCATGGTCTATATGTCCTCTATAAAACTTAATCAATTTTCTAAGTTGTTATGTAGGTACTAGTTAGGTACCTGATTTGATTGCAACATATTGACATCAATTGATTGCTCCTATCACTAATGAAGCGTACCTAATTCTTTATTCAATTGTTTAAACTATTAATAGGTAGGTTGCTTATTAGATTAGTGGGATATACCTTCATAGGTTCTTATAATGAATTGTATCACAATAGAAAGGTGTTAAAATTATAAGCCATAATCTAGATACAATGGACCTTAAAATTTTATGTTATGTATGTGACATCTTTTATGATGTTTAGTTTTTTGTAGACTCCAAAGTGAATCACAATGTTTCTTTGCTTTACGGGTGACACAATCTAGTTAACTCACTAAGGCTATAAAACAGCCATGATGTCAATCAATTAAGTGGATGGACATAAAACTCTTATTCCTATAGTGAATTTAAACCTTTTATTGGTGGAACAAACATTAGGCAGTGCCTGACCTTTTCAACTACTATTAAGTACCTACTAAAATTTTCACAAAGCTGCACAGAAATCATAAAAACTTGTTTTTGGTTTTGTTATTATTTATTATTAAATTGAACATTAAGGTAAAAATCTAATCTGAATAAAAAGCAAATCCCTTGTTGCCTTGGCATCTATTTACTTACAGTGCAGGCTACTGTAATATATTTTATATGTATAAACTGTAATGTGGAGAAATAAACTATAAACATATATTTTATTATACTAGCTTTACGCCCGGGATTTCGTTCCCGTGGGAATTTCGGAAAATTATGTAGCCTATGCGTTAATTCAGGATATCAGCTACCTCCATACCAAATTTGATAAAAAACAGTCCAGCCGATCTTGAGTTATAAGTGGTGTAACTAACACGACTTTGTTTTATATATTTAGATATTAAAAAATATTTACGAGAAGAGACAAATTATATTATGCCAATCATACTTTTTTCGTTTTTCTTCTTTGCCGTAAAACCACAACTTCCAATTTTCTTTTCTTTCAGCCTCCAAAAAGAGAATTTCATGCCTATACTTCTTTTACCTTTGCGCTTTAGTCAGTACATTCATTAGTTTCCATTTGAATATGTGCAAGCCCATGGAGTACAAACATGTGGTCTGTAAATAGGCACTGCTAGCCAATAGCCCGCACATCATGCCCATTATGTCTTTGGCCTTGACTCTACAATTATTCCATCATGTATTATTCTATTCCTATTTTCCTTAGCTATATATTTGAAGTACATATATGTATATGTATGCACAGTAGTTGATTAGGTACTCAGTAAAGTTGTTAAAATGTGTGATGCTGAAGTCATAGATGTCTAGATTCGCTCTTTTAATAAACCAAACAGCTTTATAAGGTGTGGGTGTTAGTCATTTAAACATTGTTGTCACTCTAGGTCAGCGTTTCTAAAATATTGTATGTTAGAATTAAAAACTGCCTATATTATACCTACTTAGCAGAACTAAGGTGTCCCTAAGAACTTTACCTGATTATCCAACTCTAGCATGAGTGTAATGAAAGTTATTCCTTTAGATAAAAACATTATTACATGTTTTAAATAACAATGTCTAAGAATGCAGTATAAAAATCAAAACATTTAAAGTATGGAATAAATCTCCCATTTTAAAGATTGTGCCTGGGTTGTAAATGTGTGGGTGTGGAATAAAGTCATCTACTAAATGGAGATGAACCAGACTGCCATTGAATTACCTATGTATTTTACATGCATCGCTCGCGTGCTAATGCTACGCGAGTGTCATTCAAACATACGTAATATTATGCAGAGCGAATTTTTTTCTCATGGACCCGTTCTTTACATCATCCTCAAATATGAAGGTCACTTTGTTTTCTAAAATTTGCTATAAATTCCACTTACTAGGTTGATTTTTACGAAATCCTACAGTTAAGTAAGTATTGTAAATCAGATAAAGAATGTAGGCTATAATTTTAACGCCTCGGGAACGTAGTCCCGGGAGGCGAGTTTCACAAAATTTGTTCCTGAGGGTGTCTAAGTCTTGTGAGAATAACAAAAATTGCTCTGAGGAGCACCTATTTTACCATCGCAAAGCGAAATAATTTTTAAGTGCCTATGACAGATTAACTTATTTGGGAGTGGGTGGCCTATACCCAGGACATATAAGTAATACTGATATTTGATCATATAAGTGTGATCAAATACCTGTAAAAATGTAACAGGTACTGTAGAAACTCTTCACATACAAATACCTGTGTAAAATGCTGGTAAAACTACACTCGGCTTCAAAAAAATCGCACCTTTTAAGAAATATATTTTAAACATCTTTCAATCGTATTTGTATTATGAAATATTGGTAATGTTCGGTATCATTTGAAAGGTAAGGAAACAGAGAATGCAAAAACAATAATTCATTCAATGTTTTTTATTGGAACTGAGAAAAATTTACAAAACAATAAAAATCCTTAAAAAACCCTAATGAAATCTGATTAATTTTTCAAAACGAAGTTGCTTAAAACTAACCTAAAACCTAGTGTTACCCGCCCTAGCCCTAATGACGTCTTCCATGCGCTCCCTCATGGATCGCACCAACTTTAGGACCTCTTCTTGAGGGATTCTGTCCCATTCCTCAATAACGGCGTCTTGGAGCTCCTGAAGAGTTGCGGGAGCGGGATCACGGGATCTAACCTTGCGTTTCAGCTGGTCCCAGAGGTGCTCTATCGGGTTCAGATCTGGACTTCTCGCTGGCCACTGCATGACAGGGATCCCAACCTCTTGAAGGTAGCCCTGCACAATTCCAGCAGTGTGCGCGCGAGCGTTATCGTGCATTAATGTGAACCCGTCGCCAATAAATCCAGCATAGGGGACCACATGTTCTTCCAGGATCTCTGTGATGAGCAGTCATCGACCCTTGCCCGCGAGCACCGCCGGTCCGAGAGACGCAAGAAAGTTCAGTTTTGCCGTCGGCAGATATGCCGCCCCAGAACATGCAGGAACCGCCCCCGTATTCTACCGTCTCTTAGATGCAGGCTTGGGCAAAACGTTCCCATTGTCTTCTGTATACTCTTTTGCGTCTATCGTTGCAGAAAATGCACACTCTCGTTTCGTCTGAGAAGAGAACAGCTCTTCATTGGTCCAGGGTCCAATTGACGTGGGCGCGAGCAAATTGCAGGCGTGCTCGCCGATGCGCTGCGGTTAATTTTGGACCCGTGGCAGGTCTTCTAGCCACAATATTTCACTCATTTAGTCTTCTTCTAACTGTAGAGACACTCACGGCCCTTCTACGAACTGCTTGAAGCTGCTGTTGCAACTCAACAGCATTAGAGAACCGATTTCTCAAAGACTTCGATACGACGAATCGGTCATCTCTCGCAGAAGTGCAGCGATTTCTACCAGACCCACGCCTTTGGACAAAGCCACCGGTCTGCAGGAACCGCTGATACACTCTTCGAACAGAAAAGCGACTCAAGTGCAATTGCCGAGCAACATCACACTGACGGAGTCCTGATTGCAGTAATGCGATAACTTGGGCGGCTTCAGCAGCAGTAGTGTCCATCTTCAAGGACGTTTTTCTGATGAAAGATATTCTTCTGTGTCTTCTTCGACTGTTGGTAGCAAATTTATCCCCCAATAAGCTGTATCGACCCTTTTATACCCAAAAAACAAAACAATACAAACAAAATTTGAAGAGGAGAATCAGTTCCATTGTCATTCACAGTGACTTAAAGTGTCAAGCTTTTTCTTTAATCAAATGAAATGGATATTTTTTAAAGAGTTTTTATAGGGCTCTCAAATGATACCAATATTGCTACGAATAACTGCTTGTCTTAAGGATTAACAGTGCTTAAAGCCTATTTTTACGGACGTGCGATTTTTTTGAAGCCGAGTGTATTATTAAATCGTTCATTCAGTATGTATAACTAAACATGTTTGTTCATTCATTCGATTTTTTTACACATATAAGACCTATACAAAATAATTTCAACTAAGAAATGGTTTGCTCTTGCCTTCCTGAGCGTGGTTTTTGCATATAGTTTATATAATGATATCACTATTGCAAGATGAATACTATAGACGCTACGGCCGTAGGTATATCGTAGCCCCTGTAGTTAATATTCCATCAAGTAGCGCAACAAAATATAGTTCGTTGTGTAAGGTTTTTGCAACTGGGCAACAACTTTTGAAACTCACGTTAGTGAAATTACCTACCACTGTTTTCCCATACTAGCGCAATTAGAAATATCGTAGCGTGATAGTTTTGTCATAAATGATTTATAAACTGACATAATCTGTTTTAGGGCTAGAATAACAAATAATACATACTCAAAGGGGCTCGAACACTCAAGAGTTTAGTCACCTGGTCCTATAAGGTCTTAGTTGGTAAACTCCATTTATTTGAAACTAATATGGCATTTTCCTGTCTATTCCAGCTCGGAGCGTTCAAAAGTTCGCGTGTCGTTCTACCAAGGGGCTCGACCGCAGTGTGTATCGCCGCCACTTGCGTCTACGCAGCCAGAGTCGCAAGTTCTCTACACTAGCTTGCTCGGGACGGCAGCTAACGGAGATATGGCAGATCACACTATGTACAATAGACAAGTCAGGTTGGGATATTAAATTTACTAACTAATTGTGATACAAATAACTTCACTATTGAATTTGTCTATTTTTCCGAATTAAAAAGTTACGGCAAAGATATAGCTTAAGTCTCTTGCACCGATTTCAAACCCAATTTAGACAATGTTCATCTTACACTATCTGGACCTTTCAAAAAATGTGAAGAGGCCTGTTAATTTTAGGTCATACCTAATCGTTAACTAATGCCTGTGACCCAGGGACCAATGAAGCGTCATACTCCATCATAAAATAGGTATGGGATAACGCGAATGCTCGCAGTGCGTTTTGTCATTGACAACCGTTATTTCTTTAACCTAACCGTGTAATTCGCCTCGTAGTAGTAGTAGTAGTAGTATGTAAATGTTCTTGAACTCTTATTTTGTATATTTTAAGTAACATCCTGAATGTTCTTTAAAATAAACTCTTTTTTTAACTTGATTTGACTTTGACGCTACTAGGAAGAAAGAAGCCTTTCTATCTGCACAAGCATCACTGTAGGTATAAACTGTGTCAACGCGCGCGACGTGTATATCCGTCCCGTTCAGACTTGCAATTAATAAATGAACGATATTACATTGCGCGCCGATTTAAAACTGTGTTCAAGGTAAAATAACAAGTGATAGTGGCATAGAATAATATGATAGTAAGTACATTCTCTGCAAAAGGTTTTCACATTGGAAATGCCTTTTCGTTCGCTCCAGTATAGGCTCCGATTTCACGAAAAAGTGCGATCCCTTTATATCTTGGAGAGTTATGAAGATATGATATTCAAAAAGAAGCGTATTTACGAGAGCTGTAAGATGCAAAAAGAATTATTCGAGAAAGTCAAAAAAGAAAAAAGTTATGGCCGAAATAGTTAAAAAAAATTCGCCTCTAGACTAGACAATTTAGCTACAATTTGAGCCTAAAACAAAGACGATCGGGTTAAGGGTTTGTCCTGAAGCCTAACCTTTTTGAAAAATGTCAAAAGGTCAGAACAACATTTTTCCGAATTTCGTAGATTCATTTCCAATGTCCTCGATAGTCGTGTGAGGCACGAAATCTGTGATTTTTTAAATAGTATGGTCATTGTACTGCATATTGGTTACCTATACCTACCTGTAAGCTATCGGAACATAGGATACAACATTTCAAAATAAGGTTTAAACGAAACAGTGGTTTACTAAGTATACAATCAATATTTTTGCAGATTTTAGAACAATTGTATAAATCTTATGGACCAAGTGATAAATTGGGCATTTTTCATAATGACCGGGCAATTAGATAATAATTATTCAAATAATCAAATTGACTGGGCATTATACATAATGTCAATCACCTTTTGGGCAGAGTGATACAAACATATTTAATTACTATTTTATTTATTATTATAGTCATTTAACTTAAAATAAACTAAATGTTAAACAATTTAAATAATCAGACTCATTATTTGGATTAATTAGAATATAAAAAAAGATGTTTTCAATAACACTAAAACTAAAATACAGACAAGCAAGGTAAAAGGCGAGGCCGCAGGCCGAGCTCCACATAGGACGAAGCCCGGAGCGTCCCCCTCCTCCAATCCAAGATGGCTGCCATACGAGTCAAGATTCTAACGGTGAGGCGAAGTCGCAGACTGATCCAAACGCGCGAGGCGAGGCCGTAGGCTGAGGCGAGCCGCGTATAGGTTGAGGCCGAAGGCCGAACTCCGCTTAGGGCGAAGCCCGGAGCATCAACCTCCTCAATGCAATTTTGAAATCCAAAATGGCGGACATGCATTTTATGTAAAAATCCGTCATGGTTGTCGTTTAATAGGTTTTCGGGGGTGCTTATTCCAAAAATGACATCCATTTTGAAATCTAAGACGGCGGCCGTGAAAAAATAATTAAAATTGTTTTAAATTGCAACGAGGGCATTTGCCTCCCCACACCCGCTTCCATCCCCGCACTTCCCTCGCCGCACCGCGTCAAACATGGCTTTATTATCAAATTGCCCAATTGTCACGTAGCAATAATAATGACCGGGCAATTTAATAAATAATGAAGTTTCAAATTCAAATTGATTATTTAAAACAAACACTTAACAATAAAAAGTTGAAGACTCCTATTAAGCTTTCGCCTGTACCAGGAGTCTTCGCTCTTCCATAAAAGCTAGGTTTGATTTTAGTAACCAAACACTAAACAAAAATCTTAAAATCTACGAAATGGTTTTGATGGAGATGAGTTTATGGTGTGTGTGTGTGTGTGTGTGTGTGTATGTGCGTGTGTCGGGGTGTGTGTGTGTGTATTATATTATTCCATAATTGTAAGTAAATCCTCCACTTCTTCATAATTTTTATTTTTTAGCCAGTCTGTTATGTATTTTTTACAATGAAAATACAGCTTATCATATATATTTCTTTATTTACTTTATTATATAGGAATGAAGACCGGATATGAAATTGTTCTTTTCTAACTGAAAGTAGATTAGATTCCTTATAGAGGCTCTCAGTGGAAAATCTCTAGTGGAAAGTATTTCTTAAAATACATAATTTTAATTAGGGCTCGTTGAGCTCTTTCGATTTCAAGAAAACGGGTCTTTACAGCCCCTCGCCAAACTGATATACAATAAATAATAACAGATTGTACAAGTGATATGTAAATGTAGTTTAAAATATTATTATTATTTTGAGCTTGATTATTTTGATCATTATTATATACTGGCACAATATGTCGCAGTTGTTTAAATATATAAGACAGTTTCCTAATCCTGTTACCAACATGTTCTAGTTGAGGGTTCCAAGAGAGTCTCTGATCCAATATTACACCTAAGTTTAGATAGTAATTAATCACTTTGCCCAATAGAGCTAGACATTATTAATAATGCCTGCATTAATCACTTGGTCCATAACATATACAGGGCTTTAGGTAAATCTCTTTCAACCTCTGGTGGTAAATCAGTCAATGAAACTGAACAACTTTCCCAAGGAACAAAGGTCGAAGTATGAAAAAAAATTTTTGACTTCCCATATAAAATGCGCTATCAGCTGATGCAGTTTGTATGGGAACTTAAAAAAAATTATTCGTTTTTCGATCTATGTTCCTTGGGAAAGTTTTTCAGTTTCATGGACTGATTTACCACCCGAGAGGTGGAAAGAGATTTACCTTAAGCACTGTAAAAACCATTGTTTTAGAAGAAATGTTGTTTCCATGGAAAATTATAGAGTGGTGAAAAACAATTTCGGAAAAGTACGCGTGAGTAACGCAATACTTGTGTAGACCCTTAAGAGCCGGACCACAGCTTTTGGAGGTGGCGGCAGTATGCGTAATCTAATTCTGTCGAGCGTGGTAGAGTAATTTTCTGCAAGCAATGAAAACGAAAAGTCCATGCCGCCTCGGGTCTGAGCTGTGTATGGCTGAGCTATAACAGTAGCCTTGTTTATTCCAGCACGGAGAGCGGATGGGACAACCCGTTCCGGCCAGACGGCGACTTGAGTCGCGAGGCTGATGAGATCGTGTCATTGATCAAGGGTGGGAAGCCCATCACGCCCACGCCCACAGCCGTGCCGCAGATAGACGAGGAGGTGAAGGCACTTACTAACAATGTTAACGTAAGTATTCTTCATTAAAATTTAATAGCTTTACCATTTGAAACTGTCATAATCTGCACAATTTCCACTTTTGCCAGGTGGATTGGCGATCTTAAATCTTAGAAAGAAGGTATCGTCCAAATTACTCCAGGAAAATTAGACCCTTTTTTCTGCAAACCCGGACATTCATAAAATTACTGAGCGGGACTTTTAGGAATATGTTCAATTGTTCAGATACCTTTCAGGATGACACTCGGGAAAGTCCCAAAACCTCCCGGGTGGGATAGCCGAGATATCCTGGAACAACTGGAATTCCAAGGAACAGGCCTGAAATCGTTACAAATAACGAATTGATGTTTTCATTCAGTGTAATTTTTTTATGGACAAGACATCTAAGACATAGTATAAATACGGGGAAGTAGATTATCTTCATACAAACGAACGTGTTTCGCAGTCCGCCAGTACCGGTTCGAGTGTGCGTGCGGCGATACAGATACTATGGCGCACACATACAAGCCGCGCGCGGTGCGTTTGCATGAAGATAACCTACTTCCCCTTTTTATACCATGTCTAAGACTTCGGAGATACTTACCAGTGTCAAAAAATCTGGAAAAACTGATATTTCTTTGAAAAAATATGATAGGCTTGAAGCGACGCGTCGCTCCAAACAGCTGGATGCCCATAATCGCGCGCTTGGCGCAAGAATCGCGCGAAGGTTTAATAGTAAACGACGGTTTAGGGTACTTTCTATTATTCTGAATATGTTGACGTTAAATACCTGTTCTTTCCCTGGAATCCAGGTTTCTTTATTTCTAAAGATTTTAGGCCTGCACCTGGAAATTCTAGTTTTTCAGGATATCTCGGCTGTCCCACCTTAGAGGTTTTGGAACTTTACCGAGTGTCATCCTGGAAGGTATCCAAACATATTCCATTCCAAAAGATCCCGCTCAGTAGTAATTATCAATTACTGTATTCGTCCACAACTGTAGTCGACTTTTAATTTAAGTCCATATTCTGAGTTGATCCTTGTTACCAGTGGACAAATAATGTAAAGTCAGAAGACTCAGCTTTATTATTTATTAGGGTCGAACAAATGAGGTGACTTTAAAAATAGTTAGCGAAACGTTAGGGGCTGATTCTCCCCATGAAACTGAACTACTTTCCCCCGGGACCCCTTATGAAATTTAAAATAAAATTTTGGGTTCTACACAAAAGTAAATCAGCTGATCGCACAAGTCGTATGGAGAGGTAAAAATTTTTTAGGGTTCCGTACCCAAAGGGAAAAACGGGACCATATTACTAAGGCCCTTGCTGTTCGTCCATCCGTCCGTCTGTCACCAGGCTGTATCTCATTAACCGTGATAGTCAGACCGTTGAAATTTTCGCAGGTGATTATTTTCTATTGGCCCTATTATAACAAATACTTAAAACTAGAATAAAATAAATATCTAAGGGGGCTCCTATACAAAAAACGTGATTTTTTTTGCTCGTTTTTGTAGAAAGTGTCCGAGGCTGTATCTCATGAACCATGGTAGTTAGACAGTTGAAATTTTCACAAGATGATTTATTTTGGTTGCTGCTATAACAAATACTAAAAAGTAGAATAAATTAATTATTTAAGGGGGCTCCGATACAATAAACATAATTTTTTGCCGCTTTTATAGAGATAATGGGTTTTATAGAGTCCGACTCGCACTTGGCCTATTTGGTACGGTAATGTAATGGTACGGAACCCTTCGTGCGCGAGTCTGACTCGCACTTGGCTGGTTTATTTTCATTATTCGAAATATATTCCTTGGGGAAAGTTGTTCAGTTTCGTGGGCTGATTCACATCCTTAATTTTCTCTAATAAATTTGAAGTCTCCCAATATACTGACGTGCACTAGTTAGAGCTTGAGTATGATTTATTTATTATCTACAGGCTAGTCCCCCTTCTTCGCCGCAAACGAAAGGTGCAAGCCCCATACAGCAGAGTACACCGAAAGCCATGAACGGTACTAAGAATGGGGCCGCAGTCTCGGACCTCCGCCCGGGGCAGGTGGAGGTGCAGCACTCCAAGCCAGCCGAGCCGCAGCAGGCCGAACACGTGACCATCAAGAAAAAGCCCAAGTGCAAGTGCTGCGTCATCCAGTAATCAAGATTTTTTATCTTTTCCGCGCTTTACACCAGTAACACGCAATGCTTCAAACTAGCTATTTGTAGGGAGAAATTTTATTAGCTGACTCAGAAGAAGAAATAACTAAACCATCTTATAAAGTTTATTTGTGAAATTTATTACAGGAAAAAGCTATTATAAGTTATGAATGCGTTACTAATATAATTTATCTCTACATTACCACTTCGGTGTTAATTCGGTGCTACTTCAGTTTCAGAATTGTTCGATTCATTTTATGCTGCTGTCAAACATGGCTATGGAATTACACTATAATCATATTAATACTAAATACCGTGTTTGTCGGTGGTGTTTAATGAATGTGCTAGACAACACATTATACTTACTTATTATGAATATTCTGATTGTCGATGTACAGGCATCATGTCAATCTGACCTGTATGTACTGTTCATTGCCTACTCAATGGTACTGTTAAACTGTTTTACGTCTTCTGTTTTGTTTGAACTCATTTCATAGTTGCATTTTAATAATGTAGCAATTTTAATTTTAATTGTTATAATTGTTTGTCAAGTTATAACAGAACTTATAGGGTACAAAACTGAAAGTATTTAATTCGTGAAGATTTGATCGCGCTTGGTTGCTAACCAAATTCTATTTTGGGGATATCTGAAAAGAATCTCAATGATTGCACCTGCAGAAGTAAAATATCTAGAAGCTTTGCATGTAATGAGAGGGATAATATTAGAACTGATTTGCTGTATCTACGGAGAAATAAAAGTAGGCAACGAGGATGTTAGTGGACCGGCGTAGGCGTAGTAGGGGTGAAGACGGGTATCATGTTTGCAAGTATTTTGACTAAAATAATAGTTCAGCTCATACAAGATCAATTTGATAATATCATAAATACTTACATCACTTAAAAACACATAATAAGTTATTTTATATCTGTTACTAAGTTGAATAATATTAAAAATATAATTTAAAGTGTATATTTTTATATCTTTATTTATAAAAGTGAAGTATTATACTATACGCGGTCATCAATGACACCGTTCGTAAAAATAGTTCCACTGCGTTCCACCAGTGGGGCTTTACAATTTCGACTCATTAGCATTCGTTTTTAATTTATAAGTGATAAATAACTGAATAAGCTGGTGGGAGACTTTAAAAAAATACTATAAATTTCTACTGGTGGAGACGAAGCGGGAGGCGACAATGACACGGTTTCAGTCAATCTACTGTTTAGAAAAAAATGGTTTGGAGAACTGAAAATGTTGAATTATTTCGCTAGTATTTTAACAATTGTCATACGCCAATGAGTGGTAAAACGAAAAGAGTTCATATTTTGACTCCGCCTTAGCTTCATTTTCAGTTCTCTTTACCAGTCATTGTATGAAGACATTAGTTCATGATCTGTGAGGCTACTTTCGCATACATTCAAGAAGTGTTTTATTAAAGTACCCTGTGGTTTCAAGGTGGTAAGGATTCCTTATTATCTCGACCTTTTTCAATTTATGTGTTAAAAATAGTATATGAACAAAACGAAGAATCTCTTTTCGACCTAGGAGCAAAACTTAATTGAAACAATAGAATTGACAAGACTCGCATGTGATTGAATTGGAATTCTATTGTTTCAAAAATACGTCTCCTGTACATGATAATAAAATTGTACTGTAGAGCAAAACTTAAACCGGAGAATAGCATTAGTACATTAGACTTTCGTGCAGTAAAATTAACATTCAAATGTATTGAAAAAATCTAATTGGTAGTTTCGAATAGCCAGCAACTCACATTATTATCGGTTTAGATTAAAATAAAAATATTTCATGGTAACATACTAGCATTGTGATTTCAATGTAGTAGATGATCTTAGCACAATAGGTTAATTTCACATTAAATCAAGTGTTAAGACAATGTCGAACATACTTATGGATTTTCAGAATTCTCTAGTGTTTAAATCCATGATAATGAAAACGTTAGTAGCTCCACAGGTCAAAATATTAAAATGTCATAAATGTTATTACTGTTGTTAGTTGTAACAATGTATCTTTCGTGAACTACACGCTTGCGTCCAGTAGTGTGTAGTGTACACATATGTACTATAATAATGATATGTTATCGTGCTTTATTAGTGTTGCCACTAATCAGCCTAATAAATTAAGCGTACCTACCCAAATTTAGTAAAGTATAGCGGTAACGAGGGGCAGGTATATTTTTATAAGAAAAATGATGGTTATATTTGGTATCTTCTAAGCTGGTTAGTGGCAATAACTATTTCTTTAAAGTGTGACTTAATTGCATAAATATGTCGTTAAGTATACAAACGGAAAAGTAGGCCAAGAGAATAAATTCAATATCGACGCATTATGCAGTCCTAACAGTAATAAACAAACTTACTTAGTCGTTTGAAGACAAAGTAAAACGGCTGTTGTAAAAATGGAAAATGAATAGCTTTTTAGATGTAAGGATTTAATTTTTTGATGTGAACTACATTTTTTTTTAGTAGGCTTACGTCTTTTCTACGTTCGTATAAATTATACGCGCTGTAGAAATGCGCTTGCTTGGCGTAGAATTTTTTGTTATTCAAATCACATAATTTTGCATTTAAATAACTGAAAATAGTTTGATTATGATTATTAATTACAAACTAGAAATTTAAGCCACTGCGCGCTTAACTTAATTTTCAAACGTCTTTTTAATAGTAATCCAATTAAAAAAAAAACGTGTTGATCGTGATCATATTTTTAGTACCAGTCTAAGCGAATTCGTAATTTATTCATGCGGTCGCTTACTTTCATACCTTGAACTAGCAGTCTTTCATGTGTATGCTTTACCGTTCTGCCTTCTATACGAAATCTCATTTCATATTTGACTAATTCCGAGAAAATAATAACTATATTGTTGCATGTTAACTTGATTTTTATTTATTTTAAGTGCAATTTTGGGCACAAAACGTCTGGTAATAATATTTTTCGACTTCAGTCATAATAATATGGGGTCACAAATTAAAAATGCATAACATTGTTGGTGCTAAATCATTTCATATTATATGAAACATTTTCATAACTAGCCCGGTATAATTCTAAATATTGCGTACATGGTAAATCAATTCTGAAAAGCTAACTAAGAAAAAATGCATAACTCAACCCTTTATTATTATGACCTGATACATATAACTAATAAATGTATGTCTATTTAAACTTTGTGGTATCTATTAGGATTTTAATTGAGGGAGACACAAGGTGAGCTACAAGTGGTGAATTTGAAAATATGTTCCTTAATAAAGTCTTTTACTCTTAAGTAAAATGCTGTCATTAAGACATTTCAAAAGGATCCGATTGCTATCAAAATATTAGTTTCACTTGGTTTCTGTTGAAGTACCTATGAGAAAAAGAATTATTTCCAATATTTTACAATGTTTTAGTCTTATGAGTAATATAAAAATGACGTATTTGTATATAAATATTTATTTTCTATTATTATCAATGAATATGTACAAATCTATTACATTGTAATTATTTATATTAAATCTTTAAAGGCGGATTGTTTGTTTGAATAATCCTTTCACATTTATCCTTTCCTATAGACATAAGCAGGGTATCGGGGAATCCTAGTAAGGTTGTGAGATAAATCGTCTCGTTAAACAGTTACCTACTTATATCGATGCATTTTCATCAGTTTCATTAGTGGTCGCAATTTAGTAAAAATATAATCAAAACTGCGGACCAGTAGGTAGGTCAAAATCTTTATATAACCCTCAATACTTTACAACAAATCGTCATCCAGATAAAAAAAATATGGTATTTTTTTATATATTCATTTACTTACAGAAAGATATAAAAATAATACAAGAAAGGCATAAGTAAGTAATAGTCATAACGATATAATCTTAATTAAAGAATGTGTAACGCTATTCGCTCGTGTTTTAAGGGAGTCTAGTTACATGTGTAACTAGACTCCCTTATCACAAAAATATCGTTCTACGTTTTACAATGCAGTAGCCGAGGAAATATAAAAAAAAAATATTATTATTTCCTTCATTCATAACAACTGTCAATAGTGACCACACTGATTGCAGTCAAATTTAGAAAAAATATATATGTATTTGCATTTATTTACATAAGATGAAACACCATATTTATGACTTTCAGCTACTTTTTATGGCGTCATACATTTTTGTCAGTATTTTACTTATTATTCAGGAACTTTAGTATTTGACTTCGGAATAATTCCAACCAAGCTGAAAATTTGTGTACGCCTTTTAACTCCCTGAATAACCTCTGAAAATTCCCAAGAGTCCAGGCGTGGGCATAACTTTTGACAGCTAAGAAAGGGTGAAAAAAATGATCCTTTTACGGTTTTTTTGCTAATATCTTCGTTCCTGTTTATCCTACCAGTATGAGGTGTTCTAATAAAAGAAAGAATGAAAATTCTCTACAAAAAAGCTTATGAAAGTTCATCGATGAGATCAGTCATTTCCACGGAAAAAGGTGGGAAACATAGGATTGAGTTTCAATACGTCACATTACAGAATCACGCCTCAATTACTTAGTTTTGATCTTAACAATTTGTGATAAATATTATAAATGCGAAAGTTTGTGAGGATGTATGGATGTTTGTTACTCTTTCACGCTCAAACGGCTGGACCAATTTTGATAAAATTTGGTATGGATGTAGCTGACACCCTGGATTAAAACATAGGCTATATAATTTTTCCTAAATTCATACGGAAACGAAGTCCCGGGCGTAAAACTACTTTATGATTAATCTAACAGTACTTAGATTTACTACTTATTAATTCTATAAAAAGTTTTTAAGACAGTATATTTAAGGCGACTACAGCACCCGATAAAGGCAGCACACATAGGAATAGTGCCATCTCCGTCTCTCAACAGGTCCGGGCCGGCAGTGCGAACAGTGTCGATACACTAAGTTTACGGACTATGAAAGCGTGCGTGCGTAAAAACATGTTCGAAAGATAGAAAATGAGATTTATGGAAAGGTAACAGCTTCAATCGAAAAATGCGTTAACTACTTATCGAGAGTGTTCAATCACGAACATTTTGATAGCAAATTCAAGGTCCTGTGTGCATTTTACTATCGTTTTTACAGCTTAAAAGATACACAATATTGGTATTTAGAGGTGACTTTGTGAGCTTTTTCTATCGAACCAAAAGTGCTGAATCATGTTTTCAGCAAACTACTTATCTAGTTTATGTCCTGAATATTACCGTAGTATTTTTTCTTCGATTTAATGCAGTGCGTCATGCTTATCTACGCATCATAAAATCGTAATCTAGGTGCTGTAGTCGCCTTAAGGGGGAGGGAGGGGGTCGCAAAGTGTGACATTGTGTGACAAGGGGGTGGGATGGGTGATAAGTTTCGTGACGTCACATTTCAAAATGTGTTATGAGTAGTCGCCTTAATGTTTTGAAATAACCTTTTTACTGTTTTCTGCTGTTTTTTTGTTTTTTGGGGTGATCATGATAATGCACTAAAACATCCTAAATGTTTACCGGAGTTTCAATGCTCGATTACGTAAAAACTATTACTATTATCAATAAACTTTGTATCACCTATTTGTAGAAAATTTTCCATTCTTTATTTTATTAATATACCTCATAGCGATAAGATCGACAGAAACGAAGATATAGGCAAAAAACCGAAAAAAGTAACTTTTTTCACCGTTTTTTGGCTGTCAAAAGTTATGCCCACGCCTGAGCTCTTGGGAATTTCTAGAGATTATTTGGGAAGCATAAAGGTACTTGTATACAAATTTTCAGCTTGGTTGGAATTTTTCCGTAGATTTGGCAATTGTTTTTCTAAAGTTCCTGGATCATTACCATTTAATTACTTACTTTTTAAGATTGATTTTAAAATGAAAAATACGCTTTGAATTGTAAAGTATTGGTAGTAGCAGAATTTTGTTCTCTGAAATACCGATTATTTGCTGATTACTTAGTTTAAATTAATTTATATATTTTTTAATTAAGACATCACATGTGATTTTCGGCTACATAACACTTTACAGTCATCATTACGGAGCTATTTCCGAGCACTGCATTGTAATATAGTGTGTCATTCCCACGACTAGCCTCGCAAAATTTTAAAGCGTTAAAAGTACGTTCTGTGACTGCGAATAGGTAGTTAAACTAAGCCGATTTTGCGAGAGTCACCTTCTGAGCTGGTTGTGGAAATGGACACAAAAGCTACGTAAATACATAGCATACATACATCAGTTCAAAAAGTCGATAAAAAAGGTATAGTTAAATTAAATGTAACTACGATTTAGTCAGACTTTAGGAAGATATGCCAAAAATATTGTTATTGTCAGAAAAGTTTTTAATTTTTATAATAGGTAAACAGAAGATGGTTGCACGCATTATCTTGGTTTAATCATTACTATAAACCAAGATAAAGCGTGCATTAATGTCAAGATTAAGCAAAGCTAGATGATTCAACGATTATTCATTTACTCCTTTTCAATTAGTATTAACTGTTGTTTCAAGTATTAATAAGTAAAGGTTACATATAATAATAAATGCTTCTTACTAAAAATCTTGTTTACGTATTAAATATGGATAGAAAAAGAAAGGTTACGGTCCTGAAAACCCATGTCCGATAGGAAAGTGACCAATATCAGTTTTTTATTTATACTGAATGTAGTAAAATATTGTTTATTAGCTTGTAGCCGGTCATAGGTAGTTGTGGGTAGAATCCACCGTTTAAATATTTACAAAGCTATCCCTTAGGCAGTTGTCCCGCCGGCAACGATGAACGAGTTTTAGCTCTGCTCGCTAGCTAAAATGTAGAAACGAGTCGACGCGTGCCGCGGGGAGCGAGTGCGTAGTTCCTATATGGTTGTGTAGCTCGGCTATAAGCGATTGGCGAGTGAGACCAGCGAGCTGAGCGAGTGTTATCTTTCCTAGCTCTTGTCGACCAGCAACATACTAGTGAAGCGAGTCCTCGCCGGCAGTGCAGTCAGCGATCAACTATTTGTATATGCATCTCTTTTGTTTACACAGAATGTATATCTATTTAACGTTTCTTGAGCGAGAAAATAGCTAATAGTTAGTCGTTTTCTCGCCGGCGCCGGCGGTGGGACAACTGCCTTACACATTGCCATTGAAATATTATAAAACGAGTCCATCACCACAGCTGGGCCACAATCGAAATTTTAATGTTTGACTATGCCAAGAATTTTTCAAAATTTGTCGTATACGATTCGCAAAGAAACCAGAATTTCTCGGGGCCACGTTTAAAAGTTATCGGGGCTTGTATGTGGCCCAGATGCGATAACGTCACTACAGCTGGGCCACACCTGTATCTCGAATAGGGAATCCAATCCCGCAAACGCGGGATCCCGCACCTTTTTTGCGGGATTAGTCGTGCGGGATCCCGCGTTGGATGTTTTTTTTTAATTAAAAACTAAAATTTTATAAAATGGACTCATGATGGATGCTCTGATTATTTATTAGACAGTAAAGGCCCGTAAATAAGTATTTTAAGACTTTTCCTATGGAATACATGACTTTTCTATGGAGTTTTTTAAGAAAATAATGTTGTTTTCAGTCTTTATTTTACAGCTAAATATAGTTTGAATTTCGAATTTGTCTTATGTGAATCCTGTAGGTATTGAAACAGAACAATCGAACAATATAAATGTAATTCAGATATGAGTCATTTTTTAAAATAACTTCACAATAATGTCTATTTGAATATTTTTGACTATAATTTATTTTTGAATCTGAAATTAATTTTTCAAAACTGCGGAAAATTTAAATATCCGAAACGCGTTGCTACTGGTAAGAGTCAATATGACGTCAAAGTTCATGACAACAAAATTACTCAGATGAATTTATTAATACTTGTATATTGGTTGGAGAATGTTTCGATTTCGATTGAGCTGTGGTGATGGACTCTTATAAAACAAATGTTGTTTTTATCTTAAGTTAATGCACCCTTTATATTCATTCAATTTCAGTGGCTAATAAATAATGTTATATTATATTTAGAACTTCACAAATATATCTGACCATGGCGTAAGAAGAGTTCCTTTACGCACCTTCCAATTCCATCATCAAGTCAGTTGAATAATACCATATTACTGTTCTTATACCATGGTCATACACTTTTGTACAGTTTACATAGATACGATTGTTAAACTGAGTGAAAATCATGTTTTTAGTATGGCGTCTTGAGAACTTTGAAGGCATTGTGCAGGTGCTAGTCGCTGAAAGGAAACATTATGAATATACATTTATATTTTTACTAAATATATTCAATGTAAAAAAATACTGGGATTAGTCACTTTTCTAATGGGCCTGGGTAACAGATAAATTTTTATGATGTAGATATCTTTTTTAAATAAATATAACGTCAAAGAAATGCTTATCAAAACCTCAAAGGCCTGCGGATACAACGAAATTTGTACACAAATATCATTTAACCTTTTCACCGCCAAAGTCTGATATATCAGACGTTTAAGTTTCGTGCCCTCGTCGCCGCCAAAGTCTGATATATCAGATATTTTTTTTTTCTTTAATATCGTTCACCAAGCGTTCGCCATACGCCACGACATTAAATATTTTTTTAATTTTTTTATGTCGTGGCGTGTGGTGGGCGTTTTTGACGAAAACTATTGGCGCTAAAAGGGTTAAAAACGTGATATACTTCAACGCCTGCGTAAACTGTTCCAAAACAATGACTGATTCAAATAACATGTTTCCATGATAATTATAAAATATAATACAACGCAATACATTACGTGTCGTATGTCTAATTTTAAAGTAAGTATACGTACTTATAACAAACAAAGAATGTCCTAATTAAAAATTCTATTAAGAGATAAAAAGAAATGGAGAGATAAAATTCTTAAACTCTACAAAAGTAAATGTTTCAAAAATATAAAATGTGGAGAGCATGCAGTTCGAAAGTAGGTACTTACTTATTATTAAAATGTTAGGTTACTTTACGAGATAAAGATGATTAAGTGGAGAAAGAATAAAATAAAATGGAATGAAAGCACCTGGTATGAGAAATAGTTCATATCGCAATTGAAAATAAGTCTATACCTTTGGAAAAGAACTAACGAAACGGACTCTATACAACTTATAGTGCAAGAAATCTACAGTCGGCTAGTATGGCGAAAGTGAAATAAATTGCAATAGCAGCAATTCTTTTTTTTATTGATAGATTAAATTCCCGGCTATCATTTAACGTAAGAATCTAACTAAAAAAAGATACAACATACATTTATTTTTATGAGTTAAGTTTTGATATTTTTTGTAAATTTGTACAAAAATGTTAATAAATAACTTTCTGCACTATTAATCTGATATCATCCAGTTGTTTGAAAGTAAATCGAAATCCAACAATATTTATGATTGATTATGCTATTTTTATTAACTTCAATGTTGTGATATTAAAATAATAAGTACCTGTTGCAATAAAAAATGTAATAGGCTAATTTTTTTATAGTATAGCTTGAACGATGTTGATAACTCAATTATTTTGAAAATCCAACTAGAAACGTAAAAAAAAATGACTTTTGCTATTTCTGTAGTCATTTTGCGGACAAAATAGAAATACTTAGCGATAATTTTGGGTAGACTTTGTAATTTATGTTTTAAATAATACGATACTTTCAAAATCCAACAAAAAATTTTACATTTACCATTTTATTTCCAAAAATATAAATTGTAAGAGTTGCGCGGGTGGCGGAAGGGTGCGCGGGCAGCGGGCGCGCCATCCTGTCAATCTTATGGATGCTTCCGTAATTTAGAACGTAATGATTTATTCGCCACGTTTTGTTACATAAAGTACTAAATGTCGGTTTTTCGTGTGTTAGATCCTTACTTCCTTACTAATATCATAAATGCGAAAGTAACTCTGTCTGTCTGTCTGTCCGTCCTTCACGCCTAAACTACTGAACCGATTTTGATGAAATTTGGTACAGAGATAGATTAGAACCTGGGAAAGGACATAGGCTACATTTTACCCCACAGTTGGGTACGATATAAAGTGAAAGTTGTTTATTAATATAAATCAGAAAGTGACAGTTAAAGTGAAGTTGTTTATTAATATAAGGATAAGGCCGCCAAAATTGTTAAATGTAACATAAAATATTTTGTGTTATCGTTACACAAATGTAACCCAAAAGTAACACATTTTTTGGGTAAAGCGTGTTTCATATTGATAGTTAAAATAATAACATAAATATAAGCATTATAAAATTGTACCGACTGCAGTGATTGTGAAGGGGGAAGTTAGTAATAAATAAAACAGTATGTTTTTAGGGTTAACAACGGTGAGTAGAAGTTGCTTAGAATGTTTTTGGGCGTGCTGCTGAGATGTTGACGGCGCATTTTCTTTTTTTTTGCGATCCTTTTTCAATTTTCTCCTTATTATTCTTTCGTAGTTTTTAATTTTGTGGGTGCCTGCTTCATTTAACATATTTAACCTCACACGCAAATTAATATTAGGTACCTACTTTTATCAATTCATTCTTATGATCATTATGAATGCGGTTTTATAGGACTATTGTGTTACATAACACAAAATAAACTCAAGTGTAACACAAATGCAACCAAAAAGCAAATTTTAAGCTATAGCTCGGTTATTTGCTATAATCGGTTGCTAGTAATTAGAGTCCACCGAAACTGGTTTTTCGGCTGAAATCGAAACTGAAACTGAATATAACCGAAACTCATGTAGTCAAGTATAAAATTCCTTAAAATACCGAAATTTGGTGCATTTTATCCATCAAAACATAACCTCTAAATAATGTTTGCGTCGCGTCGGGCGATAACGCACTAAGTTGTGTTGCTACAGAGTTATCCGAACGGCGCACGACAATTCCCGGACAGGGCCGCCAGCGTCCGCCAAAGCGTTGCCGCGAGAAACGAAGTTAGGCAAGCGTGTACGACAACTTCCGAAGTCAGTTTCGGTTTCGGCAAAAGTTTCGGCCAATTTTGGCCGAATGCGAATTTGCCGCCGAAACTTGATTTTTGGCCAAAACTCGGCCGAAACCGAAACCGAACTTTCGGTCGGACACTATTAGTAGTTGCTTTATAGCAAATGGCTATAGCTTTCACTCGCACGCGCTTCCGCTCGAAGCCAGTCGCCGCCGCTCGAGCATTTCCGCGCCTCACGCCGCGCCGCTCCGCAAGACGCTCCGCGCCAATGTCGTAGCATGCTAGTAGGAGCCTCATACATTTATTTTTGATGCCACCGCAGACGCAAGGCGCAGGTCGCTCGAGCGGCTATGTTATGGCTAAGGGGTTACGAATAATATTTCCATTCAAATGTACGAAATATATCTACCGCAAGATACTATAAAAAAACCGACAAGATGCCTCTTCCTTCCAGGCTTTTTGGTGTTACTCACTTCTTCCAGGCACTTTTAAACTTCTTGAGCTTTTCATTGAACGATTTAATTATGAATTTTTACTCTTACATACATGGTCGCAAAAATCTTAATACCGCGATCTAGTATTTGTGCACCTTCTGCCTATGAGACATCTAGCGGCATTTTAGGGCAAACTTTTGACTTAAGATAACTTAAACAGTACCTTATAATATGATCTCTGAATTCAATTAAATTTTAGCGATAGTTATCATACCTAGTTAGGTCCCGGCCCGGCTACTGCCTTGGTGGTTGTCGTCTAGTCGAGTAAGAGGCCCTTCGACCTCCACTTAAATTGCCAATTCTCCACATTTCCGATTAGACAAAAAAAAATTATAGCGTTTCTTACTATTTAGGTAGGTACTTAACTAGCTATGGGACGAGTAGACGCTTCAAGTGTTTTTATCTAATTGTATTTTTTCAATTTTTAAACCTATCCGTAAGACATTAGTAGTGCTTTTTATAAAATGCACACACAAACATTTCATATAAAAACAACGCTACTAGTATAGATGTGACCGTAAATGTGTGAAATCTAGGAATTATATACAATTCCTAGGAAATGTATAAAATTCCGAGGCTATCTAGGAAATGTATAAAATATTGTTTCAAAGATTTTTAATTACATACACAAAATTCCGAAATTGCCCTAGAAAATGTATACTATAACTAATTTTTGTAAATAAAATGATTAAAACAACCTAACCTAACCTGAATAAGCGACATGGATTTATCTTGACCGTATTAAAGATTTGCTCACTGAAATGGTCACATAGCATGAAATGTTTCCCTGTTTATTTACCACATCATGAAGTACTTCAGCTGAGCGGAAATGTGACAACCGCTTAACGTAACCACAGTCGTTTCTGGCACTTTGCCGGTCGCTACCGCGGCACGCTCGCTTCGCTCGCTCAGTTCGTGCGTTGGGGGTCGCAGTTCTCCATTTTTTTACTTGGGGAAATGCCCACGCATACCTCTTTGCCACAGGGGCGGTGGGAGGGTTATGTCGGACTCAAACTAACTAAAACTCCAATTCGTATGTACCATACCACAGGGGAAGACACTCTTCGGAGATGTCTCGCCGTCAATCATGGAGTAAGCTCCGGTCAACAGCGAGATATCTCCCCCCTCGCGCGTACCAATTGCGCTTGGCACGCACGCCACCCTCATCGAGCAGCACTCTCGTGCCGCTCGCCTCCCCCTCGCTCGTCCACGTCACTCTGTGCTCGTCACAGAGATGCGTGGAGAGCCCTCTGCGCGGAACGGTCTAACCAAAGCGGTCCCGTTCCGCGCTAGTGTCAGGTTATTTGCCATAGATTATAAGAATTCCGTAGAAAAGTTATTTTCTGATACCCAGGGTGCACTGTTCCAGACGTATTGCTCTTCCCCCGAGCGAATTGAAGAGGAAAAGCGATAGGCAGGGCGCTCTTGTCGCAGTTTCGTCTATCGCAATGGAACAAAGAAGTTGAATGACTTATAAACAAACAAAATCAAACATTTCACACATTTCCGGGTGATTTTAGGAATTGTATACAATGACGGATTTCATACATTTTCTATAACATAGACGTAAAGTAGAAATTTATACCGAAGAAAAGAAAAAGAATAACTAGCGAGAAAATGGAAAGGGATCGCAAAAAAAAGAAAATGTACCAGCAGCACGCCCAAAAACATTCTAAGCAACTTCTACTCACCGTTGTTAACCCTGAAGAGTTCCACCATCTGTCTCCACCATGTGTCATCATCAGATCAGCTCTATGGAACCAAATTATTGTATTGTCATCGATATTACATATATCTTTAAAATTTCAAGTCATCGCGGCTGCCAGGCTGGGCCACGCCACGCGCCATCAATCTATTTTAGACCGTAACACTGCTACACTACGCTCAGTTTGGAATGGGCGATTAAGATAAAAAAAAAAACTTGAATTTTTTCACGAAAAGTGTTGGATTTTGGTAATATTGCCTTTTATTCAGCATTGTTAGAGAAGTCTGCCATATTTTTTTTTTGCCAAGCGGTAATAGCTATATTTTATAAAAATGTACAAAAGTTAAAAAAAAAACTTTGGATTTTCATACGTATGCAATCATAAACTGTATCCAAATCGGTTATTAACCAGTTCAGCTAATTTTTTTTTTCGCATGAACCATTAATCCTAATCAATTAAATTAAAATTTTTTGACAAACAAAAATAAAAGTGATGTTTTTTGGTTGGATTCTGTTACTTTTATATTTCTTACGGGTACCTCTATCATGAAAACTGTTCACTTAGTTATTACTATTTTTGCTGAAAATTCTAGGTCTTTATTCGCATTTTTCTTTTTTGAGGTATATCGATATAATTTTTTAGTTGGATTCGTAAATATAGTCATTTTAAATAGGATGAAAGGCTTAAATACAAAAATACAGCCTATTGCGAATTAATGTTTTGCCAAACCGTAGTTTTACTGGGGTATTAATTCGAACTTTACAATGAATTGGGTCGAAATTACCTGTTCGATATTTCAACAGCCTTATTGAGTATCAACGACACATCCATTGGTGGAAAATTTTGTAGTAATTTGACGTTTGAAGCAAAATCACCTGTGAGTAAGTTGTCTCGTACCAATCTGTAAAGAAAAATTACAAAAAACCTAATAACATTCTAATTTTAAAATAGAAATTATTCATTATAAACGTAAAATATAAGAAAATAATTTTAAACGTTATTAATTAGCATCAGCTATTAACTTTTAAATATGTCGCCGGAAAATAATAAGAATCGTAAGTTGATCAATTTTCGAGGTAGTTTATAAACTATCGGAAAATCATAGACGGCAGTAGAAGTATATTTAACGCAATACATTTTAGCTAATTGATCCACTTACGCTGCCTGGCTGTAAGTTTTTAAACTAACAATTTTGCCACACGTCAAATCATACACGAATGGACCATTTTTAGGATAAACTGAAATCGTAATATAATACACTTTTCTCTGATTGGTCGATGCGACAGCCGCTTAACGCAACCACAGTCGTTTCTGGTACTTCGCCGGGAGCTGCCGCAGCACGCGGCTTATGCGTTAGGTGTTGCAGTTCTAACCTAATCGAACCCATCCAAACTGCGGGTTGGTTGGCTACTAACAAACCTACTTGTCGCAGTTCCAAGTGAGACATTCAACCAATCTGCGTACAGCTCGCGTTTTCAACCAATCAGCGTTCACCTCGCGTTCGTCGGATCATTTTACCGCGAGACGCTGTGTAAATTGATATACAACTAGCATCCAGAGATCAGCAAGTGTTTTTTTCTTTCTTTAAACTGATAGATCGTTTTATCATGTCATCCACAAGACGTCCACAGCTGGATATAGCCCAAGCACCCCCCAAGGATCCAGCGGTCCATTTTGTGGGAGGCTATCCTACGCTGCGCTTTTTGGTACGCGGTCGCCACTCGATGACTTTTAGTCCCATCAGTCCTACGAGCAATGTGTCCTGCCCACTGCAACTTAAGGTTTGCAATTCTTCTAAATAGATCATTTAGACCAGAGGTTCCCAAACTTTTTTTTCTCATAGACCACTTTCAAGATTCTGCTGATTCCGGTGGAAGCTACATTTCTACCATATTCCCATAACTCGACAAAAAAATTATATTAGATCTAATTATGGAAATTTGCGTTGCGGCTGAGTTCAACTATTTCCAGTCACGAATTAAGAGTTTTCGATAAAAAAGTGAGAATTGATTGGTTTGTTAATTAATTTATTCTGCTGTGAGTGGATGTCAAGTAAAATTCCATCCAACTTTACTTTTTTGACATCTACTCACAGCACTTCCATTAATTATTTATCTGCCTAAAATGTAGGCTTGACTTCTTAGGTGAAGTCAAGCCAATATTTTAGTTCTTCACTATCGAAACCAGCAGATAAATTTTCGTGGACCCCGCTTACGAATTGTGAACCCCCATTTTTTTGCCACGCTAACGTAAACGCCCATTTTTTGTCACGCCAACATAGACCCCCATCGAGTCGTCCGCGGACCCGGGGGTCCACCTGGACCACTTTGGGAAACAGTGATTTAGACTGTCACTGCATATTGTCATCTGATTTACATATGCATGGAAAACTGGAATACTTAGGTCCAATTTCACCATACTCTGTTAGTTAGTTAATCCACGATTAAGAAGTTAATCAGACAAAACGTCAAACAAAAAATATGAAAATGACATTGTCAAATCTCGAGTTAGCTGCTAATCGTCTGTTAAATAACTAACAGAGTATGGTGAAATTGGGTCTAACTGATTTACAGTTCACATTTCCACAAAACGTTCACTATGACAATAATACTTCGAAATGAATACCTACTTATGTCGTTTTGCGAATGTAAACGTATATACATACAGATAACTTTAATGTTTAAAAATTTAATAAGCATAGCCATTCATTACTTACAAAATCATGGCACAGCAAATATAAATAAGAAAGTCGAATCTCTGTGCGTCCGCAAAGAGCGAGTCCCAAATCCGTTCCACATCTGGCAGCGAAAATTCTTGAGACAACAGGAGAGTCAACCATCTGTCATCAAACGATTCTTCTTACAAGGTGACCATTTTACAGTGGTCTAATTTTTTAGATAAGGCATAGGATTATACAGACGTATAAACAACCAAAGTGTGAGAGGGAGAAAAAAAATTCTGTAAGCATCATATATACTTTAAGTGTGAGTAAATTATAAATTTCGGCGACTGCAGTTTTTTTGCGGTTACTTACTGCAAAAAACTGCCAAAAAAGTAATACTTTTTGGTACTTGAATTGGTGCCGTATGTCTAATTCGTTTATTCTTATGTCTATGTGTTAGCGTGCAATACGAGTAAATTCTACTATTTTATCAGTTTTTTTCTCTGGTAGCTGGGCCTTATAGGCGTTTTCTGGGTTAACTCGCTCCATCGTCGACCTCATCTATGACCTTAGTCAAGATTGAGGTCAAGAGTTAACCCATCTTATAATAAATAAAAAATAAAAAAAATGTGCCAATACCGGTAACAATCTCTGTAAAGTTGTCATAATATCCGAAGCTGTACTGCTCTAGACTGTGCTTATATTTGCGGGCTAACCCAACCCATGAATGTTGAGAGTGTATATAGATTCAAGATTCAAAACGTTGATATGTTATCAAAGGATGTCAAATTAATATCTGAACCTGTGTTGCTTAGCTGTAAGCTCTTATTTTTTGAAGGTTCCCCTAAATGGTTAATACATTAATTTGATGAGGCAAGAAAGCGGAACAAACAACAAACATAGTTTCGCATTTGTAACAGTGAGATGAGATCTAGAAGTATCGGTCGACACTGCCGTAACCAGCAAACGAATTCAATAAATTTACGTAGTCAATAAATTCAGTAGGTACCTGAAGCTATAATACTGAGGCCTAAGTTCCTGCCTCTCCAGTTGTTCCCACACCGGAGGATCGATCCGTTTCACGCAGTTACACAATTTGCTCATCATGTAGTTAATACCGCTCTCAGTCTCATCCAAAGTTCGAATGAAGAAATCGCGGATCTCAGACATAAGGTTTGTGAAGCAAAAGAAACAGTCTGCTTCTGCATGTTCTACAAAAAATCAGAATTAAAATACCCAAAACAATATGGATAGTATGCCTAACCATTTTTATTGGGTGTTGTGGGTAAGCGAAAAGTGAATAGCCCAATCCTAACCTCTGTATGAACGGAGTCTACAATGAAATCGATTTCGAATGAGTTCGTATATTGCTATACTGTACGACCCATTGACATCTTCTACTATATAAAAATAAGTCCGGTTTTCCTTCCTGACGCTATAACTCCAGAACGCACGAACCGATTTCCACGGTTTTGCATTCGTTGGAAAGGTCTCGGGCTCCGTGAGGTTTATAGGATACTTTTTATTAAAAAAAAATTAGGACGCAGGCGGAGCCGCGGGCGGAAAGCTAGTCGTTCAATAGAAATAAATATCGTCTTTTAGCGAATAGATCTTCAGGGCTTCACATACAACTTTACAAGTGACAGGTTTTTTTTAATATTAAAGTAGGCTGACCCTCTTTCTGTGTTAGGTAGTAAAAACTTAAATTACTTACGTCTAAATTCTTTATCAGAATCTATTGCGAATGTGTGATATATGGGTCCGATGATCTCGTTCATCCCTTGAACGTAGCCTTGGCCGGGGTTAAGCTTTGCGTAGAGGAAAAGCATTCGTTCCACAACCTCCCAATGTGCCTCGCAGCCTTCACTCAAGGGGGCGTAGTCACCGCAGTTTAAGTGCTCAGACCGATGGATTTCATTGCTTAGCTAAAAAAAAAACTCATTCAACTGGGGAACTCAAATGAGAGAAAAGGCACGGTCTACACTACAATTGGATATTTTGAGTAAAAGGAGAATGGGCAAAATTGTTATGACCGCCGTCCCCAGGATGTATAAACATGCGACATGTCATTTTGAAGCTTATAAACTTCAGAAACTTTAATAATATGTTATAAAATCAATCAATATCTATAGTTGTGTATGCTGTATGACAGCAATGCAGACTGCTTTTCCAGTCTCGGTGGACATTCCCTCTACTGGTAATTTAGGTCCGTATTACCTAAATTACCAAGCTTGATATATACTTAAGTATTGATTGTGTCTTTCTTTCACTATCAAAATGACAAAGACGACTGCTGCTTAAGTATAGATCAGTCTGAGTCGCGTTCTATAATATGGACCTTAGATGCACATTGCATAAGTGCTCAGAGCATTTCAAGCAATTAGAATACCCTCTTCGTATATGATAAATACTTCAATAAGGCTACCTATATGCTATTTTATTTTTATTTTTTCTTTATTAGAAAACCAACAGCTACATTGATAACATATAAGTAGAAACTTATTACTAAAACAGAAGCCAATAAGAGGTTTCCCTAATGTACTTAAACAGATAAAGTGTAACAAGTCGAGAGGTTTACAATGAAAAGTAGTGATTAAATAATTTGACCTGCACAGCTATAATTAGGTTTCAAACATTTATTTATTCATAACTGAATTGAAAGACTTAAATTTAATATCTTAGGTAATAAGTAAACAACACTATCTATTTTCACTATATTAAATAGCATGTATTTATGTATATTATATATATATATATATATGTGTGTATGTATGTGTATTTATATATAAATGTATATATTTCTTATGTTGTATTTTTGTAATTTAGTAGTAACTGTTGATATTTATTTTTATAACTACTATAATTAATGCACACAGTCTTGTGCCCGTAATTTATAGCTTTTCTGACACCGGATGGGTTGGCTGGAAGAGATCTCTTATAGAGATAAGCTCGCCTTTGTAACATTTTTTAGTAATTAAGTATCAAACTATGTGTGTACAATAAAGAATAAGCATAGCCAAATACAGATTACTCTGGATTAGCAAATATTCGTCTGTTTAAAGTTGTTTTTATCTATGTAACAAACATGATTATTCTATTCAGCTTACGTCTTTAGTAATTAAGTAATTCAAATCAAAAAGTTGTATTTTTACAGCATCATTGTATTCTATGTATACCTTTCTGCAGCTTTCTATGTAATACCTATCAATGTCAAATGTATAAGATCACAACTTTCATTTGTTTAGTTAGGAATCATCAAAATGGCGATGAACTTTACAGCACTAAGAAAGGATTTTTCTAAATTCTACCCCTAAGGGGGTGAAATGGGGGTTCAAAATTTGTATGGAGAAAACAATTTTTTTGCACATTTTGACTCAAAACTTCGTTCCTCGAAGCAAATAAACGGACACGTATTTCGCTATTTTTCAAAAATCATCCCCTAAAGGGTCAAGAATGAAACGGGTGACTAAAAGAGTTCTTTGCGCGAGCGAAGCCGCGGGGAAAAGCTAGTAATGAAATAAAGACATTATTGTGACCTTTAAAATTACGTATGGAAAAACCTTATACGCCACTGATAACGAATCAATGAAGTAGAGTAAGAATCCAGTCAGTTTACGATTAGATGTTTCATAGAGTTCATTCCCTGCAGGAGTCACGTTATTGGTGTCATATAACGAAATCAAGCTATTGTCATGACCTTTCAAATGACATATGCTACATCCTTATACACCACAGGAGTCGGATGGAAAACTAGTATACGATAAAATGGTTTATAGTTCCTTCCCTGCACGAGTCTCATTATCGGTGTCATATAATGAAATAAAGACATTATTGTGACCTTTAAAATGACATGTGTAAGAATTTTATACGCCACTGCTAACGAATCAAAGAAGTAGAGTAAAAATCCAGTCAGTTTACGATTAGATGTTTCATATGTCATTCCCTGCAGGAGTCACGTTATTGGTGTAAATCAAGTTATTGTCATTACCTTTAAAATGATATATATCACATCCTTAAACACCACTGGAGTCGGATGGAAAGCGAGTCTCATTGTGTGTGTAATATAAAGAAATGAAGCTATTATTTTGACCTTTAAAATGACATATGCCACCTTATACAACACTGGGGACGCAACCGCCCATTCTCCTCCTAAAATTGTTACTTTTATAAATTCATTTAGAATACCTATATTTAGTTTCTCAATATTTCTAATACAGTTATATAATGATTTTAATAATTCACACTTACTGTTTAAACCTACCTTTGCAACTCCAAGACCTCTTCGTTCCAGAGTAGAATACTTTAGAACAGATTGTTCTACTCGCTTGTGCAGGCGTTTCACTCCGTTACTGTTCACAACCTGCAATTAAGAGTAAATTATAATAAATATTCATACAGGTTCAATTTTATTGATACTTATTCTGTAAATTTTTTCGATCCAGGGACTCTACTCTGTACTATTTACAACTAAAATTTCGAAGCGTCGAATGTCAGTATATCTTGTCTTGCGCTATACAGATGGCAGTGACCAGTAGCGACAATAGGCTAGACTAAAAAAACTATTTAGTCCGTCAGTTAGATTATCAAAAAAATTTGGACACGTATTTTTTTAGGGTTCCGTACCCAAAGGAAAAAACGGGACCCTATTACTAAGGCTCCGCTGTCCGTCCGTCCTTCAGTCTGTCACCATGTATCTCATGAACCGTGATAGTTAACCAGTTTACATTTTCGCAGATGATGTGTTTTTATGTGCCCTATAACAACAAATACTAAAAACCAGAATAAAATAAATATTTAAGGGGGCTCAAATACAAAAAACGTGATTTTTTTGCTCGTTTTTATAGATAACTAGCTTTCCGCCCGCGGCTCCGCCCGCGTGGACTACAGGTTATATCGTGCCCAACTGTGGGATAAAATGTAGCCTATGTCCTTTCCCAGGCTCTAATCTATCTCTGTACCAAAATTCATCAAAATCGGTTCAGCGGTTTAGGCGTGAAAAGGTAACAGACAGACAGACAGACAGACAGAGTTACTTTCGCATTTATAATATTAGTAGGGATTCTGTCCGAGGCTGTATCTCATGAACCGTGATAGTTACAGTTGAAATTTTCACAGATGATGTATTTCGGTTGCTGCTATAACAACAAATACTAAGAAGTAGAATAAATTAAATATTTAAGAGGGCTCCCATACAACAAACGTGATTTTTTTGCCGTTTTTATAGAGATAATGGTTTTTATAGAGTCCGACTCGCACTTGGCCGGTTTTATAGGCAATGGTATGGAACCCTTCGTGCTCGAGTCCGACTCGCACTTGCCCGTTTTATCTTTTTTCTCATAAACGAAAACTGACGACGATACAGTGACGTCACGCCTAGGTACAATTTTTACTTAGAAGTGACGTCACAAGCCCCCACACCGGAACTTTGATGCTCTTTATCTTTTTAATTTTTTATTAATTTGATCAAGCGAAAAATATGTATCCCGTATTTTTGGACGGTCTAACGGGCGAACTAAACAGAATGCCATTTTTTTAATGTAGTCGTCATCCCTATTATCATTACCAGGACTCCGTCGATCATAGATAGTACAGAGTAGAGCCCCAGGACCAGTACCGGACGTTTCCTCACAAGAAGCGTTGCCGGTCTCGAATAAATGCTACTTGAATCATTTATCAAGATGCAAAGGCCTATGATGAAGTAACATTCATCTCGAGTTTTGGTTTTTGGTCTAAGTAAAATAGGTGATCATTTCATGTAAAAAAGTGTAAATTGAAAGAGATTGTTCTAGTATAAAAATTACTCATAGCATTATCTAATGTTGCATGTACCTCCGCACAAGGAAACTCAGTGGCCGATTGAAAGAAAGATATATCTGGACAGAGTCGTCGGACGTCCTTGTCGATCTGTAGAAGCACTTCATTGTCTTTGAAGTAAGTGCTCCAAGAACTGTCTGGATTTATGTTCAGGGGGTGGTCACTTGGCCCTCCAGGTGAAACTATAATTTCATCTAGAAATAAATTAAAAACATAATTGTTATATAAGTACGTACTTATCTTACATCACCGCAATAAAGAATATTTTCGTAAAACTGTCTCTACGTTTTGTTTTTTTCAACATTTTGTAACTTTCAGTGCTCTTATTCAAAAATAATGTTAATTATTGAAAACCCTAAGCCTGTTTTTAACAGACTTTACGTCAAAACTATTAAATGAAAGGCGTGGAATAAGTAAGTTTATTTAAATAACTTTCATAACCTTAAATAGTTTACTAAGTAGCTAATGATGGATGGAGGCAAAGTTCAAATTTAATTTTTTTTAGTTGCTCTCGCCCCGGGTTACGGTACATATACAAACTTTCGCGTTTATTATATTAGTAAGGATTTCTTTCATACTTTTTTATTACAAAACGAGAATTCTTACTTTTTCCGAACTTCTAGCAAACACAGTGTGATAATTAAAAACTCTATTCTATAGATATGATTCTTATATTATTTGATAGGTAATTTTGACCGTATGAACCTAACTCATTTAGTTTTTAAATAAAACAGAAGAAACTGAAAAATGGATCCTTTAGGGGGAGTGAGTGGAGAGTTTTGAAAGTTTACTTCTGTAGCCCAAAGAATGTCCGTGGCAAAAATCAGCATTGGGTTTTTTTAAAGTCGCCTTTATAGTTGAACAGAGTTGGTGTATTTAGTCTCTTCAATTTGTTGCAAAACAATTTCAAAAATTTGAATTTTTTTGTGATTCTTCTCTATCACTGACTAACTCTACAGCAGCGAATGCATGCATAGTACCCTGCCTCCCGCCGACCAACTGCCTAGATTAGTGCCGAGGTCCGTACGATTTGCTTTTTCCGGAATTGTCCTTAGTTTTTCGACACCTCTTAAATGTTGGTAATTTTTTTGAGGAAAATTCTGACTTTTAGTTAAAATTTCTTTTTTTCTACTAAAAATATCAAACAAATAAAAACATACCTACTTTTTGGTGATCCTGACACTACAGGGTGTTTCGAAGCGCATTGTCAAAACGAAACAGGCAGGTTAAGAAGACCATTTGCTACCTACTTCAGGTACATTAACCCTAATTTTGTGCTAAGGCTATTTTAGTACGAAAAATATATTTTTTTCTTCAATAAAAACGAAAATATTTTTTTAAACTTTAATCTTAAAAAAGGTGTTGAGTGTATTTGCGATAGTTAACTTTTATTTTAATCTTAAGTGTTATATGGGTCATTAAAAATTATTATTGGAGGCGAATAACAATTTTAAAAATAAATACAAACCTTCAAAGTGCCCGAAATGAACAAAAACATGTTTTAACTCGACTTTATACTGAAATTATAAAAAAAACTAAATTTGTTAGGATTCTTCCAATTTCTTAAAACTTTTTCCACACCCTACCAATTCTAACGGTACATCACATGCACCATAAACCTTAACATAATTTGAGTTATTCGCTAATTTCATCCAAACAGCCATAAATGTGAAGATTTATATTTTTGGGAAAAGTAACAAATTTATGCATTAATAGTAGATTTTACAACAAGTGCAGAAAACGAGTGCCTTCGGCTCGGGCTGCTATAAGTCTCGGATAAAAATGGTTTTGTGGACGAGTTATATTTCACTTCGATTGCGAGGAAATAATAAAATAACATATAATAACAAATTTTATCTTTAAACTTCTGATTATTTTGGCTGTATGGAGTTTTTTATGCCTTACTATAGACCCATTTATGAGTAGATCACTTTGTGCACTAGAGCACAAAATGCGATTTTGTGCAGCCTTTAGTAGATTGTTTTGTGCTCTAGAACACAAAAATCGATTTTGTGCAGCCTACGATTTTGTGCAGCCTATAGTAGATCGTTTTGTGCTCTAGAACACAAAAATCGATTTTGCTGCACAAACAAGCACTTTCCGAGCATGAGTAGTGAAAAAAATGTTGTCTCTCTCTATTACAGATTACTTTGTCTCTTTTTGTTTAAGGAATATTGTACTAAAACGAGTTTAACAAAATGTTTTTAGTAATCACTAGCTTTCCGCCCGCGATTCGGCCCGCGTGGACTACAGTTTATATCGTGCCCAGCTGTAGGATAAAATGTAGCCTATGTCCTTTCCCATGGTCTAAACTATCTCTGTACTATAGTTCATCAAAATCGGTTCAGGAGTTTATGCGTGAAAGCGTAACAGACATACAGTAACTTTTTATTTTTTTATAATAATATTTTTTTCGTGCTAAAATAGCCTTAGCACAAAATGAGGGTCAATCTACCTGAAGCAGGTAGCAAATGGTTTCCTTAATGCCTGTTTCGCTTTGACAACGCTCTACCAAACACCCTGTATATCTTTATTGGAGATGCGTTGACATTTAGGGGATGGAAACCATTGACGCCGTTTTGTATGAAAAAAATCTAAGACGATCCTCTTAAGAACAATAAAAAAAAATATTTACTTATAAATTGTTTATACAACTGTCTTTTTTTCATAAGGGTTGCTTCTCTCGTATTTTTCTCATGTGGAATATAGTGTAGTAGAATCTTCCAAACGAACGAACGTAAACCTTTATCATCTGGGATACCTGAAACAACAATTATGACTTGTTTAGTTAAGTAAGCATAAGTGAAGTACATATAATGTTACAGCACATTATTATATTACTCTCTCTCCAAATGGTAAAGAGGAGGGAGAATGTCCAATTTTTCGCTTTTTGCTTTAAATGCTATAAAACGGATGATACTCTCAGTATAGTCATATTAGAGATTGCAAACCGGGCCCGGTGCCCTTTTAGACGCCTACCGGGCCCAGCCTTTCTTACAGGGCCCGGTCACCGGACCCGGTAGGTATGAAAACCGCGGCGCGGGAGCACTAACTCGTAGAAAATTGGCATGGCAACCGCTGCTTTTTGCTATTAGCTCAAGTAGTAACACTCACTAGTCTTAATAGCTAAAGTTTATGAAAAAAAACATAGTTTGCTTTTTGCAAATAAAGTTTTATTTATACTTACCCAAGCTACCAAAGTTTATCTATGGACAAGTTTAGTAATTTAACTTGCGTTATTAGTTTCTTATTCTAATACTATGTTTTTAAGTTCATAGTACATATTAGAATACATAGTAAATAAGGACATAGTTTTAGTGTCCTATAAGGAGTAAGGAGAAAGGGGCCATTCAAGTATTACGGAAGCACTATATGGGGGCGGGGGCGTCTTTGCTTTGCTTATTTTTGATGACATGGGGGTCTAGATGGTGATTACGTCAGCATGAGTTATTTATTTTTTGACACAAATGGCAACCCACACATTGTCTATGCTTGAAAACGAAGCGCATTTTCGGGGATTCGCACAAACTGCATATACCAATGTTTACGTAAGCAATGATTAGTAAGAGCTTTGCTTATTTTTGCTGACTAGGGGGAGGGGGGAGTAAATAATTGTAATAAATCTGCCTACGTAATACTTGAACGGCCCCAAAGACCTGCTTGCTTAAACTAATAAAATAAAACCGGCCAAGTGCGAGTCGGACTCGCGCATGAAGGGTTCCGTACCATTACCTATAAAACCGGCCAAGTGCGAGTCGGACTCTATAAAAACCATTATCTCCATAAAAGCGGCAAAAAAAACAGGTTTGTTGTATGGGAGCCCCCTTAAATATTTAATTTATTCTACTTTTTAGTATATTTTGTTGTTATAGCAGATACTCATCTGTAAAAATTTAAACTGTCAACTATCATGGTTCCTGAGATACAGCCTCGGACAGACTTTCTATAAAAACGAGCAAAAAAATAACTTTTTTTGTATGGGAGCCCCCTTAAATATTTATTTTATTCTGGTTTTTAGTATTTGTTGTTATAGGGCCAATAGAAATACAACATCTGCGAAAATTTCAACTATCTAACTATCACGGTTCATGAGATACAGCCTGGTGACAGACGGACGGACGGACGGACGGACAGCGGAGCCTTAGTAATAGGGTCCCGTTTTTTTTTTTGGGAACGGAACCCTAAGTGATAAGTGATATGGGCTCCCATTTTCCGAATGTAGGCTCTTAAGTGGCCCATTATGCGTGTGGGTCAGTGGTTGTTCCAGCCACTTCAGCTCCGTCCAGAAGCTCAGAATCCTCCTGGGGATTTCGCAGGCTTCGCGGAGCGACCTAATGTCTGCAAGGATTTTTGCCCGGTGTTCTGCCACTCCCATGCAATCCAGGATTACATGGGCGACTGTTTCATCAGACTCTAGGCAGCCCCTACAGAGGGGACTGTCGGTGACGTTTAGTACGAATAAATGCTTGTTCAGAGCACAGTGGCCCGTAAGGGTATCCACCATTATTCGTAGGTTATCTTTGGATAGGTTTAGCAGTCTGCGCGTCAAACGCGGGGAGGGTCCTGTGTTTGGTTACGTTGTCCCACCTGTCTTTGTGTTGCATAAGGGTGCGCGCTCTGATCCAAGTCCGTATTTGGCTAAATGGAATCGGGATGGTTGGCACAGGGCCTGCCAAGATGGTGCTTGATCCCTTCCTAGCCAGTTCATCTGCCGCATCATTACCTATGGAACCGCTATGCCCCTTAATCCATTGCAGGACGACCCTGTTGGCTGAAGATATTTTGTTCAGCGCTTGGTGGCATTCGGTAATAAGTCCAGAAGTAGTGATTTCCTAGGGCTTGTAGTACTGATGCGCTATCAGAGAGTATCCTAATGATGTAGTTTTGGATACTCCTTCGTGCAACTGCGTTAGCTGCTTCCTTGATAGCCACGCATTCACATTGGAAAATGGAAGCATGTATCCCTAGAGCTAGTGATATGTGGATATTCAGATCGAGAGAGAAGACCCCGGCTCCTGAGCCGGTTTTCATTTTGGACCCGTCCGTATAAATGCGGACTTCATGGATTCCAGAGTAGTCTTTCTCCTCCTCCTTAAGTTGTATATGATACTTTTTCTCAAAAGCATAGAATTTTGGAGTCTTATCACACGGGGCTGCAATAAGAGGCTGATGTTGCAGGGCCCTGTCCAAAACAGACATGTGTGTGCTCTTAAACCCTAAAAAAGGCTTCTTAATATATAAAAAGTCGTGTTTGTTCGAACACTTATATTATAACTCGAGAACGGCTGGACTGATTTTCATGATTTTTGATTTGTTGTGTTTGTCTCCGTCCAGAATAGCAGAAAAACTTTTAAAAAAACGAGAAAATTCCCACGGGAACGGAGTCCTGGGCGAAAAACTAGCTACTATAATAATACTAATATTACTATTCATAATCAATACTGTATTAAACCAGTTATTTTGAGACTTTGACATCAACCCGGCAGGGCCCGGCGGACTCGGCGGGGTTGGCGACGAATGCTACCGGACCCGGCCGGGTTGAGAAACATACTGGGTTGCAATCCCAGATGGTAAAATTTTGTCAGAATTTGGGCATTTGTTGGTGTAATACTCTGCCTGCACTTATGGGAGTTTTTCTTCCTGGAGTATTATTATTATTTATTCTGTGTCCTACATTCCACTGAGGATTGTCACGATCAAGGTGAAATATCTACAGCATTTGCAAGGGTTTTGACAATGTTCCTATGTGCTGCACGATTTTCCTTATCCTGTAGGCATAATCAAGTAAAAATGAAAAAATACTATAAACCTTACATCATAGCATTGCATCTTACTGCATATACGTACCATTAAATGCCAATTTTCGTAGTTGGCCTAGGTCAATTACATCGTCAGCTAGTACTTCCTCAAATGCTTTTATCCTAGAAAGTACAAAAAAACATTAAAACACTTTTTTATTTATCTAGCAGTATGGGTAGGGGACCAACTCTTGCATATTTAAACCACAAAAACAATTACCTTTATAATAAAAATAAGTCGAATAAATAGATGATTAGGATATTGTACCTAATACACATAATTTTCCTGCTATGTAAGACATGTAAGTAAACATCTATAAACATCACATAGGTAATAACCTACCCTAACCTAACCAAACTACAGTAAGCACAATAAGCATCCTCTAAGAAAATATTTAAAAGAACATATTTGTATGAAGCCTGGTATACCTAAACTTCAAGGTTATCACCCGAAGGAGCCCCACTATGGAGAAATCAAATGTTGGCAGCCACTGATGAAACTTGCGGCAATCGATAGAGAAAAATATTATAAAGCAAAAGATGTATACTTTCGGAGATATATAGCTTTGAAAATGAAAAAAAAATTAACTAACAAAAATATAATTTGAAGTCTTTACCTTCCTTACAGCATTAGATAACTCTATCATACTTGTTTGAGCATGGAAAAGAAAAACATTTTTTTAACTTTTATTATCATGTTAAGGTAGGTACAGTCAAGAGCACGCTAAGCTTGACACTTTAAATCTTATCCTATATTAGACATTTGAGAATGAAAAAGTATTTTTAATAAGTAGTAATATCTACTTTATTTTTAAAGTAATACTGTGTAATATCTATATAAATAAAAATGAATTGTTGTTCATTAGTCTGGCTAAAACTCGAGAACGGCTGAACCGATTTGGCTAATTTTAGTCTTGAAATATTCGTGGAAGTCCAGGGAAGGTTTAAAAGATGAGAAAATATGGAAAAAAGGCGTTACAAAGTTGGGCGGGTCAGCTAGTAAGTAATAATGTGTTTATTAGATAAGTAGGTACTGTAGAGAGGTCGTTATCTGTCTTCTTGAAAAGCCTTCTGATAGGTATCTTGTAATTAAAATAAATAAAACCGTTTCAAAAAACCAATTAGCTTCCTTTTGACGGTCAATGCTGGTATTTGACAGTCTTCTCGTAGCTTTACTTCAGATTTATATAAATTGTTTATTTAAACTAAATAAATAAAATAGGCAATCAAATACAGGATCATTTTACAGTCAGGTTTTCTAGACTTAAATAATCGACCATACTACTACAGGGTGATGTAAAACTCACGACGCTGTTGCAATAGGCACCTATTTTTTAAATTCATTTTAATTAATGTGAGATAATAAAAATAACACTCATGGAGATAGTTTTAAGTTAGGTTTTAAAGATTACATCACTTAAATGATCACCATTTTCAGCCTCACAAAGACTGGCTCTTTCGAGAACATTTATAATTATTTTCCTCAGAACATGAGGAAGTCGGATGTTGGCCTTCAGCTGCTCGATTGTCCTGGGTTTATGTGTGAATGTAGTCTGATTGCAAAACACCTACTTATATTTTTCCTAGACATGCGATATTCCTAATAAAACCTACTAGGACTGAAAAGACCAGGCGTAGCTTGACTTATGATATATTATCTAATAAACACGTTACTACTTTTAAAATACTTTTTCATTCTCAAATATCTAATATAGGATAGTATACAAAGTGTCAAGCTTAGCATGCCCTAGCTAAAAATGATAATAAAATTTAAAAAAACGCTTTTCCATTCTCAAACAAGTATGATAGAGTTATCTAATGCTGTAAGGAAGGTAAAGACTTCAAATTATATTTTTGTTAGTTAAAATTTTTTTCATTTCCAAAGCTCTATATCTCCGAAAGTATACATCTGGACATTTTTTCAATCAAGACTTTTGTTTTGTAATATTTTTCTCTATCAATTGTTTTTTCATTTCCAAAGCTCTATATCTCCGAAAGTATACATCTGGACATTTTTTCAATCAAGACTTTTGTTTTGTAATATTTTTCTCTATCAATTGCCGCAAGTTTCATCAGTGGCCGCCAACATTTGATTTCTCCATAGAAGGGCTTCTTCGGGTGATCACTTTGAAGTTTAGGTATACCACTAGGTTGGATGCTCTTTAAAATAAGGAAATGAGACAGATATGAGAGTTAAGTTTGGTTATTCTAATTTTACTGGAGAAACAGGAGGAATATATTTTTATATTTACTTACCCTTTTCCAATACGCCGACCAACAAGCATGATGCCTTTTCCTTTTATAAGTATAAAATTCTCTGACAAGTTTTATGATTCGAATAAATCCATGAATACTTATAAATATTACAAGTTTTAAATGAATTTAAATGTTTTTAGACCACCTGTCAGCATTCGAAGGAAGCCTTTAAAGGCATCATGCATACACTGCTGAATTTATCTAAAGATTTCTAAAGTCTAATCTAAATGATAATAATCTGTGCTTTGGACTGATTGGTCATGATTGAATTTAATTGAGCGAACTCTGGTGCTTATTGATATCGCTCTCGTAGATATGGGGCGTATTATTTACTGCTGTAATGTAATATTACAAGTAACGATTTCATAGATGCACAGTATTAGTTGCTTTACTCACCTTGCTTTATGTAAACTCATTTGTCCGAAAATGTCTCTCTTTGGGCGAATATACAACCTGCAGACGGCATCAAATCAACTCTAAGGTTTTAGGGTTTTAGTCAAGTGAAAAAAAGAAGGTAAAGACACATTACTATTATTTGTGAAGGCACACAAAGGAAACACAGTAAGGCTATGTGTGTTTTAATGTTATTTCTATTCTCGTTTGCCAGCTCTAGCTGTTTGACTCTATTTCTACAACTTAAAAGTACATGCACAAAACACGAAAAACGAACGAAGAAACAAGAAATATGTGTGATGTGATGTTGGTTGGATGTATGTTGGATTAGGAAATGAGTTGTGAGCGGGACGCATCATCTGCGGATTAATGCGAGTAAAAGAGATGCCAATAGTTACAGACGATTGACATCTGTCAATATTGTTATTTTTTATTTATTTTTAGGACAGGCAGGCAAAGGCAAAGCAAACTATTTTTTTTTTGTTAAATTTTATCCCTTTCGGGAAAGGCAAAGGAAACTATGTCCATACAGCCATGTCTTTAGTGAAAAATCTTCTTTCTTTAACTTAACCTAAGCCCTAAGCTTCTCATGTTCTGCGTAAAACCGGATAGCGTCTGTGGCGGCGAGAAGCACTGCCGCTGGATCGGAGCAGATACACTGTATCACTTGAATTACTTTTTAACCGACTTCCAAAAAGGAGGAGGTTTTATGTTCGACTGTATACAGGCTGGAATTTTGTAATGCCACCTGAAGGCAAAGTACTCTTAGTACTGTAGATAGAAAATTGTACTCAAAGAATCCATTCCTTTATTTTTGAAAAGAAAGAAAACTGCATTCAAGAATTTTTTAAAATTCGCTTGCCCCAACCGGGAATCGAACCGACTAAAATCTGTAAGAATACCCTGTACTTTTATTGCGTCAATCGTTAGGGTCAATTATAAGGATGAAATCTTTCTAACAAACTTGGTAAATTAAATGAAAGGAAGACTACGAAATCTTAAACCATTGTATATCTTTATTTTATGTATGTTCACCGATTTCTCCGCCATTTGGACCGATTTTCAAAATTCTTTTTTTTTGTTCGAAAGAGTATACTCCAGAAGTGGTCTTATTGTCACCAAGTCAGGATCTGACGGAATCCCATCAAAATCAAGGGCAACCCTTGAATGGAATAGGCACTTACAATGTTTCTCAAGTTCTTTCTATTATTTACGCCAAACATAGAAAAATATACACATAAACACTGTCTAGGGATATTGTATGATTTTTCATACAAAAGATGTCTGTTTGAGAAGCTATAATACCATATACTCGAGATACACGGAGTGATATAATTTTCAGATGAGCCAGTGCTAAACATGAATTTTCAATTTTTATCAATGAATTTAATTTTTCTTGAAATTTGTGAAAACGTGACTAAAATGAAAAAAAAATTGCGCTAATTCCACCATTTTCATACAAAAAGCAGTGCATTTTTGTTTTCGTTTACGTCACGTTTAAAAAAAAAACAATTTAAACAAAATTCATTGACGAGAATTGAAAATTCAGATTTAACACTTGCTCATCTTAAAATTATATCCCTCCATGTGTCTCGAGTATGCTTTTATAGCTTCTTATAGCGTGACCACAAGAAATAGGGGTTCATTTTTATAATAGGTACCTAAAGATTTGCTCGGTGATCAAAACGCTCGTGTAATATTTGATTAGTGACGAGTAAAACGAAACAAAAACGAATAACAGCGTCTCGTTCTTTGTCATGAATGATTGTAGAAATCTTTAAAATTGGCCGCAATCTTGTTTGTTTTGGCTATTTCTACTAATACCTACTGTTGATTAAGCGGGGCGGCAATTTGAAAAATATAGATATTCTTAGAGGATACCACAATGAGTAAGATGTGGAAGCCAGCTGGATTTGACCCATAAAGTATTTTAGAGGTCAAATTACAACATTGATGATGTTTATTCCGTTCTAATGTCTTTTTAGGAATTCAATTGGGAAGGTGTAAGAAAGTGACATAAAAAACAAATCTACACATCATCTGCCATGCCATCTAATGACACCCTAATCATCAAAATCGGTTCAGTAGTTTAGTCAGAAGTATTTATTTTTCCATTTAAGAGGTTGTCTAGATGACTAGGTACTAAATAGTACCTACTTACTGACTACTGATTGCTGAAAGAAAATGATTTGGTTTGAGAAGAAGCATCTTCTACCCTTAATACATACATACATAAGCTCACGCTTTTAATACCCATCGGGGTAAGCAGAGCATTAGGGGTCTTAGAACCACTTGATGCCACGTTTGACATACATTTTTCAGGGTTATTAGATGAACCATGATGTATAAAGGTGAGAGGTTGTCAGACTTTCGCCAATAATACAACAAAACCCTCGTGTCCTACTTAATGACTTTTATAGTATGCCTGGGAAGAGTTGGCAGCTGGTACTTTTAAGTTTTTCTTGCACTCCTAGTTCAGAGTGGAAGGCTATCTTCTATTTCACTCATTCTGTCGTATGTACAGGGACAACGGCACATCATGCTATCCAAAACTGTCAAATTTCGTCAATCGATTCTCAATTTTATCTCCAAGCATTAGAGTTTACTATCCATTGGGGAAATTTGACAATTTGTGGTAACCTGATGTGCCGTGCCGTACATTAAACGAACAAATTGTTCCAACACTGGTATTGATTCCGAGCTGATATCGCAAGACATGGACTGGAGCTTTTCAAAAGCTTAAACTAGATATCTTCTTTTTCTTATCGTGTAGGTATAGTCAAGTATGAGGCGAACTTGGCTAACCCTGGTGTCAGAGTTTTCAAACCTCACAATGGCCTCTGGCTTGGTTTTAACGACTGTAGTCAATCGACAACAGCCAGGACCGACAGCTTAACGTGCCGTCCGAAGCACGGAAACGCTCGTGATAAATTGCCTCTTTTGGTCACGCATCAGGTTCCCTGCCTCTGTGTGCGTTGCTTAACCTCACTGATCGGTCGTGATCAGCGAGAGCCACTGGGGTACAAGCGCTTCAAGCTTAAACTAAGAACTTTTAGAAAAGCTTTCTGGGTGTCGAAAGTATTCTTACCTCTGCCATGCCGATGCCGCGTCGTCGGCTAGACACAGTGTATGAATAGGTAAGCCTATTCATAAAGTGCATTTTTATAAATAGAATAGAGTGCCTGAAACTTTACCCAACACCAAAAGTAATCTATAATTCGTCGTGAGTATTTTGGTTGAAAACATGCAAAGCGTTGTGTGGGAGCCAGAGTCCGGCTCGCACTTGGCTTTTTAGATTAATTTAGTAGGTAGTTGTTATAGCGGTAACAGAAATATATCATTTCTGAAAATTTTAACTATCTAGCTATAACGGTTCATAAGATATAGCCTGGTGACAGAAGAACGGACGGACACACCCTTTATACACCCTTTGGATACGGAACCCTAACAAGTGGCTGTATAATGAATTATTCCTTTGCCAGTATTAAATAAAAAAAAGAGTGGCTGTACATTCATATAATCCTTTGCCAATACTAAATTTAAAAAAAGGTAAGTATATAAAAAAGTACTTTTTTTATTTATTTTTTATTTTTTTTTATTTTTATTTTTTATTAGTTCTTAGCCTGGATTCTAGTCCTTTAGGCTGAAATCTTCATTTTTATTCCAATATCTTCATTTTAACGCAACTTAACCTAACCCCTAAGCTCCTCATGTCCTCCGCAAAACAACGATAGTGTATTGCTTTACGAAAAACTGGCGGCGAGTAGCACAACCGCGAGGATCTTTGTCGGTACCAAACGAGCAGAAACACTGTTATCACTTGAATTTTTTTTCACTACACGAACTTTAGTCACTTTACTGCATAAAACACTATCAATTTTATACATTAAACAACTTTTTCACGTAGAAAACGAAAATTCAATCGACACAGCAACTGTCCCGCGTTCCATGAGCATGAGACTTTTGGCGGGAACTCGCACAGCAACTGTCCGAGTTCCCGCCAAAAGTCTCATAAAAAAGTACTTTGTGGCAGTGTTGCCATATATACGGATTTGTCCGTATTTGTACGGATTTTGCAAGTTCAATACGGATGAATCAATATTACGGATTTTTATACGGATTTACTCTAAACACAGAATTTGCTTCAAAAGGACCCCGTTTTCGAGCCTTCTTCACCTAATTTTGACCAATTTCGTCACAAAGCTGGTGAGTTTGCTCCACTGTAGTGCGGCAGTACAGCAAAATTTCTTCAATGAAGACGAAACCAAGAAATAAATTATGTACCTCAACGATAACGGACCCGCTACTACTAAACAACTTGTACGGAAATCACCCTCTTTTGATTTAAATCTTGATTCAAAAATGTTACTTTTAATTTTTATACGGAATTAATACGGAATTTTAACCAAAATACGGGATATTTATACGGAATTTCAATAAAAACAGAAATACGCATTTTGTACGGATTTTTGTAATGAATATACAGATTTCACATCTACTTCATGTGGCAACACTGCTTTGTGGTGTTGTCATTCCGCCAAGTAATAGCTAGCTAGCTAGTGTTTCGTGGTGTCGTTCTCGTCTCGTTCGTTCGTTTTGTAGTCGTGATCGTGTTCTCCGTTGCGCGTTTGTGAAATTTATTGCCTTTCCTTGAATTAATTTAACCCAAAGAAACAGCAAATCAAAGAAAGTGATTTTATAATTTTTTTACACTACGACTACTGTTATTTTTACCAAGTTATAACCTGAGCAACCTTAACATGGCACAGTAAGTTATAGATTGGCTTCTTTTTTGCTTGAATCATGACTTTTAAAAACTAACGTGAAGAAAAGTAACTTGGTCAGTGAGCAATAACATAATTGAAACTGTTAGTGCATGTTCAAATATAGTGTGATGTAGACGAGACATGAAAAGGTCCCTAACATGACCCAGCGACCAAGGTCACCGTTTTAGACACACTAGTAACATAAGTTTAACCCTTTTATTGGTCAATCTTTCCCATGTCCAATTTCTCGACAGTAGGTACTATAATTTCAGTACCTAATATTACCAAGTACGCTAATTGATAGTTACTCCATTATTGCTCATTAAAATCTATTATTAATTTAATTTATAATCATTTAATAATATAACCTATAAGTATACTGTTGATAGCATAATTTTAAACATATTTTGGGTATAATGTCCAATCTTCATACAATTTTACTTTATATACTATGATTGCTGTGAACTTAATTACAGTTCTCATTGATCCAATGAAACAAGCAGGTTACTTGAAGCAAGGTTATTTGAAGGTTACTCAGTAAAGTAATGCTTATTGCGAATGTGTTATTTGAAATACATTTTTGTTTGATTTAAAAATTATAAAGAAAAGTTATATTCTATTTAAACTGTGACACTGGTTCAGAGTTAATATTTAAATATTTTAGACATTTTTGTTTTGATTTAAGAGATAACAAAGTTACATTTTATTATATTTAAACTATGACACTGGTCCAGAATTCATATTAAAAAAGCTTTCATATAAATTATTATCCTCTGAATTAATTTGCAGACCACAAGCTGACATTGCCCTCATTGGCCTGGCTGTAATGGGCCAAAACATAATCCTAAATATGGATGACCATGGATTTGTGGTCTGTGCTTTCAACAGAACTGTCTCCAAGGTAAAATCACCACGTTACAAAGTTTCTATCTACCTATACAGCTATGATAATGTATCGTGACTAGCATCATTTCAAATTATTGATTCAGCAAAACAGGTAGATATATAGATAGATAGATAAACTTTAATGTGTGTAATGACATAATTAGTTTTACTTAAAACAAGCTTTTTCCCAAGGCTTCGCTCACACAAAAAACTCTTAGTCACCCATTTCATTCTTTAACCCTTAGGGACGATTTCCCAAAAATTGCAAAACATGTGTCCTTTTATTTGCTTCAAGGTATATCTTGACGAAGTTTCGAGTCAAGACGTCCATAAAAATTGTTTTCTCCATAAGAACTTTAACCCCCCATTTCACCACCTTAGGGGTTGAATTTCGAAAAGTCCTTTCTTAGTGTTTGCCTATGTTATAAAAGACACATTTTTGCCAAATTTCAGCTTTCTAGGTGTAAGGGTATGGGCTGGGCGTTGATGAGTCAGTGAATCAGGACCTCCAATTTTATATCTTAATATATATCATCACAATTTATATTGTAATAATTGACAATTATTATTATCATTTGTGATAATCTAAAATTCTAGTAAAAGGATTTTGTTTTAGGTTCATGAATTTCTCGCGAATGAGGCTAAAGGCACTAAAATTATTGGTGCCACATCTTTAGAAGATATGGTTTCCAAACTAAAAAAACCCAGAAAAGTCATGTTGTTAGTAAAAGGTAAGTGAAATCTATAACAATGCTATGATTCCTTCATGTTAGTGTGGTAAATTGGTGAAATGTAAAGATGTGGATCAGTGCATCAAACCGAATCACTCCTTCAAGGAAAATGTGAGTTTTTTGCTAAAGTAGAAAACAGAAGGAAATAAATATGTATTTGGTTTTGCTGGTATTTTTTTAAAAGTTCTTCCACAAATCTGGCTTTCAATTGTTTAAAGGAATTTGATTTACATTTTTTATTCCATTATTGTTGCATCAGATGAATTTTAATGCTTTATTATTTACAGTTCTAATGCTTATAAGAACTTTTTAAAATTAAAAATCCACTTTGATTTCATTGTTTCAATATTTTCAAGTTGGTGTAAATTGTAGTGGGCATAAGTAAACCTTAGATTTTTCTACCATTCCATACAAAAGGTATTTAAAACAAACATTGCATGATATTTGTATTTTCAGCTGGTTTTGCCGTAGACGAATTTGTAAAGAAACTAGTACCCCTGCTTGAAAAGGGAGACATTATCATTGATGGAGGTAACTCTCAGTACACTGACACACAGAAGTGGTGCAAAGAACTCGCACCTGCTGGAATTTTATACATTGGTATGGGTGTAAGTACACATGTTGTCCTAACAAATATTATGGTATTAGTACCAGGTGACCGAGATGAAGCTCGGGTTGGTTGGTGGCGCCATTTTTGTTTTTCTGGAACTAATATTTTTTATTTTTGGCAAAAAAGCGTGATGCGTTTTTTTGGAAATAAAAATGTGATGAAATCATTTTAGCCCGGAAATGCTCCAAAATCATTAGAGCTGTTTTCGAGAAACCGGTTATATAGGGTGTTATTATTATTATTATTTAAGGAGTTCGAAGGGTTGGGGTCAAGCGTGTACGCAGGCCCCCATGTCACTGCGACCTTGACCTATTGTAACAGTACCTTGACAGATCTATTGTAACAGTAAGGTGTTAGGAAGAGTGTGTGCCATACGATTAAGTCGAGCAGCTAAGTTTATTGGCTATATGTTCTGGCCAATCATACCCCTTTTTGCCAAATATTTTTTTTTAAAGATATTTTTATTATATTTCAAAAAAATTGCTGAAAGTTGTACTGTTTGTTATCATAACTTTTTTAAATTGGTGTTACGGTCTGTTTTTTTTTATCATCTTTATGTATGCTTGTTCCACTTACATTGATATTTGTTTTAAATAATGTAAATTACAACTTTTGTGAGCCATCGAAGTCTTAAGAAGAAAAGAAAAAAGATTTTCATTTGAAATTTGAGGAGCATCACAAACTAAGAGAATCACAGTTCTTACAGTTCTCTTAAAACTTCTCCAGTTCATAACCTTTCTATAGGTATACCACATGCACCACTTTTTTAAAAATCTTGTCATATAATAAGCGACGCAAAATTTTGTGGCCATATGAAACTCAAAAACAAAACAATGGAAAAGGGTTTCTATTATCAGTTAAAGGTGTGTTTGTGTTATGTTATTTTTAAAGCCCTGACGAAAAAGAGGGATGTTATAAGTTTACGCGTGGATCTGTATGTCTGTGTATCTGTCTGTGGCATCGTAGCTTTAAACGAGTGGACCGATTCTGATGCGTTTTTTTGTTTGAAAGCTGACGTAATCGAGAATGGTTCTTAACGATAGTTTATTTAGATTTGTTCAGTGGTTTGAAGATTCAGGAAAAATTGGAGGGGAGGTGAATGACATAAGATATTTTTTTATGGGAAAAGTTAGTTTTGTAATACCTATTAGTAAATATATTTATAAAATATGAGTATAAAGTTTAAACAGTAAATTTTAGTGAGATAGGAGCTTGATGTGCTCTTGGGTGTATGTACTACAGCGGCAGCGGCGTGTGCGCGATTTATGAACACACATTTTTCCTGTCTGCTTTAACAGATGCCGTTACAGTTTATTTATCTATACTTCTATACTAATATTATAAAAAGGAAAGATTTGATTGTTTGTTTGTTTGCATTGAATAGGCTTCGAAACTACTGGACCGATTTGAAAAATTCTTTCACATAATTTTCCCGAATTCTCACAGGAACAAAGGAATGCTAGTCAAGAACATAAAGTAACAGATTTTTTCGTGTGAATAGGTAAGCGGCGGAGAAGACGGCGCGCGATATGGCCCATCTCTGATGCCTGGTGGGCATCCTGCTGCTTGGCCCCATGTGAAGCCCATATTCCAGGTAAGACCGTTTTTGGTCTTTGAGCCTAACATGTAGGTAGGTATTATTATTCTCAAATGAATCTATTGCGCAGGCCATAAGTGCGAAAGCCAATGACGAGCCGTGCTGCGACTGGGTCGGCGAAGATGGCGCTGGCCACTTTGTGAAAATGGTTCACAACGGTATTGAGTACGGAGATATGCAGCTCATCTGCGAAGTCTACCATTTGATGAAGGATGTCTTGGGTGAGTGTGCTTAACTTATAATCGCATTTCAACTGTCGAGCTTCTCTTGTATGTACATTGTTTAAAAAAGTTCATAATTTAAATAAACTAGATTGTAAATTTTGTATTTAGGCCTAGTTTTTATGAAATAAAATATCTTACGAGTATGTAGGTACTCGCTAAAAGCACAAAATTCTCACAAAAAAATTACTCTCATGTTTAGGAATGGAGCAAAATGAAATGGCAGAAGTATTTAATGAGTGGAACAAAGGAGAGCTTGACTCTTTTCTGATCGAAATCACTCGCGATATTCTGAAGTTCAAAGATGCTGATGGTAAGTGAAATTAAAATTACTAAAAATGTACATAACTGTTTTTATAATTTTTATATACGGGTGTTATAGGTGCGACGCGACGCCTATATCTGTGTCTAATTCTATGGCATCGTAGCCCCTATAAATCGTTGCATTTTAAGAAAAAATAACATAATTTATGATTCTATGCATTTTGAGGCAGTGAATTTAAGAGCAAAGATACCTACTCGTAGTAAGACTTTTCATAAAATTTTACATTTTCAACTCATGTTACTGCGTGCCAGTTTGTATTCTAAGGTGCCAGCTGGGGGTCGACAGTTTCGAGAAAGATGTCTTGTCTATTGTCTATGAAACTGATGAATTGATGAAGCTTCATCAGGCATAGCGCTGAATTCGATCTAGGTATTTTCCGCGTTAAGGCAGTAACATTTTGTATTTGGTAGGTCAGTATCTGCTGCCAAAGATCCGCGACTCCGCTGGACAGAAGGGCACAGGCAAGTGGACTGGAATCGCCGCCTTAGAGTACGGCGTGCCCGTTACTCTAATCGGAGAAGCTGTCTTCGCTCGCTGCTTATCTGCACTTAAAGGTTTGTTTAGTATGACATAACATTAACAATTTATCTCTTCGTATATTAGACAACTACCTTATAACAGTAGATAATTTGACTTTGTACTTTATGACATAGGCTACTTTTACACGCGACCGAAGTCGCAGGCGAAAAGCTCAGTTAAACCAATAAATGTTTTTTTATTATATCAGAGGAACGCGTAAAAGCCAGCAAGGTCCTCCCGGGCTCGACGGCCAAGTTTACCGGCAACAGAAAAGAGTTCCTAGAACAACTGCGTAAAGCACTCTTCGCCAGCAAAATCATTTCGTACGCACAAGGGTTCATGCTCTTACGAGAGGCTGCCAAGGTAACGTTAGTTTTATAGCGTATATTTAGTATATTATTTTGCGGTCTAAACGTAATCTGTTAATCAAATATGTGGTGACTTTCCCCAATTGGACACCTTCCCCCACGATAACAGTATGTAATTACAAAAAAAATTACTTTTCTTTACCAAGCAATCAGATGATCGCACGTGCATGGAGATCCTTTATATTTCAACTTACGTTCCTTGGGGAAAGTTGTTCAGTTTAGTGTGCTGATTCTCAAGCAAATCGATTTAAAGTCACTATTGTAGTTCTTAACATTAGTTCGACTGAAATACAGCGCTTCTATTTTCTTATTGTGGTTCGACAAATTTCGTATTTCGAATAAGTAAATTGATATTTAAAAGACAAGAACGAGACAGACTCTGTTTGCCGAGAGACATTAAGAGAATACAAACACTGTACACCACTTGATTATAGCACTAATATTGCTTACTGGGCGTACCGACTGTGACAAAAGGTTTTGTCCAGCACGGGCATTATATTTTAGCGTTATGCGAGTGATATCAAATACGTTAAAAATATATATTTTTTTCAAATTTCTTCCACACCGCGATATAGGTACCTACTCATAAAACGTGCGAAGATGCAACTTGGCTCTTCCTTTTTCAAATAACTAAAATGGCATACGAAAGATTCCTTTTAAGACTACTGACACGCAATCATTATTCGTAAGGTAATAGGTCGCAGGTTATAGTCAAGGGCAGGCGCGCATGCGATTTTTTTCTTATCAAGCGCAGTTTAAAAGTTGTGAATCAAAACAAAACGTGATACAGATATTTCGATATAGGTATGTCTTGTGTTTGTAGGTTAACAACTGGAATCTGAACTACGGCAGCATCGCGCTTATGTGGCGAGGAGGCTGCATCATTAGGAGCGTCTTCCTTGGCAACATCAAGGTAATGTTAGATATAACGCTACACTTTCAAATCCCGATACTAAGGTGAAACCTACGATTATATAATCAGACGTCTTTGTCAAGAAAACACTGTCTTTACTGAAAATTGATTTTTACAATTATTTAGCAGCGAGGAGGCAGCGTCCACAGACCTAGCAGCGCTGTACCGCTTAACTAAACAAGCCGTTAACTTTGATTTTTTAACCCCCGACAAAAAACGAGGGGTATTATAAGTTTGATGTATGTATATCTGTGTTTCTGCGTGTGTCTGTCGCATCGTTGCTCCTAAACGAATGGACCAATTTCCATGCGGTTTTATTTGTTTTAAAACTTTTTTTTTTTACAAAGCATCGGTAAACTTCTGACCACAATCTTGCTGCCCAAAAGACTAAGATGAGGTCGACGATGGAACCAGTTTATTCAGAATTGCCCTTAAAGGCAAACTGACGTAATCGAGATGGTTCTTAGCTATATTTTTCAACACATTTGCTCATAAAGTGGGTCTTATGTCATTGTTTTAAGGTTAATAATGATATGTATTACCCAGCCCGTGAGTAATAAAAATAAAGCACTAGTACGTAATGGTTTTTTTCTTTTAAATTTCAGCAAAGAGATCAGATCTTATTTTATATTTAAAATTAAGTGTAAATATTAAACTATACGTAAATAAAAATATAATTCCACTAAATCATTTAAATTTAACAGAAAATTATCATTTATTTATGCTAAAACGTGAAATATATAGTAATCAGTGCCAATTACTAACTGAAATTTAAAAAGTTGTAATCAGTAAATTGATTTTTAAAAGACGAGCGGTCCACCAACCCGCATTGGGCCAGCGTGGTGGACTATGGCCTAAATCCCCTTCGTGTTTCGAAGGTAGGCCCGTGCCCCTCGATGGGGATGTATATGGGCTGGTAAAAAAAAAAACAGTACCGATCCAAACTCACTCACTCAACCAACGGGAGCTTCTTTAACCTTTAATTGTACTTGACTGGAATGACATTGTGATAACGGCGCGTGACCATTATATTGATTTGAATGTCACGGTCATGCTTTACAGGTTTAAGACTGGAGCACATTTGTATAAATATCTATTGCCTGCTTGTTATTTCATTATAAGTTATGTTGTCGAGGTTTTTGTTAGAGATTTGTCGCTAGTGGCCGTGTCTAATTGATGGTTGGAGAATAAAAAGCGTGACCAAAACTATAGTACTATGAATAATCACATTTGTAGTAAGTATTCTTTTAAATACAGATTTAGTTTGCCTTGGCGTCTCTGTGTTATTTTTTGTACTTTTATCTGTAACATACAGTACATACTCACGCTATAACTGTTAAAAACATTGGAAAATTGATGGAAAAATTCTCCCGGGAACGAAGTCCCGGGCGAGAAGTTAGTAATAAAAAAAGATTATAAATAAAATATTGGTAATATTGGCGCAAGACAGAATGGAATGGTGCACTTTAATGTCGGAGGCCAAGATCCACTTTGGGTCATTGAGCCAGCGAAGTAAGTGAATAGAATATTACTAGCTTATGCCCGCAACTTCATTTGCGTTTTATTTTTTTTTATGGAATAGACACTACATTGATGGAACTATACATGAAATTGAGGTTTTTTTTCAAGCACCATTTAGTTCATATTTTCGTTCATTTCTAAACATGTTTTTTTTATTTCAAAACTTGGCCATACTGTATTACATTGGACCTAAAGACAAAGCTCTAACTCGCTTCCCGTTCCCAGGGGAATTTTTAACTTTGCATTCACTAAGGTCAAATTCAAGCATGGCATGTCAAATTTCAAGCATCTAACTTATGTAGTTTAGATTTTTTCATACAACATTTTTTTCGCGCTAACTCTCGTTCCCATGGGAATTTTTCAAAATACAGCCCTAACATGCATGCTAGATTGAACACATCTATCTTACGTGATTTAGATTTTTACATACAAAAGTTTTTTCCCGCTAACTCCCGTTCCCGTGGGAATTTCACAATATCCTGTTGCAACTAAGCTTTAAGGTACCTGCAAGCCAAATTTCAAGCGTCTAACTTAAGCGGTTTAGATTTTTCATACAAAAGGATTTTCCCGCTAATTCCCGTTCCCGTGGGAATTTCGGGAATTCCTTTCTTAGTGCACCTCTACGGTACCTAAGCTACGTCCCTTCCAAATTTCAAGTGCCTACGTTTAGCCGTTTAGGCTGTGCGTTGATATGTCAATCAGTCAGTCAGTTTTTCCTTTTATATATTTAGATGTTTTGTTGTAGGAAGCGTTTACAAAAAACCCTCAGTTGTCGAACTTGCTGCTGGACCCGTATTTCTGCGAGCGGATGGGGTCGGCGCAGCAGGCGCTGCGGCAGGTGGTGGCGCAGGCGGCGCTGGGCGGCGTGCCCGCGCCGGCGCTCGGCGCCGCGCTCGCCTTCTACGACGGGTACCGCAGCGGGGCTCTACCAGCTAACTTACTTCAGGTAATTTCGAGTTAATAGTAGATTGTTAACCAAGGGCTGTATGACATCAATTGCATACGAGGTTTTTGGCGCCCGAGCGCAGCGAGGGCGCTAATTAGCCCGAGTATGCAATTGATGCTTACACCCGAGATAAACACTCTGCTTTACATATCGATTGTGAGGTAAGTAAAAAAACAAGAAAGCAGGTTTCTATGAACATTTATTAAAGATAAATGTGTATTTAATTAAAATTTCGCGCCTAGCTAGTCGACTGCCTTTTTTACTCTTCACGATTTTATGGCACGCAAGCGCGTCAAATCGTACGGGCCAGTTTGATTTTTAAATCGATTTCAACTAACATACGATGTGACTTCGAAACAAATACTTCGATATTAAAAATAAAGTCTTCATAAATTCTTATATAAATTGTCTTGATTCCGATTCGAGTAAATAATCGATACCGAGAAAAAAAAGTAACTTTTTAATAATATTCTTCTTGCAGTATTGAGTATGACAGTTCTTTTTTCAAATTCCAAAACCTATGCTGTAATGTTATATTCTTTACATATCTCTTGCTCTGTAAGTACTCACTTACTTCCCTGAATGCCGGGGTGTATGGATATCATTACAGCATAGGTTTCAAAACCTACCATGTAATGTTAACATTACAGCATAGGTTTTGGAATTTGAAAAAAGAACTGTCATACTCAATACTGCAAGAAGAATATTTTTAAAAAGTTACTTTTTTTTTTCTCGGTATCGATTATTTACTCGAATCGGAATCAAGACAATTTATATAAGAATTTATGAAGATTTTATTTTAAATATCGAACTATTTGTTTCGCAGTCACATCGTATGTTAGTTGAAATCGATTTAAAAATCAAACTGGCCAGTACGATTTGTCGCGCTTGCGTGCCATAAAATCGTGAAGAGTAAAAAAGCCAGTCGACTAGCTAGGCGCGAAATTTAATTAAATACACATGTTTCTCTTTAATAAATGTTCATAGAAACCTGCTTTCTTGTTTTTTTACTTACCTCACAATCGATATGTAAAGCAGAGTGTTTATCTCGGGTGTAAGCATCAATTGCATACTCGGGCTAATTAGCGTCCTCGCTGCGCTCGGGCGCCAAAAACCTCGTATGCAATTGATGTCATACAGCCCTTGGTTAACAATCTACTATTATTTCTCAATAGAAAATTACAATTAACTTAGACCTAAAGTTAACAATATTATATTATTGAGCGTGGCGGTACAATATTACATTCCAAGCCAAGTGATCAAAACAGCTTTCCAGTAATGTGAGTGAGAATTGTAATCAATTTATTTGTAACTTTGAATCAGAATACTAGTTAACTAAGACACGCCTGAAGATGATGTAATCGAAACCGGTCGCAAAAAAAATAATTAAATAAATAAGTGGAACTAGTGTAATAATCATGTCTTTCATTGGTAATTACTTCAAATAAACTTCTAATCATATACCTACTTTTTTTCGCGTGTTCTTGTAGGATAGCCGTCAAAACGGTAATGTCATGCCATTAGTTTTCGTTAATATTCGATTTGTAATATCATCTAAATATATAAAACAAAGTCGTGTTAGTTACACCACTTATAACTCAAGATCGGCTGGACCGATTTCCATGGTTTTTGATTTGTTGTGTTTCTCTCCTTCCCGAATAGCAGAATAACTATTAAAAACATTGGAAAATTGACTGGAAAATTCCCACGGGAACGAAGTCCCGGGCGAAAAGCTAGTACTATAATATATTTTTCACCTCTCCAACTCGAAAAGAGAGCTTTTGCTTGTCAAAATCAGAGAGCAAAATCGTTGTTTGCTCACTGCATTTTTTGAGCGAGAGAAAAAGTGATTTGAATTTGAAACACTAATTTTGAAATGACTTGGCGCGGTGTTTTGTTCTGAAACTAATGTAGGCCAGGCCTATCAAATCACGAAATTTTATATTATTTATTGAAATCAAAATTACAAAAATCTGTTAAATATTGATCGTTTAACCATTGAATTGGCAAAAATGTTCAACTGTATAATATTGTAATTTTGCTTCACAATATTTAAAAAAAAGTCTAGTGTTTCATTAAAAAAAAAAACAAATCAGAAAAAGAATCCTACATTATCTGTGATTAACACAGGGTACATGATTTTCCCGAATTCCCACGGGAACGAAGTCCCGGGCGGAAAGCTAGTAACTTTATAAAAATGTTACGAAGTGCAATTTCTGAACGCAAACTATAATCCTGGCTACTTTTAAAAAAACCGGCCAAGTGCGAGTCGGACTCGCGCACCGAGGGTTCCGTACAAACCTAGCTTAAAGGTATTGTAGACCTGAGTATTTGATATGAATTTCAATTTAATACCTCAACGCGTTCATGAGGAAAGGGGTAGTAAGTTTAAAAATATTAAAAATATTTTTATGATATGATGTAATTAAAAATTTATGGTTTTCGCAATTTTTCCTTTATCTGTGCTATAAGACGTTGCTTCGTACCAAATTTCAAGATTCTGTGTTCACGGGAAGTACCCTGTAGGTTTTGATTCCTTTGCGAGTGTCGAAAATTTGCGGAAATTTGCGGCATAAACGGCTGTATCTTTTGATTGCGTTGGCTTAGAAGTTTGATTTTTTCACAGCTTCAAGAGACAGTAGACTTGAGTAATTGATATAAATTTCAGCTTCATACCTCTACGCGTTCCTGAGAAAAAGGGTCTTGACAGACGGACGGACGGACGGACAGACGGACAACAAAGTGATCCTATAAGGGTTCCGTTTTTTCCTTTTGAGGTACGGAACCCTAAAAAGAACAAAACACTCACCTATTTCTCGCTGTAGAGGTGAAAAATTATGTGTTTAACACGAGAGCAAGTTTTTTTAATCTCGTGCCTTTAAATCACGAGCTAGCGAAGTAGTCTACAGTTGAATCACGAGCGTAGCGATTGCACTCGGGTAGCAAAACTAACTTTGCTCTCTTGTTGAAGAAATAACTAATAAAATAAAGTCCCCCACGCCGCGTCTGTTTGTCTGTCTGAACGCGATAAACTCAAAAAATACTTAACGAATTTTCATACAATTTTCACCAATGGACGAAGTGATTCAAGAAGAATGATTCAAGTGTATAATTTATACACATGAACCTATAACTACCCGAAACCGAAATTCCCACAGGAACGAAGTCTCGGGCGGGAAGCTAGTTCTTAATAATTAATTTGAACATTATAATGGTTATATTGTTCTCTGAAAGACCTGCTATTTGTTGATTATTTTATATTATTATTTAAAGCGTGTACTATACTTTTCCACACGAGGTGTGGCTGAAACGAACCTTTCAGGGACTTTACAACAGTAAAAACCAATTCTTTTTTATCATTTCATAGGTTGTCAATTCTTCTTTCAACTATTTTTTCTTACAAGTAATGTACAATTTTCAGGCTCAAAGAGATTACTTTGGCGCACACACGTACGAGTTGCTGACCAAGCCGGGTAGTTTCGTCCACACCAACTGGACTGGACACGGCGGTAATGTCTCCGCATCTACCTACAACAATTAGGTGTATCCACATCTTATATCGCCATACTAGTCTCAAATTTATTCAACACGCAATAATCAGAGAGCTGATTTATTACAGCATTTCAAGGTTATTTACCTAATATATATTACGACGTTCAATATCAACTGAAATCTTAAAATTATTTTCGTATTACCGTGAGGCCTTAGCCGTGTAAACAATGGTCCTGTTAAACAATATAATTATCGTAAACGATCTGCTCTCTGATTCAAAAGTACAAACTAAAAAGTGACTTTCTTACTAAAAAGTGACTTTCTTACTAAAAAGTGACTTTCTTACTAAAAAGTGACTTTCTTACTAAAAAGTGACTTTCTTACTGGGTGCTAAGTCGAACAGGAAAGAACTTTACCACCCTAAGGTTGAATATTTCTTGTATGCTGGAGAACGATAAGGTCTATTTTAGTTAGAAACTTTACAGTGACATTTTCAATTTCAAATTTTAGATCAACCCTGTAATCTAACCCTAAATATGCAGATATTTAAATGTATTTGAATTGTTACCGAACTTGATAAGGCACTCTTTTGTTCGACCAAACAATAATATGACAGTAGATGTTTATTTTTCATTTTACGTTTTTTAAGATTTTAAGAATTTGTTTTGTTTTACAGAAAAAAAAATCCTTCAAATTTACACAAAAATAATGCATATTTTTGAGCACATCTGAAGGTTTTTATCTTTAATTTTAAGAAAATTTAATCAAAGGCGATCATTGTATACGTATTTATTTTTCTGAGGTGATGGTATAAAAAGTAGTTGCTTAGATAAAACATTCCTTGGCTTACTTTCGGACCTCTTAGACAGGACAAGTAATTAGAACTCACATTCCATTGTAAAGTGGTGATTATGATTTTAATGTATTTTATTTTGTTTGGTGAAAGTTTTCTAAGATTAAGGATTAATTCCGATATTGCTGTGAGTATGTGCAAACACATAAGTGCTTCCTATTTTTTGAAGAATTTTATCGAAAATTAAATATTTTGTTATTTTACGAATGTTCAATGTTTCATTTAAAAAATAAGGTAGTTCCTGAAATTAATTAAATTGAATTTTGTAATATGGCAATCTGCGTGGTTGCAGTTCCGCTAACTTCACGTAGTAAATAAAATGCACGATGATGGGGAAAGCCGTGGATGCGTTCCAAAAAAGACCGGTAAGAGGAGAGATCTTGGGGACCAAACACAAGACAGTAAAATCAGTCAAAACCAGCTGCCCTAGCATACGCAATGAGACTTCAATGAGAGTTAATTGTCAAGGAAAACATAACTTTAAATATACTTAACAATAAAAGCATAGTATAAAAAGGGGAAGTAGGCTATCTTCATACGTCCGCACCGCGCGCGGCTTTTATGTGTGCGCCATAGTATCTATGCGTCGCCGCGCCGCATGCACACTCAACATAATCTGGGCACTGGGCGTGTTTCTCAGTGCGCCAGTACCGCACAAGGTTCGAGTGCGTGCGGCGACGCATAGATACTATGGTGCACACATACAAGCCGCGCGCGGTGCGGACGTATGAAGATAACTTACTTTGCCGTTGTCATACCATGGTAAAAGTTTGCATTTCTTTTGCATTCAATTAATGTTGCTAATTCATCTTGAATAGGACATGCATCCTTTCCAAATTCAAACGTAAGAGAAATTAAAACTTACACATAAAAATAGGGTCAATTTTCCTTTTCTCGATGGTTAAGTCTATTCTCATGAGATGAACTCTAATTGCGTACCTATGCTAGGGTAGCTGGAGCCATTAGGATTACAATAAGCATAAGCACGGCTACAATATTAGACTTTAACTTATTTAACCCTCGGCATACCAGGTAAAAATTTGTAACATGCCATACAAGGTGGGGTCTGACATACCCTAACAAAATGGTCGCTGTAATCAGATAGGAATAGGGGTACTGAATTATTATTGCATATTTTTGAAATTGAACATAACCTGAGTAGCACTATATAAAAAAAAATGAAATAGATTAAATGGTTGGTTGAAAAAGGGTAGCGAAAATGCCATCTTCTGACTACTAATTTAGACTTGAAATCATCCTAAGAATTGGTAATTACCAATTTTTGTAATTAAACTGACTAAATTTAAAAAAATTGAACAACGATGATACATCTTTAAATTTTTACTTCAATCTCGAGGTAGGAGTTCTTTAGTTCGCCATAATTGCATTTTGTATATGCTCAAATAACAACAATTCTAAACAAAAACGCATCTAGAGCTCTAAAAAACGCACGCACCACTAAACTAATGGTACTTGCCAGTGTAAGAACGTCGCAACACCAGCTACTGAGAGCTTCAGATTCCGCGCACGAAAATTTTTGAAAATATATCGATTTTTCACCGCCTGGGGTTTATTAGACCCCACCTGGTATGCGGAGGGTTAAATGTCTATGATGTAAATCCTATACGGCTCCTTTGCGTTTGCGCGTACCTATTTCATCGATTGTCACCGTTTCCCATGGGAATTTTGGGAAATCCTTTCTTAGGTTATCGAGGCACTTACGTTGCCTAAGGTATAAGTTTTATTAAGTTAGTGAGTTTCTTTTTAGCAGACTTAAAAAAAAACATCATTAGAGATCATCTCAACCAAAAAGTAGGAGGTTTTAAATTCTTATACCTGTAACGCCATAGAAATAGAAATAAGATAATAACTCTACGCCGGGAGAAGTCTATATTTTCAATTCAGTATTTGAAACTAGAATTCCTATGTCACTGACAGGTGACTGCCGAGTAAATTGTTCTCTTTGCTGCCAAGTTGGCATTTTCTTTGTCAAATTAGCTGTAAAAATAAAAACTTAAAAATTATGACAGGAGCCATTTTAATCTAAATTGAATAAACCGATATTATTTACATGCGGGCGCATGATTCTATTACTTCTGCTGGTGTGATTAATTATGTAGTCGGTGAATCAAAATGTTAGTGAGCGTGTAGTCCCGGTGTGGACTGGTTAATGACTATTTTGCCAAAATTATTGTGTTACTGAGATGGTATGTTGGACCTTGTTGAGTGTGGTCGTGTTCGTGATGTGGGCGCCGTGCCTGAGGCAGGGGCTGTGCACCGTGCCGGGCGCGGTGTACGCGAGGGACCGCAAGAACCGCCTCTTCAAAATAAACACCTCCGGGGCCTGCTCCGAGTGACCACCACGCCGGTGATATTCACCCCGCAGTTTCATCCTACTCTTGTGTGATCGTTTATTCAGTCTTTTCTAATTATGTTTAAATTAAAGTCCTTTGTTTCATAATGTTCCTAGCTCTTTCCTTGGGGGTGAAACTAAATAATGATGAAAACTAAAAAATGCTTTAGTAAAACAACAGTTTTTGTGTTCATTTTATTGACGACTAAATATTGTTGTTTCAACATTGATTACAATCAATAGGTACACCTATTTAAACATTTTGTAGAGAAAGGTAGGGGCATCTACGTGCAAAAAAGTGTTTACAGTTATCTTGTACTTATGTTTATTTATGCTTATAATTTGAAACCTCTTGTTAGCAAGACTGATTATTCCAGGGCTGTAAACGAGTCTTAAATTTTGCCGACATAAAAAGTTGAATTTACTTACCTTTACAGTTTTCTAAATAATACTTAACTAACAAAAAAAATCGTCTTTTGAAGAAGACGGCTTAGGTCGGTGCAAAAAGTACAAACAACAGATCCGCTGTATACATGTTACTAGTTCAAAATGAGTCAATACCATGTAAATGCTATGTTCATTAATAATCGCAACATATAAGTAGTTAATAATTAACATTTAAGTATAAATATTAAAGTTCACACACAGTTTAGTAACATACGAAATATTTGTCTACATTTGACTCACGTCATGCGTTAATATTTAATATTAATAGGAAAAATCTTCACAAAATATTAAATTAAGTGTGTATAAGTAAATATTGTTTAATAGATTTCTAAGCACCGGAGCTTGATCCTTACTTGAAACTACAAAATAAATAATAGGGTAGTAGACTGACGTTAAATATAAAGTACTTATTTATATAATATATTAATATTAAAGTATATAACGTATACGTAATATGATAATAGAATCTGAAATAAAATTTGAAATTTAAATTTCAAACCTTTTTGTCTATGCCTTTCTTACGAAACAAAGGATGTAATTTAAATGGCGGTACTGTACTGTGAATTAGTATTTCCCTCTAGTTAAGAGCTTTAAACATATTACCTATGTCTTTTTAATTTTAGATGTACTAAAAATCTTTTCTTTTAATATCAGACTATTTATAAGGTAAAACAGCTGCAATTTTAATAATGTTTTTTGTCTACTGCCCTATTCACAGACACGCGGAAAATGACACTTTGTAAAGGTGGGCTCTAGTATAAATTAGGACTAGGTAGGTATATATTTCAACCAACGCTAATGTAACATGCATAAACTTTATCTAAACACGTAATAAATGTACCTATGTCTGCTGTTGCAACACTATAGCTATTCCTGGCACCTAATACAGCAATACATTTAATATCCATTGTAACATGAAAATTTCAAGTGTAGGTACGTATACAAGTATTTCAGTAAAAATGGTCTGAATGTAAACATTTACTAAATAACAATAAACAGGCTAACTAATTACATACTCGTACGAGTACCTGCACGGTAGGTACTTCAGAGACCCAAGATGGTGTTCTTTTGACTTTTCTTTAAACTGTTATGTTAAAGTATTTGAAATAGATACCATCGATAGTACATCTATGTAATGTATACATCGAGGATACAATTTCTTTTAATAGGTGATATTTGATCTTAGACATCTACTTAATCTACACTAATATTATAAAGAGAAAAGATTTATTGTTTGTTTGCATTGAATAGGCTCCGAAACTACTGGACTGATTTCAAAAAATATTTCACTATTAGAATGCTACATTATCTCTGAGTAGGTAACATAGGCTACATCAGGGGTTCCCAATCTTTTTCAGTCCGCAGCGCACTTCTAACTTCAGAATTTGGTTATGGTGCCCTAGCGACGATGTTCGTCAAATCCTTGTTTCGTCAAATCCTAGTTTTGTCATATCCTAGTTTCGCCAAATCCTCATTTCGTCAAAGCCTTGTTTTGTCAAATTCTATATTCGCCGGCTGTCTTTGGACAGTCAATAACAAAAATCTAAAAAAAAACAGTAATTTTTTGCATTGAAAAACGGGCCTCCATCCATAACATGTAACACGAATCCTACTTATGTAACTACGTCATTGAAGTAGGTTATAGTAACAAGTGAAAAAAAAGGTGAATTCTTTTCGAGGGATACAAGAGCAGAGATGATTTTTTTTTCACGTGTTAGGTACCTACTCTACTTTTTACCATTGACTACGAGAAAAATAAAATAATTACTCTGTGACAGTAAATTATCAATAATAGCTGCTGCTTTAACGCGAAATGACTGGAACGAGAGGTTCACTTTTCATCACTGGATGTCGAACTCATTTTATGATTTTGAGACAAAAACTTTTAACAGAAACTTTTAATTGCATGAAAATTGCACAGAAAATTGGCTGAATTCCTTAATCTAAATTTAAAATTTTTAACCGAGCCATATTCCATACAGCCAGTTATTACATACAGCCAAGTTTTAGTACGTTTTTATAGCGAGAGTATGCAACCTCCTTGCACATTTTCTTTTGTTTTCTTACTAAAATCCGTATATTCGCGCATGTTCCAAATTCAAAATGTTCTATTCACTCAGTGAAATACACAGCATTTTATTCACTGTTTTTGAAGAATAACACACCCTTTTTCGAGGGGCAATGGTAAAAACATCATTATTTAATAATAATAAATCACTGAATAATCACTGTTTTTGAAGAATAACGGACTCTTTTTCGAGGGGCAATGGTAAAAAATATTATAGCGCAGTGTTTTTTCAACCTTTTTCTTGACACGACCCCCACAGTAAGAAAAAATATTTCGCGACCCCACGACCCTTCGCTTCGCGTTATACAATCTTTTTATGCGTTTTCATAATCAGGAGGATATTATGTGTTTGATTCCATTTGACATTTTCATCAATAGCTCGAATAAAAAGTAAGCAAATATGTTTTTGGAAAACGACTTAATTCTCAATGTAGCTTAACGGATCTACGATGAGAGAAATTAATTAATCAAAAACAAACACCATTAGGATGGGCGAGTAGTCATAGGATTTAAATTGTTTGTATGAACATACAAAATTAAATGTTTATGAATATATCCTTTTTTGTTAACATTTTCTTAATAAATCTGTCTTTCTAAACTTAATTGATTTGTTTAATGAGGTAGTTCTCTTGACCTCTTCCGACCCCCCTACAGAAGCTTCGGACCCCCCAGGGGGTCGCGACCCACACGTTGAAAAACACTGTTAAGCCGGGTCCGCTGCGCCGTGTTTTCGTGTTAGCTAACACGATAACATGTTTTGCTAACCGAATAGGGGCGTGGCCTAACAGTTTTGTTCGTAAAAACACAATAACATGTTTGCCGAGACGAATGGATTACATCCCCCGCGTTCGCCTGCGGGGAGGGAAAGGAACGCATTTTATGTTCGCACTCACGAGAAGAAGACGTCCGTCCTAATTTATCTATGGTCCGTCCGCCTGTATTGTCTTTGACGTCCGCCATTATATGTATCATTATATGTATTATTATTCTCAGTTATTATTCGAGTTATTTTTATTTACTCATTTACTCAGTATTACCCGGAACCTATTTTTATTATTTCTTTGTTGAACTAAATCAACTATTGCTAAAACAACTTCCACGTCTTCTTCGTAGGAACTCATTTTTGAAATGAAATAAAAACAATAACAAAAATAGGCGCAGCGGACGAGCGGTTTTGCAAACATGTTTTGGTAACATGTTTCGATAACATGTTTTGTTAGAAAATTGCCGCTGCGGACCCGGCTTTATAGCGATTTCAAGAGAACCTGCAACAAATATTTTCAAGAACTAATATTTGTCAACTCGAGAATGGCTGGACCGATTTGAATGATTCTTTATTTGGCGTGTTCCTATTTGTTACAATTATGTTAATACTATTTATAAAAAATGAAATTACTTACGTTTGCTAGTCTCGCTATAACTCGAGAACTTCTCTTCGAACTCTTTTTTGTGTTCCTAATTGTGACCTTTTCTTTGTACCTATTTACTTTACTTTTTGAGCAGTTTTAATTAGGTAACTGCTTTTAGAACCCAAAATATTTTTTTGCTAACCAGGTTATAATATTAGTCGCAAATTCATTATTTTTAGCAGCTCGATCATGATGTAACTGCCTCGTTTAATGAAGTATTTGCTACCTTTCGTTAGCATTATAGCAGCCACTTCTCGATTTTTATGAAGCCGAAATTTTGTCACAGAGTCAATATAATAGTTAAAAGTTTATTTTTATCACCAACAGATTCTTGTTGTTATTTTTTTGTGTCGTTCAAAATTAAATGCCATTAAATTTTTTTAAGAAAAAATAATTTATTTCGCAAAAGTTAGGAAATAAAGTAATAACTAGTATTTCCGCGGTCCGATCGTTTTGTTAGTTCGATCGTACGTATGTTGAACTAGCTTTCCGCCCGCGTGGACTACAGGTTATATCGTGCCCAACTGTGGGATAAAATGTAGCATATGTCCTTTTCCGGGCACTAATCTATCTCTGTACCAAATTTCATCAAAATTGGTTCAGTAGTTTAGGCGTGAAAGACGGACAGACAGACAAAGTGAGTTACTTTCGCATTTGTAATATTAGTAATAAGGATAGTAAGGATAGTTAACAATGATACTTTATGGCCACGATCATAAAATCCTATTTAAAAAATATGTATGTACCTAAACGTACTTGAGAATTACAAATTAAGAATTTGACCAAATTTGGGTTTGACAAAACAAGGATTTAGCGAAATAAGGATTTTACGAAACTAGGATATGACAAAACTAGGATTTGACGAAACAAGGATTTGACGAACGTCGTCGCTATCAAATGTTGAAAGAACATCCCACTTTCGTGCTCAACTCAAGTGGCTCCCAATTCGCCTTCGGAGGAATACTCACATCTTATGCTCACTATACAAAATTATTTTTTCTTCCTCTTCTCCTTCTTACTTAAGAGACCGTTTCGAATTCTCGCGCCGTACTGACAAACCCTGTCGGAGTAACGTGAGAACTAATTTGGCTATTCCCTCTCACCGAACTGATTTCTTCTCTTACTCTTTCGCTGTCCATGCGGCAAGGTTGTGGAACTCTCTCCCGCCCACTATTCGCGAAAGTCCATCTTTCCCCGTTTTTAAGAAGAGAGTAAAGGAGCACTACCTCTCCCTTAGTTATCCGTGTGTGTAGTTATGTATTTGTATAGATATGTATTTATGTATATGTATGTATGTATTTGTATGTATTATGGATATTTATTATTAGGTTACTTCATTGGTTTATGTTTCGTTGGTATTTTGTATGTTTGTTTTGTTTTTAATTTAAATTGTATCGTTAGTTTAATTTTCTGTTTTGTTTTCTTTTTCACGTTATTGTGCACGTCGTACTCGCCTCACTTCGTCCAATCTCTCTTGTTAGGTCTGCTGTAAGAAATTTCTTCCAAGAAATAAGCAGTGCCTGTTGTGTCGTATTTCTTTTTGTGTGTTTCATTTTATGTTTCTTTGTGTACAATAAACAGTAAATAAGAAATAGGTAGGTACAATGATGCTTGTTAGATAGATAGGCACAAAAAAATAAACAGGCATAAAAATTTAAACATCCACAATATGAGGTTGAGTTTTTTATTTATTCATTAGAATACTCAATTAAAACAAAAACAGCTACCTAGTCAATGTGATAGGTTGAGTTTTGTGTTCCCCCATGGTGTTGCCCACACTTTTTTTGTGTTCCCCACCCCCACACGTGTTTCTTCACCCGCCAATCCTTAAGTTAAGGTTTCGGATCGGAGTATGGTACAGAGGATCGCCTCACGGTGCCCCTCTGTACTGTCTACGACAGGGGTTCCCAATCTTTTTCAGTCCACGGCGCACTTACAAGTTCAGAATTTTGTCCCGGGCCCTAACCTAGCTAGCTACCTAGTCGAAACAGATATTAACTCGTTGTCGCGCGCTTGTTTACGGCGCGTGCGATACAAATTTTGCCCACACGGGTGTGCAAGAATCGCGCGAAGGTTTAAGTTGAAAGAAATAGGTAAAATGGTACTGGTTAGGTAAATAGACACAAAAATTTAAATACATATTCACAATTTGAAGCTGAGTTTTTTATTTCTTTTATTTATTAGAATACTGTAACAACCCCCCCCCCCCCCTAATAAGATAAATAAATCCCTTACAATCTACCTATCTTTAAACTAAATGAACCTAAACTCTAATCTAAAGAAGTGACTAAAAATTTAATTTGATCTAGATTTGGCCAAGTGATCATTCCAGTGTTTAGAGGACCTACGTTGTGATTCATGTGTAACCCTGGGCTCTTTAAGAGCCAATGAGAATGGTATTCATATCAAACCTAAGTACTAAGATGAGGAACATTCAACCAGACATCGAGAGATCAAAGTAAGCATTTTTTAAACATGAAAAATAGGTAAATCAAATCTCAATAATTATGTATTGCGGCTTAGGTCAGCGCTCCACCTCCGCGCCAGGGCTCCGCCCTCTAACTTCTGTTAGAACTGCGTGCCTCGACCAAAGACTGGACAGCACCCCACCGCTGCACTCCTTTTATGGGGGGGAAGAGCATTTAACCATTCTCAATAACAATCAGATAGTTTAGTATTCCACAGCAAAAGATGAGAGGAAGCCAAGTTGCATTGACTCAGCAAATTCACACTGTCTCCGTCAGCAAGTCGAGCCGAGTCAGACTGGTGACTACAGGAAACCCAAGCATATATACTTATATACATACCCATAAAAGGAGATGCCAATCTTACAATTTACTTTATTTCGAGTCAATGACCCTCTTATCAAAGCAAGCAATTTTACAAAACCAAATGAAACAAATATTACAATCTTAGAAGAATGTTCCCAAGGTTAATAAGAATAATAAAATTAGTAGAAACTAGACCCCCCCCTCACAGTGATCTGTACTATGCATGTTTATTACAACTTGGTGAATAGTTCTCATTATTAATAGTAGTAGGCAAGATAGAATTTTCTTCAAAAGTATTCCATCTTTAATTATACACATGGTTCGAAGAGATGGAATTTTCTCCAAAAGTTTCCCATCCCCAATTTATATTCATAAATAGCAAACCCAGATCTTTCTTCAGAAGTAATCTTAGCCGTTTCTCAAAATACCTTAGCAAATCTTCAGTCATACTTTTCACCAAGAAGTCCAGTCACATACATTATTCAGATTCAAGGACCCACATACCTTCCTATGCAAACAGAATGCAATTCAGTCTTCCTTACATGGTCATATCATAAAACCAATATTGCTAGTATTATATAGTCTCAATTAGGCAATGATGGTTCACACATCATATACCAACTCGACGAAATGGAGTCTCCTCATTTCTACAGAGAACATCCACTATCCAAAGAGCGGAGCCTCCATGATCCCTCGAAGGACATCCACCCAAGAAGATCTTGACTTATTCAAGTCAAGGCCCTACGCGAGCACGCAGCTCAGGTACACAATAAATGAAACAAGCATATGCCGTAGACTCAGATCCAAGTTAAGTAAATAATAGATAAGGAAGTTAATATTGCAATCCATCCCATGACGCTGACGTCTCCTATTAAGACATTTTCATAGAAAATGAATCCAAATTAATTATATTTTACTTTAGAGAAGTTCCTAGACTGATTTCTCTTAAATTTAGTGAATACCTAAGAATATCCTATTTACCTTTATGTACAGTCGAACCATTTGAATCATGACCCACTTTGACAATGATTCCTATAAATTCAAAATTGTTGTAGGGTTTTCTTCGCTGTCGCGCATGTCGCACATAGTACGTTTTAAATATGGATAAAAATGTGTCATTACGGATCAAAGATCTATGCAATTTTAGCCTTTGTTATCATTGCATTAGATAGATTTTAGATAAAGCAGTCCCAGTTTGAAATCAGATTGTTATCATTGCAATCATAATCCAAACTCTTTTTGCTACAGAGAACAAAAAAACAAAATAGTCAGATGTCTAACGTGTCAGATGTCAAGTTGTTTTTGAGTTGTATTGAGTCTGAAAAAAATTTAAATAAAAATCTAGGACAGTTAATCTTGAATAAATCGTATAATGGCCAATCTGGCAGAGCAAAGAGCTCGCATAGTACTACTCAGTGAACAAGGCATAGGCATCCTTGAAATATCGCATATAAGTCGGAAAACATTCCAAACCTGGATTAGGAGGTACCCTGGAAGATAGACAACATAATCATGGAGTTCGTCGAATCTCCTTCCAACAGAGAACGGAAATGCAACACCATTACGAAGACCATCCGTTTACTCCAACCCGATATTTTGCGGCACAATACGACGTTTGTCTACAAACCATAAGAAACAATTTGCACTGCACCGGGTTGCATTATAGACATTATGCTAAAAAAGCTCAGTTAACGGATTCACACAAAACTGCAAGATTAAATTTTTCACGTAATTATTTAGACTTTGATTGGTCAAAAACCATTTAATTTTTTACTGACGAAAAATCGTTTCGCTCTTCTCAACATGGTCGCCTAACTTTGTGGCGTTACGACAACACGCGGTACACCGAGGATCATAGTGCCCAACCAAATATCAGGCCGAATTTCTGCTAATATGTAGGCCTGGATGGATGCAGGAAGTGTAGGCGAACTGGTTCAGATTTTTCCTCGGAAAAATGCCGTAAACTATGGTCGGCAAAATGTCAGTTTGTTGGAAGAAACTATGTTACCGACTTTCCGAACAGTTTACCCGCGAGAAGAAGTGCCAATATTCTCATTTGTTCAAGATAATTGTCGATTGCATACTGCCAGAAATGTCTTGAATTGGTTTGCCCAGCATCAAAATGAAATCACTGTCATTCCATGGCCATCTCGGTCCCCAGATCTTAACCCCATAGAAAATTTGTGGGGTTTGATGGTTCAAATGTGGGATAGAGGACCAAAGAAGCAATTGACCTGCATTGTAACGAAATTTGGTCGTCTAGTTGAGTCTTTGCGTAACCGACTGCTAGACTATAGAGTTTTTTTTTCAGTTTTTCAAGTGACAGCCATTTTTTAATTTATTTAACAAAATAAAGTTTATAATTTCTTCTACATTATTGTTTTATTTTAAAAATATTCTAGCAAATACAGGCAGATGAATACTGGAATAAGAAAACATCCTTTTAATCAGCCTTTGCTCAATTTTCCATATTTGTCAGAACCGGGTTGGTTTCAACTGTATTCAACCGAGAACCGGTTCCCAAAAATATGAAACCGTAAACGGCTCCGCATGCCCTAGCTACTTGAAACAAAAGTCTCTTCGATTTTCATTCAAACTTTTTAGGGTTCCGTACCCAAATGCTGAAAACAGGACTATTACTAAGACTTCACCGTCCGTCTGTCACCAGTCTGTATCTCATGAACAGTGCTGACCGCTAGAGTTGAAATTTTGACAGATGATGTATTTCTGTTGCCACTTTAACAATTATTATTATTATTAAAGCCTGATTCTTTTTGCCGTTTTTGCTCGATATAATAGATAATGGTTCGGAACCTTTCGTGCGTGACTTCGACTCGCACTTAGCACATTTTCGCTCGATATTATAGATAATGGTACGGAACCCTTCATGCGCGATTCTGACCACCACTTGGCCGGTTTTTTTCGTGCAATACTCAATTATTGTAACTCCGATTTGAGTAGTGATGTCAACAGTCAGTGTCAAAATAAAGTGATGGCATTTATGTGACACGTATCGTATGTTCAAACGAATTTCAACCTAATTGTTTATATTTGCTGTAGGAAAATGACCTTAAGGTGGGTCATGATTCAAATGGTTCGACTGTATATGATTCCACCTGCCCTGTCTCTGCCCAAATAAGATTCCTAGTCTATCCTCCCGCGAAACAAACAAGCTAGAAGTATGCTACCCCACATTTAACCTTAAACATGTGCGTGTGGCGAGCTATGCAGCTTTCCACGGTGCAATGGGAAACCCCTACCAAACTGCAGAAGTTTGAGGCAGCTTTCCTCGTGTACCCAATCCCCAAAGCTGAGTGTATGTGCATTCACACGGCCGTAAAGAACTTTGGTTTGTGTGAAATGCGGGCATGTACAAAAATGCGGTCAAATAAGTAAGATATATAGGAGACCAGAAACAGTAATGATTTACACGCAATACTCAGTGCGCAAGGCCCGGATCTTCTTCGACAGCTCCCCGAGATCACTGCGCAAACCAAGACTGCACTGGGAGACCATAGACTGAATTACAATATAGAATTATAAATCAATCCCTTGCTCGTCTCATAACAAGGTCCCGCCCTTTGAGTATGTAGTATTTGTTTATATGGAGGCGCAATATTTGACATATACATACTTATGAAGCGTGGCCGGCCGCCATTTTTGTTAAGTTTGTTTACATTTCACTCGTGAGTACTTCAGCTGTCAAGTGAATAGCAACATTAGTGAAAAATTGTGTTTTTTGTTGAGGAGAAGTTGTTTTGTGGTTTTGTATAGTGTCAGAACATTGGATGAGAAGGTAGCAAAATGGCTTCGTGCTCTGTAAAACAGTGCAGCTACAGGGCTAACAAAAATAGCAAGCAAACGACTGTGCATCAGTAAGTAACCTTTTTTTGTTGAAATACGCCTATTAAACCCAAAAATACTTCTAAAACCTTTATTACTAAGATTATATTTTATAGTTTTCACGTTTTTTACACCCTAAATTACCTTTCTGGCTAACTTTACATAATATTTTCCATAGCAAAAATTTCTATACAAATGACATTAGTGATGTAATAATAATGGCTATCGAATTTATATCGATGATTCTGTATTAGTTACAGAGCATATTTGTACGAGTGATCAGTTACAATATTTTTTTATATTAAAATAGCGGTGGGACACATTAAGCTAAATAAGATAAGAAGCTGTTTTTAACTATCTATACTATCACTTTCTGTATTCTAGGTGTAAAGGGACAGTTTTGCTAAAAACTGAAATGGCGAAATCAAATCATAGCTAAGATTTTATAGTTACCTACGTTTAGAAAATATATTAATTTAATTAATGTTATTCTGTATGATTATTTTACCTTAGAAATTTGTTTTTCTTTTAAACTACATTACCAAGTGAGAGGATTATTGGTATTAGTACGTATTTGGTTTGATTATGTTTTCAGGTTCCCAAAAAAAGAAGCGTTGCGACGTAAGTGGTTTGACATTATTGGGAAAGATAATTGGAAACTCATAAAGTACTCCACCTATGCTCTTTACATGTCGAGGAATCAGCATTTAATAAAACCTTGGAAATTGTAAGTATTTCTGTGCCTTCTGTTTCTTTTTTGGTAAGGAATCCATGAAATTCTTGGAAAAAAATCTCATACTGAGGCAATTTCTAGTTGCATGGAGAAGCTAAATATATTTTTTTTACGTAGCATTTGCCCTTAGAGAAGTCTACAGTGGCATTTACTCGTTGAAACTTCGTACGCACTCCTTATACAGATGCACAGATCGATCGAACCCAGTCCGAAACCATGTACCTTGTTCATACACAAGTAGAAAAGACAACTCTACAAAACCAGGGATACGGATCGGGCACCGGGTCACGCATCCTCACCATACACGAGGCTCAAGGGTTGACGTACGAAAAGGTGGTGATCGTGCGTACTACAACGACCAGGCAGGAGCTACACGACAGTATCCCACATGCTGTAGTTGCCATATCGCGTCATACCGCCAGTTGCAAATATTATGCGGATGATGGTAACGATGCGATAGGCAGATTCATCAAAGAAGCAGAGACGGCAGGCAGGGGAAAAGTGGTCAATTACAACCTCACAATGGCGATCAAAAGTCGAGACACAGCCATCATAGATGCCTTGAGGTCTGAATGCAACAGCGAAGAACCGTCACTCGTTTAAATATATATTATATACATTATGTATTCATATATTTATTATACTTATTTATAAATTGTAAACCTCTATGGAAAGTGTCTTTTTACTTAAAAATCAAGTATTAACAAGAAAATTTAATCTAGACAAAGGTACGGACTAAAGTCTGTGGATGCTAATAATAACACAACTAATATTTGTATATATATATATATATATATCTATCTTCATCTTCATCAGCCCATATACGCCCATATATTGTATTTCCACCCGTTCCTTGGGAAAAGTTGTTCAGTTTAGAAGGCGAATTCACATCCTTAAGTCACAGAATAAATAATAGCTTAAGTTTTGCTTACTAATTTTATAAGTCACCAAAAAATACTTGCTGCCTGCAATGCTAGCTTAAATTGACACTAACACACTCTTTAACCTCCTTACTCTGTCTGTTTTTTCGAGGAGATTGATAACCTCGACGATCACATGTTGGTTTATTCGCAAGCTTTTGCGTATCTTTTAATAATATTGGCAACAGATTCCACTTTTATAACTAGATTTTTCCAATAGCGTGCATGAGTGTCATTTTTGTATTAAGCATTTCTTCGGGTGCTATTGAACGACACGAAATATCAGGTTCGCAAAAGTTCATATCCGAGATCTTGAATTTTAGGTTGGGTGAAACGTCACGCTCCGCGTCGTTCTACGTAGAGCTTGGCCTTCGGCCTCACCATATACGCTGTTTTCCTAGGCCTGCTGCCTCGCCTCGCTCTTAGAGTGAACCTTTTATGGCGGTCTTCATGGAATTGAGAGGGTGGTCGCTCTGGGCTTAGCCCTGCGCGAGCTCGGTCTTCGGTCTCGTGTCACGATTTTGTATGGCGGCTTTTATTTTAAACAAAATATCTTTTGTATGATCATTGTACAATTAAACACATACATATGTCACCGTAAAATTGTCAAAGCTTTAGTAAAATTATAAACTCTGGGTACTTTGTGAACTGGTCTTTTTTTTCACATTGACAAATTGTAAATAAATGTAAATAAATGCTGTGATTTTGTTTATTTTTCAATTATCATAAAGTAACCGTACTCTGTACCAACTATCGATACTTTGAACAAGTATCGATATTTTGATACCCTAGCATGTGCTTACTACAGGCACGCATATTTTTGTGAAATTTCCTTGGTCCCGCCACAAGGCGCTGCATTGAATTTATAGACATTTGACACCGTTAGGCGCCCATAAATCCAACCACGACAAACGTCGCGTTAAGAGGATCGACTACCGCGCCCATGTCCATACAAAAAGGGAAAACGTTTTGCTACCCCTAAATCTTCTCCGATTTTGATAATTTTTCACTATGTTGTTGTCCCTATCAAAAACTATGCCTCTATGTTTTCCTTTTTTGAAAATTTTGTTTAGATAAAAAGTTATAAGGATCTGTAATCTTGCTTTATTGGGTTTGAAAAACATTCATTTTAAATTCATTGTATTTCAGAAATAAAGTAAATTTTCGGAAAAAACAAAAAATAGAGGCATAGATTATATTCTGCTGAAAAGATTGATACCAAAAAGTAGTATATTTAGTACAGTTTAGGGGTTGGGAAACGTTTTCCCCCCAAACGCGATTTTCGACAAAAAAATACCTAGAAACACAGCCGAGCTGCAACTGTCTCTATCGCACGTTTGCGAGCGGGGCCGAGCGCGGTCGCGACAGAGAATGATTCTCCAAATACCTATTTTCCTACGCTCGCGGCGCTATAGAATAGTCTTAACCAATCTTTCCTCCTCATCAGAAACATTGAGCTTTACTATCACAACCAAACCCAATATATTTGGGATAAGGACAGTATCACTCCCTTTGCTATCCCATACAATAAATAGTTAGATTCCACCTTGGTTAATATAAGCAACTTTTATAATCAAAGAAAACAAGATATTTCACAAAATTAAACAATAAAATTAATAAATTAAGAAAACTCAACCCATTCCCCAAAATCCGAGGAGCAAAGATGGCGTCGATCTTTTTTCTTTTCCCTCCCTAAGCCGTCCATACAGCCAAAAAGCGCGCCATTCGTCTATTTGGTATACAACCTACCTGGTATTTCACCTTTCAATATCATTCTATAAATCGTGACTTCAATAGAATCTTTTTAGGGTTCCGTAGTAATCTACGAACCCTTATAGTTTCGCCATGTCCGTCTGTCCGTCTGTCCGTCTGTCCGCGGGTTTTCTAAGAAACCCTTGGTACTACAGAGCTGAAATTTGGCATGGTTATAGATATTAATCACGCCGACAGAACTGTAGAGTAAAACCTTAGAAAAAAAATTTTTTTCGGGTGTCTCCCATAGACGTGAAAGGGCGATGAATTTTTTTTTTCTCGCCAATATCATCAAGTGAGGTGTCATAGAATAGCTTTTTAAAAGATAGAAGGGGTTTACTAAGAACGTTTTTCGATATAGCACTCCGTTTGCGAATCATAAATTTTTAAAGTGAAAATTTTTGTCAAACACAAGTGTCCCCCCCCTCTACCAGCTAAACGGTTGTTTCTAAAAATGTGGAAAAATTCACAGAGGTAGAATATGCATCAAATTTAAAAGGAAAACTATAAAACGTAAGTTGGCCATTCAAGTTTGCGAGTAATGGTAGACCAAGTGCCAAACATTGTTGGGATTAATAAGAATATATTAACTAATATTAGATCCTTGGTACTGCAGAGCTGCAATTTGGCATGTTCATACATATTAATTGCGCCGACAAATAAAAAAAAAAATTTGTAAAAAAAAAAATTTCGGGTGTTTCCCATACATGTGAAAGGGCGATGGATTTTTTTTTCTCGCCGATATCATCGAGTGGGATGTCATAGGATAGTTTTATAAAAGATAGAAGGGGTTTACTACGAACGTTTTTCGATTCAGCAGTCCGTTTGCGAAAAAATAATTTTTAAAATGAAAAAAAATGTTAAATATTTCACGAGCATTTAGCATTTACGACGAAGTTCAGCCTAATCCAAAACAACTGCCATACAAAGTTCCACGCTAAAAGTGAGGCAAGGTCGAAAGCCAAGCTGTAAAATATTGACATTTCATGTGTCGTTATAGGTTTTTGGGGGTGTTAATTACGAAAATGACATCAAAATTATACACAATCGCCACGCGACCTGCTCTTTAGCACCAGCTCGAAATTATTCCTAACAATACTTTTGTTGCAAAAAAAATTAAAATTTTTTTTTTTTTTTAAAGTCAAAAAAAATTGGCGGATTAAATACTTCCATTCTGTTGTATTTACCGAATTGTTCAGGGCGGGGCACGATGTGCGGCTGTAGGTGCTGGAGAAGGAGTCTCTCGAACACCTTAGAGAGAGTCGGCAAGAGAGTGATAGGCCTATAACTTTGGGGTCGCTTCGGGTCCTTGCCCGGCTTTGGCAGCATTATAACGCGGCCCAGTTTCCACACCGATGGGAAATGACCGGTGCGTAGAATGCCGGTATATAAGCGCGCCACTGCGGCCACTGTCTTATATGGCAGGTGTCGCAGTGCCGCGTTTGTTATGCGATCGGGGCCGGGGGCTTTCCTGGGCTTGGTGCGTAACAGCGCTCGCTGCACCTGGCCGGGCGAGAACACGACCGGGTCGTCTCGCGGGTTAAGTGGCGCGGCAAAGTACTCTCTAAGGTGGTCGAGAACCTCCTCGTCGTGGGCGGGCGAGCCAGCCGAGAGGGCTTATATTGACGGCGTGTGGAGTGGGGAGTGTGTCTTGATTGGTGCCGTGGCCGGTTGTGGCGGCGCGGCGGTGCAACGGGACGGGACGGGGAAGGAGCGCGTTTCGACTCGGAGTACTAGGCGCGCATGATTCCGAAGAGGTTGGCGGGCATCCTCGTCACAAAGTTTGCGAGTGATAGTCGACCAAGTGCCAAACGTTTTTGGAATAAATAAGAATATATTTACAAGGTTCAATACTAAAAGTGAGGCGAGGTCGAAAGCCAAGCTGTAACATATTGACATTTTAGGTGTCGTTAAATAGGTTTTTGGTGGTGTTAATTACGAAAATGACATCAAATTTATATTATCAGCAGGTCTATATTATTTAAAATATTATTGTCGCAAAAAAAAAAAAAAAAAAATTTTCGCTCGCTTCGCTCGCGGATTTTATAATTTCATTATGTTGTGTTTAGACCAAAACTAAAGTTATTTCTGAAACTACAAACTCTTTAATATATTGTTTTTTATAATATAGTATTTGGAGATTTTAACATCGACTATGACTAGTGATGGAAGATACTCAGTCTTTTAAGGCTTTTAATAAAGACTCACCTTATTTTTGACGCCTCACGACTGATTCAGTCTTTTAGTTCCCAACCTTTAGTCATAAGACTAGCTTTTGTAGTTGAAGTCTTTTAACGTAAAAAACTGAGCTGTTACTTAAACAGCTTAAAGGACTTAAAAGACTGGCGATTCATTATCTGGGAAGTCGACAGTTGTAAGGTATGTGTTGATAGAATGTAAATATCTAATTTTATCTCCTTGTCAAATGTTATCAAAATGTATTTAGTGGTTTAGGCGTGAATTATTCCTTTTGGTTGACAGGTTACAAAATTAATATTTAATATCACACACAAACTGCGGTGCGATCCCTTTTACATAAAAGAACTTGAGTCGTTTAAGTCTTTTAGTATTTTGAAAACAACTCGAGTCGTTTCAGTTTTTAATCTTTTAATAAACTACTAAGTCTTATTAATAAAAACTCGAACTTTCAGTCTTAATTTTAGAGTCAAGTACTTGTAAGATGGAGGCGAGTCTTTTTAATAAGCCTTAAAAGACAGTCTCTTTCATCTCTAACTACGACCGTTACGATAGTACACCCGTTTTAAATGAATACGTAATGTAAACAATTTTTATACAACCATTTGCATCCACGCGAGGTGGTTATTAAACAGATGATTTTTTTTTTCATTTTCCTTGTGGCACTGGAATCTACATTTCTCCTTTAGTTTCTTTGTGACCTCGTTTTTATTAGACATTATTAGCGATTTAACCGTCCATATGCTCGTAGAATTTAGAAGCCAGCTGCATATTTGAACCATGCTGCTACGGAACCCTACAATGCGCGTGTCCCGACACGCTCTTGGCCGGTTTTTTAGTTTTGCATCTCTTTTCTCAGCTGTTCTCCGTAAATTCCACCTTCCCCTCCAACACAGCAATATGCACTATAAACCAACGTAATACGGTCCTATTTAGCATCCTTACTCTGTTACATGGCAGCACCAATGAGATTTTATTCAGTATTTTATTTTTTATAATGAAGGTTATTATTGTTTTAAATTTACTTACGAATAATTTAATCTTAACTGATTGTAATGAAATACTTATTTAATTATTTTTCTTTTTTAAAAGTTTAAGTGTCATATGTTTGAAAACTAACGAACAGATGATGTTCTGTATTCTGTTCCGTTAAATACCTGTTTAGTGGAATTACTGTTAATATTTAAACTATGACTCGTGAAATTTTATTATCTGTGCGTTAGATGTATGTGCTTCGTTTTATTATAAATAACAGTAATTATATAACAAATAACCAGGTAAATGTAACAAACACAGTTCAAGTGAGGGTTTCTGTTTAAATGTCTTTAGCTTGAGTCACTCACTCTTGACTGTTTTTCATATATTTTTTAATTAATGTAAAGTATGTTTTAAATGTTTTCTATGTATGCATTATATAGTTTTTGAAATAGAGCAGTAACAAAAGTTGTTAAAATAATGCGATATGGACGTTTGTCGTATGGGGACCCCACTGTGGTATAAGTTTTTAATTTTTTTAAATATATTTTACAATAATACATATTTATTGAAAATTTTGACATCCTCTCTATAATAGTTTGAAAGATAGAGGGCTGCGACTGAAACACCAAACGTATTATATTATATCAAATAGCGGACGCCCTACAATTCGTCCCTATAAGAACTCCGTGTAATCTCCTTTAGGTAAGCTACTACAGTATCTGAAGATCATCTGTGCAAAATTTCAAACTTATAGCTGTAATAGTTTTGATTTAGCGCGGAAAACTTTGTAAGTGGGTGAAAAAATTCGATGATGTTTTTTGTATGGGAACTCCTAAATATCTGTATAATTGAGATCGGCAAATTTTGATGGGTAAGCTTTATGATGTAATAAAAAAAGTTTCACGAAAATCCATTCAGTGGAACTGGGTTCCGAGGTGAAAACCTAACGGCTCACCACTAGTTCGGTATGTATGTCCTAACAAAGAATAGGTGTAATTTTTTTTTACGAAACTATATTATTACAATTGAATGCAAATTATCAAAATTATTGCGTCCGTCCTCTAAAATGTCCCGTCGAATCGTCCAAAGAGAATTTAAATCACTACGTTGAATCGTCCTTTGTTTCGTCATCTGCCAAGTCTTAGTCAAAAACTATGGCTAATGCGCGAAGGAGTCCTCGACATTCTCCCCTTCAGTATTGGAAACTAATACTCAAGGTTCGGAGCGGACATCCAAATTGCATACCTTCGTCACTGGTCGTTGGTAAAGTCCATGTCCAGTCTTAACGTCAACTACTCTAACAAGTCCGTCACGTCTGGTCTTGTTCGTGTTGGCTTGGCATCAATGAAGTTGCCCATGGCTCTGTATAGCTGCATGGCTTTACTTGTCGGAGAGGATTCAATCTATTCGCCTCGTACTATCTCCTAGTATAGGAAAGAACGCCCTCTTTTTTTTTCTAGTCTTGGGGCGGTATAGGTCAGTAAGTTCTTGCGTCTGCTTCTTTTCCGTGGGGGGAATCCAACCTTTTCCGTACTGTCAAAGAGCTGTCAGTCAGGAGGAGATGTGTGGGTCTGGCGGGAACTCGGCGTGAGCGGTTGCTTTGTCAATTGAATTTTCGTTTTTGGCGTGAAAAAGTTGTTTAATGTGTAATAGTGATAGTGAATTATGCAGTAAATTGACTAAAATTCGTGTAGTGATGAAAAATTCAAGTGATAACAGTGTTTCTGCTCCGTTTGGTACCGACAAAGATCCTCCCGGTTGTGCTTCTCGCTGGTAATAATATTGGAAGTCTGTGTTCTCGCCGCCAGTTTTCGTAAAACAGACGCTATCCGGTTTTACGCAGAACATGAGGAGCTTAGGTTAAGTTGAAGAAAGAAGATTTTTCACTGAAGACATGGCTGTATGGACATAGTTTCCTTTGCCTTTCCCGAAAGGGATAAATTTAACAAAAAAAAAAGGAGGAGACGTGTCATGGAAAGATGTGTCAACTTTGAGTAGGTATGTAGTATTGTGTGTTAAGGAATGGCATGTCAGGGTAAAGGTAAAGTCTGTCAGTGTGAGAGAGCAGGCTCGTCGTCGCGCCACAAATTACCCATCTCAATCTTGTGGTTGAAAAGCATGGTAGTTCTTCCAGACTGGCGATCGCCTTCGAACCGGACCACCTTTATTACATCTAGCCAAAGGATAGGCGTTAATTTTGTTTATGAAACGTATATTTTTACAATTAAATATAAATTACCAAAATTATTACGTCCGTCCTTTAAAATGACCTTTGTTTCGTCATCTGTCAAGTCTTATTCAAAAAACTATGGCTATGCACGAAGGAGTCCGCAACAATACCAAATTAAAACAAACCATTAAAAAGAGAGTTAAGAAAAAATAAAATATTACCTACAGTAGCTACTTACTCAATGAGATGGGAGAGCTTGGTAATCTCCACACATTTTTCAGAGCGTGGCATTTACATTTCGTAACCGACCGTATGTTGAAGACGATCGTCTCGCGGCGCCCCTCTGAACTTTCCACGGCGCACCAGGGCACACAGTTTGGGAACCCCCAGTCTAAGGCGCACCACGCACCAGGGCGCGCCGCCGCCGCGCCGCCGCGGCGCACAGTTTGAGAACCTCTGGGCTACATAATTTAACTGAATTCCCACGGGAACGAAGTCCCGGGCGCAATTCTAGTGTTATCTAAGTCCATACTTCTTACAATCTTGGTTCAGGTACAAGCACATTAAATACTAATTATCTTCTAGTACACATACATTATTTTTCAGAATGTCAACATACCTTCTTATTTCAAGAAAATAATCTTCTCATCTTAATTTTTTCTACTTGTCATGAAAAGGCATCCAAAGTTGAACTTCAGTTCGTTACTCTCTCTATTAAATCTAGACGATATGCGTCTCATTTTCACAAATGTTTGCAAAATCAGTTTGTTGCTACAATTTTAAATGTCTTACAATTTTAAATGTAATAACAGCGTTGATTTTCCTCGGGTTAAACAATAAGGGTATCAATTTTTGAAGTTCACTTAGTGAAAAATCATAATCATTTGCGCACTATTTTGTGGGCTGGGCACTCAAGAATATCATTTACCAAGATTATAGGCTAGCAAAAAAAGGCATTTTAGGCATCGAAAACCTCCATGTAATTATGTCACTTGGTGACTTGTGTACCTAGAAGGTGACATACAAAAATTGATTCCCTATTCAGTGTTTACACCTAACCCTACCGATGTAAAAAATTTTGGTCACTCTAAGTAAAAAAATGTTTTTCATTACTCATACTCTGAAAGTAGGTCTGAAGTTGCCTAAGGAGGGGCTTGAAAGTAATACTTTTCAGGCTTAGGGAGAATCGCTTTCAACTGACAGCTGTCAAATTAAGTATTTAAAAAAAACATGTTCCGACATCCTATACAGCCACTCTATTATAGCGCGATGTAAAATTAAAATAACAAAAGTGAAGTATTCATTGAAGAATATTTTTTTAATTACTTTATAATAATATACTTTTAGGTACTTATTTCTTTAAAATAAAATAAAATTTGAAAAAATATTTACCATTTTTTTCAATGATGAAAATGAAAACTAATGGCTGAATAGCTGGCCAGCCACAGAAAAAAAAAACATATTAGGCGGGAAAGTGGCATTCCGATCTTTATTTGTTTTTTCGAGTTGTAATTTTGTTCATACTTCCGGATTGCAGAGATTTGTATGAATGCAATGAGTTTAGCTTTTTGATGTTGTTATTTTCTTCGTATTCGTAATGAAAAGCACAGTGTTTACCTCGGGTCAAAGACTTATTTAGTCCCTCGAACTATTGGCTCCCTCGCTACGCTCGGTCGCCAAACCCTGTCTCGGGACTTGAATAAGTTATTTTCACCCCTTAAGTAACAATGTACTATTATAATCAAAAATCCCAGTATAACAGTTAGATAACGTAATGTGCATTTAATTAACTACCTTATAAAATTGAGAATACGTTACACGCATAACATTCACATTTAAAAAGTATTATACAAATATACTTAATTAGGCGTCCGTCAAAGTTTAGTAATGTACTTACACAGTTTGAAATTGTAAGTAATACTGTGCATTGTGTGTGTTTACTATACATGATCCTGTGACGACAGCATCATTTTTTCAACACGGAGGTCATTGGTTCGAAGCCAGAAGAAATCTGTACATGCATAAGTAACTATAATTTATTTCTTTCATAAACTTTTTAAACTTAACCTGATACATAAATGTTGTTTGTTCACCGTTTTACATAATCATTAAAACTCGATCCATCAAATCTACGTAATTTTTTAATTTATTTAGATATTAAAAAGATAGTACGTTTTAGATAAAATATAGTTTTCAATTTAAATTATCAACGAGTACTTTCTAAACGTTACCATAAAAATCACAATTCAGTTAAAGGTAGTTTTTTCCACATACAATGTCACTAAAGCTATGTACACAAATAAGGGGTTCCATCCGTCACTGGTTCTTGCATGAAAAACACTTCGTTCTAAGCGTCCTATAACAAAGTTTAGAAAACTACGAGCACCATCTGTAAAGCCATCGTAAGGGTAGTTTTCTTTTTTTCAAACCTCAGCTCCGCTTGTCGCGGCCCCGGCGTCAGTCACCCTTGTTGTCATCCTTGCGTGAGGAGCCCGACGAGCTGCGTTTTTCCGAAACACCCTTGTTCCTGCGCACACAATCACAGTGTTTACAACTGCTTTTTAGTTGCTGTGGTAAAAGACTTAAGGAGAAAATAATAATATGATGTTACCAAAATTGTTTTGTGACAACCAAGTCAGTGGTAAAATGGAAACGAATGGCAGCAGTATACCGGTAGCGGTGAGCGGTCATTTTTAGTTGTTAAAATTGTGCCGGATGTATCTCATACTCTCGACTCCCGGCGCATAGGCAGTTGTCCCACCGGCAACGATGAACGAGTAGCGAGCAGAGCTAGATTGTAGAAACGAGTCGGCGGGCGTGCCGCGGGGAGCGAGTGCGTAGTTCCGATAGTTGTGTAGCTCGGCGTGCGAGTGTGCGAGTGAGACGAGCGAGTGTACTTTCAGATCCGCACTGTAGAGAAATGACCGCTGGTTGATCTCTCGGTGTGAGTTCTGATCGCTGAGCGAGTGTTATCTTTCCTAGCTCTTGTCGATCAGCGACAAACTAGTGAAGCGAGTCCTCGCTGGCAGTGTGAACAGTCAGCGATCAACTATTTGTACTTATATGCATCTCTTTTGTTTACACGGAATGTATATCTATTGTACGTTTCTTGAGCGAAAAAATAGCCGATAGTTAGTCGTTTTCTCGCCGGCGGCGGCGGTGGGACAGCTGCTTAATGCTACCTACCCAATAAATAGTACATTGTGATACGACGATGTAAAGGAGCCTGCGGCTCGTGCTCACATACGTCAACTCGTTTACGTCAACTCCTTTTCATTACTCATACTCTGAAAGTAGGTCTAAAGTTGCTTACGGAGCGGCTTGAAAGTAATACTTTTCAAGCCTAGGGAGAATCGCTTTCAACTGACAGCTATCAAATTAAGTATTAAAAAAACATGTTCCAACTTCCTGTACAGCCACTCTATTACAGCGCGATGTAAAATTGAAATAACAAAAGTTAAGTATTCATTTAAGAATACTTTTTTAATGACTTTATAATAATTAACTTTTAGGTATTTCTTTAAAATAACATAGATTTTGGCAAAATATTTACAATTTTTTTCAATGATGAAAATGAAATACCTAGTACATTGTGATACGAGGATATAAAGTAAAGAATAGATACTTCGTGCTATTCAAAGATGTCCATACCTACCGGTAACCGTTGGGTATATGTGATGTGAGAGAAGTCGGAAGTTCATCAAAAGCTATTACTGATGCTAGCTGAAGTTAAGGCAGCCGGTATAAAGGTGAAAGAGATTTTGAGCGACAATGGAGGTGAATTTGACAATTCTAAAGTTCGAGGCATACTGCAAAAAGAAGGAATCGCACAGAGATTGACGATGCCTTGTAAGGCACCCCCACAGCAGAATCCTACTGAGCGAAAGAACAGAACTGTTGTTGAGATGGCAAGAGCCATGATGTACGCCCATGGACAAATGCCAGAAGGCATAAGCCTTAAGGGCTCAAGGGCTGAACTGATTCTGACGTCAGTTTATATCATTAACAGAACGGGACCAGGACCTAATGGGAAATCACCATATGAATCATGGCATGGCAAGAAGCCAAGAATAAAGCACTTGCGTGTAGTGAGAACTACGTGCTATCTCCACCTTCCAAAAGAGAAACGGAAGAAATTGGACAAAAAGGCTCAGAAAGGAATCTTAGTCGGATATGACAGTGATGAAGGATATCGTATTTGGGATGTGGAACATAACAAATTGATTCGATCACGAGACGTCACCTTCGAAGAATACCCCTTTCTTAAAGAAGGAGAAGATTTGGGAGACACCAAGTCAAAGCCTACCAAAGAAGAGCCTGAGAATAAGAAATAGAAAAAAAAACGAGACCGGATGTGAAGAAATGAGGCTGCTCATCTCCTTTGCAAGATTGTCTATGACGTGTGTTAATGTAATTGTTGTGAAGTCTGTCTTGTTTTAGCCTTGTTCGTATTTTGGATTTATTTCTGATTGATTGATTCTACAATGAAACTCATATTTATTTCCTCAATCAGTTATTTATTCGTTAATACAACAAACGACCAAGTTATAGCATTGTTTGTGGCGCTGCCAGAACGACATCGCCCCAGCAGCGCCACGGCTAAATTGAATTTTGTGCTAGAATACGAGTACTCGCAGGTTGAGTACTTTTGATTTAGAGAAGTGTATAAGTAGTATAATGAAAATTCGTCGTGTAGAAATGGTTTTATAGCATCGAGAAATATACTAACCTCAAAAAAAAACATGGACCCAGTACAGACTTGGGCACCTGTCAATAACCTGATTATACCAACATTGAGTGACATCTATGCGAGGCTGTGTTAAAGCCAGACTGCTTGTCTGGCTCTGTTAAATTACGATATATGAACACTTCAATTATCCCATACAAATGATAGGTACATTCGAGAAGAAAAGTTCATTCAACGATTCAAACTACATTTTATTATGGTCATTGGTATTTTATCAGGGAGGTATAATATAAAGGTAGATAAAATATAACTTTGTTGGTCTGTTCTAACCAATACAAACACGTAAGTAGTAAGAACTAATCTTCAAACATTCAATTTTTTTTTTAAATTATAAGATGGGTTAACTCTTGACCTCAATCTTGACCATAAGGTCAAAGATGAGGTCGACGATGGAGCGAGTTAACCCAGAAAATGCCTATAAAGGCACTGGTACTCCCACGCACCGACGGAACACTGCAAGCTGTTTGGCGTCGGACTTCGGTAGGAGGGTGGCGCTGACCCAGCATATAGTGTTGTAATAAACTAAAGCGATGATTTTTAGTCAGTAGGTACCTATCGGGCAGTGTCTATCTGTCTACCTATCTCATTTAATAATACCCAGTTAATAATTAAATTAGACAAGTACTTACTTAGGTGCCTGTTCGGCAATTTTTTTTGTTTTATTTGGATAACAACACACAGCGTATAGATTTTTGTTAGTCAACTATACATTTTCGCAAGTTTTTATAAAATTTTGTATATTTTCTTTTTCTTTTAAATGTATTTATATCAGTAATAACAATAAATCTAATTTGATTTATCTTTACCCTAGCAACACGATAGGTATTAAGATATTTTTGTAACTAATTTCCATTCAATAAGTTTACTCACTTTTTTGGGGATTTTGGAATATGCTGCTGGTAACCTTAACCTAAGCATGCACTCACAAAAACAAAAAGTATGACATGGCGGAAGTATACAGTTCCTACGACATAGGTATTTTGGCATTCGTATGACCTAATTAAGATGGTTGCGCTAATAGTTGTGAAAGAATTTCGGGAGTTTAGTATTTTATTGCGTAGACAAAGATTTTAGTTCCTATAATGGCCACACGCCGAAATAATCTTTGTCGCATCTGCACAAGTACCTAAAAAACAAAAATAGTACGATAGAATTTTGAATTTGAATAGTTGAAAAGAGATAGAAAAGGAAGGAAAAAAAGGGAATGAACTGTTCAGCACATAGGAAAGAATTTATCAAGTCACCATAAGAATAACTATATTATTAGTCACTTTTATGGTCATGCCTACATTGACGTAATTGTGAAATTAAATAATACTTAATACGACCCTGCCACAAGATCTTTTTAAATTCTAACAAAACATATTGGGATCGACATGGCGATTATAATCGGTCCTATAAGTTGTTCGTTGTTAGTAGATAATAGACGTCCATTCTACTCAGCGTTTAATGCAAGACTGGTTAAGTAACAGAACTTTCTTCTCGTGCGCCGAGTGGCGCACGGGGAAACCGCTTCGGGGCGAACCCCATGGCGGTGGAATCTACCGCGGTCCATAACTATGGACCGGTCATTGGCATCACCTGCCGTGACCGCGGCGTTGGGTGTGCGACCACGACGGCGACTACGACCACAACAGCGACGGCGACGACAGGGGAAAGGGGTAATGGGGTAACCTAGATTTTTTTGGGAAAAAAAAAGATTGCAAAAACCTAGATTGTTTGGGAGAAAATAAACGAACCTAGATTTTTGGGGAAAAATTTCAACACCAACCCTACTGAAGCGGCGTGCACGGTGGGTCCACGCCCCACCCGTGCCGGGATGATCCTATCGGCTTCCCCTGGCAGCTCCCGATCGGGAGAAAGACACTGCCATGGGAAGTTGAGAGCGCTGGGAGAGGAGGAGCCGAACCGCTGGTCTTGGCCACAGGGCCAATCTCAACGGGGCGTACTCGCACCCTCCCGCGACTGGTTAAGTCTAGCTGCGCACATTAATATATACCAGTTGTCGTGAATACTTAGGTGTATGCCTGGAAAAAGTGTTGTTATCCATACAAAAAAACAACCGGACCGATTTGGTGCCTAATAAAAGATTATTAACTGGGATAGGTAGATACATACATACTGCCCGATAGGTACCTACTGACTGGAAATCATCGCTTTAGTTTATTACTACACTATGCTGAGTCAGCGCCATTTTGAATGTTTGAAGATTAGTTCTTACTACTTACGTGTTTGTATTGGTTATTATACCTCCCTGATAAAAGACCAATGACGATATAAAAAATTGTTTGAATCGTTGAGTGGAGACACTTTTCTTCTCGAATGTACCTATCATTTGTATGGGAAAATTGAAGTGTTCATATATCGTAATTTAACAGAGCCAGACAAGCAGTCTGATTTTAACACAGCCTCGCATAGATGTCATGTCACTCAATGTTGGTATAATCAGTTTGTTGACAAGTGCCCTAGTTAAGTCTGTACTGGCTCCATGTTTTTTTGAGGTTAGTATTCTTCTCGATGCTATATAACCATTTCTACACGACGAATTTTCATTATTCTACTTTTACCCTTCTCTAAATTAAAAGTACTCAACCTGCGAGTACTCGGATTCCAGCACAAAATTCAATTTAGCCGTGACGCTGCTGGGGTGACGTCGTTCTGGCAGCGCTACAGACAATGTTTAATAACTCAGTCGTTTGTTGGAGTTTACAGCTGGAATTAATAACGGTGGGTTGAAAAAAGCTTGACAAAACATTGGTGTAATCATATTTTTAATATGTTTTATAATTAACGAGATACAGCTGTGGCGCTGGCAGGACAACGTCGTTCTAGCAGCGCCGCAACTCCCCTCATGCGATATCTTGGAAGCCGGTGAAGTGAAAAAGTCGAGTCCACTTTTACACGATTCGTAAAAGTATTGACTAGAGGTGTGTAAATTATGAAGCAAATCGGAGGTCGTGGCGCTGCTGGAACGATACACATAATTTTTTAGCGGGAAGGCTCATGCAGGATACACTCAATCTCGATACGACTAACAAGTTTTTTTTATAGAACTCAACTACTTAGCCCATACGCTGACTTCATTCACTCCATAATGGAAGCAGTAAAGTAATTAAATATTTTCAAAGTTGTATACGAGTCAAAAAATCCGTAAAACTCTTAGCTAGGATAGATTAGATACATCAACCGAAGAAAGCATTTTAAATATTCATCGTTCAAGCTAACTGATAGGGCGATAATTATTACACTAACTAAGGCTATAATGTCACCGGAAATGTTTAAAAACCGTAATATTAAAATTTCACAATACAATCTCCCGCGATATAATCATTTGCCTGGTAAAATTATAAATTAACGAAACTTTAAGGGCCGAGCCGGCATGAAATTAGGATAACTTAGGTTAGGTTAGATTGCATTAATATTATAAAAAAGAGTCATTGTGAAAATAAATGAGGCAGTTCACAAAGTGCCGATAGTTTATAAATTTACTAATTCAATTTACAATATTACGGGTTTCACAATGTCACGGTGAGATACACACGCATGCATCATTTATCACTAGTAATGTTGATACTTATCTAATGTCATGTTATACAGGCTGTCCAGGAAATGAAGGATAACCCTTTACCAGCTGATGGGAAAAATCATGTCCTATTATTATGATAAAATTTCACTTTAGTAAAAGTTCCACCATTTCCAAGATATTAATAAAGAAATTTTTTAAATAATATATTCATTTAGTTAATTTCTTGCCATACAAATGAAGTTATTTTGAAGATCTGTTTAATTTCAAACTAGCTTTACGCCCGGGACTTCGTTCTCGTGGGAATTTCGGAAAATTATGTAGCCTATGTGTTAATCCAGGGTATCAGCTACCTCCATACCAAACTTGATCAAAATCAGTCCAGCCGATGTTGAGTTATAAGTGTTGTAACAAACACGACTTTCTTTTATATATATATGTTATAGGCAATGTGTATAATGCAGGTATTCTATACAATACCTAGGAAATGTATAAAATGCCGGGGTCGTTCAGGCAATGTATGAAATGATGTTCAATGTTTGAATTATTTTACACTTTACCTAGGAAATGTATAGAATACCTAGTCATTGTACAGAATGCCGGTTGAAGCATAGGTAATGTATGTAATCGATTTTTCTTCTCTTTACCGCCTCCGTGGCGTAGTGGTTAAGCCACTCGCTTTACGCCAGGAGGTCGCGGGTCCGAATCCCGGCGGGGTCTAACTTTGTTAGACTCGGTTTGGTTGGCGGTAGGGTACTTTTTTAGCCCGCCTGGCTAGTGACCACCATCTTATCTAAGTCTTGCCGCCAAACATCAACGTTGACAGCATTGATGTGTTCTGTGTGAAGATAAGATAGCTAGCCCCCCATTGCGTTGGTAAGTCTTGGTTAGTCCACTTCCATCTTCGGCATCATCATCACTTACGATAGGTGAGATGATGCCAAGGGCTAACCAATAGTGATTAAAAAAATGATTTAGTTAGATAGGTCTTTTGAGAGCTAATCCTAATTTCAACTTCCACCAGCAGACTGCGCTGATAAGACATGTGTTCTATTGGTTGGTATGCCTAAGTACCTACGAGTTTTTGCGTAGCGAGCGTTTCTCACATAGCAGTTCCCTTCGGATAAACATTTACATTTACAACGTACCAAAAAATAGCTGCAGAAAGTCGTCCCGCCCGCACGCCGCGCACCCGTCTCCTTCCCGTGGTCGTTCATTATACACATTGCCTGATGCGCTTCGGGCATTTTATACAATACCTAGGCAATGTATGAAATGAATCGTATTATACACATTGCCTGAACGTTTTAGGCAATGTATATAATGCCTAGGTATTCTATACAATGCCGGATTATACACATTGCCTATAACATATAGATTAAGAAACGTTGGCCACCTCAAACAATGTTCATTTTTTTCTTAACATGTTAAGAGACCCTCGTAAATAATGTGTTATGCAAAGTTTTCGTACAAAATAATTTACAGGACTGAAATTTACAGCCTTTCGTGTAAAAAAATGTACTGAGCGGATTGTGCCAATTACATTTAAAAGTTGCTGTTATTGCAGAATTTGAAATGGTATACCTGTTTACAGATACTCTTTAAAAAAAGTATGTTACCGTTTTTACGCGCGAAGGTCGGATATTTCTGATTTTTAACCGACTTCAAAAAAAGGAGGCTCTCAGTTCAACCTGTATGTATGTATGTTTGTATGTATGTATGTATGTTTGTCCGCGATTATCTCGCGTTTGGTTGAACCGATTTTGATGCGGTTTTCAGAAAAGTATTTGTTACGTTTAGGAGAAGGTTTTAATATTCAAACCGACTTCCAAAAAAAGGGGGTTCTCAGTTTAAACTGTATGTATGTAAAATAAAAATCAAAAATTCGCTTAAACTTATACAAAGCTAACACTTCGTTTTATTAACCGACTTCAAAAAAATGAAGAGGTTAGCTAGAATGCTAGAAATGGCATGAAATAACCTAAATGAAGATTTTTTTTTAAACATATTAATTAATATCTTGGAAATGGTGCGACTTTTACTAAAGTGAAATTTTAACATATAATAGGACATGATTTCACCTATCAGCTGGTGAAGGGTTATCCTTCATTTCCTCGACACTCTGTAAGTATACTATGTTTGGGTACGCGTGACTCGTGCTCTACAAATTAAGTAGTGCTAATTGCCATTTTATAGAGTCGAGCGGGGAATGGTCTACAATGTAGACCATTGTAGTCAACAATGAAGACTCTACATCGTAGTCACAAGTCGCCGGTAGGATTTTTGGTTTTGTGAGGAGTTTTTGCCAAGGGTTTAATACATTACCAAACGCATATTATAGGTACCTACAAGCCATTTACAAAGCGTTTTTCAATCTACAGATCCAGTAAAATTTAGATGTAGTATTCTTGCCTTGCAAATGTCATCACCCGCCAGCCCCTTATATGTCATCCCTCGATTCTGGAGTGCCACCCGCCCGAGCTGAAGAAGGAGCTGGTAGGAAGGACATTTAACTCAGTAGGTACATCGATAACCAAAGTCTATAGCTGTCCGATCAGTATACATTCTGCAGTGCACAATTAACTCGAAACATGTTTTTTAAAAATACTCACATCAACGCGCTCTAGAGATATTGCACCATTTTTCATATAAAAGAGGTCTGTTTGCGAAGATATAAAAGCATACTCGAGATACATGGAGAGCTATAATTTTCAGACGAGCAACTGCTGAACCTGAGTTTTCAATTCAAGTGAATAAATTTTGTTTTACTTAAAATTTGTGAAAACGTGACGGAAACGAAAACGAAAATGCACTTTTTGCCTGCTTTTTGTATGAAAATAGTCGAATTTACGCAAAAAAAATTATAATTTTCGTTACGTTTTCACAAATTTCAAGTAAAACAAAATTTATTGATAAGAATTGAAAATTCAGGTTTAGCACTTACTCGTCTGAAAATTATAGCGCTCGAGTATGCATTTGTAGCTTCTCAGACAGACCTCTTTTATATGAAAATTCGTGCAATATCCCTAGACCGTGTCGATGTGTATAATAATATGTTAATCAAGTTTGTTACTTATGTAATTTCTGATTGTTACTACAAAAATGTGCAAATATTATATCATGATGTTACCCGTCGCGTGCTTGTTTACGCCGCGTGCGATACAAATCTCGTACACCATGTGTTCAAAAAGCACGCGAAGGTTTAATAAACCAATTTGTAGTAAAACCTTTAAACCAGTAATTTCCTAAATTCATGTGGCTAAATACCTACCTGTTAATCATTCATCCTAAGTATCCTGTTAAATTAGCTTATCTTGTGTAGATATTTGTGTCTGTATATGTATTATGTCTGTAGATGTTATGTCTGTATATGAAATCAGTTTTAATCAGTTTATCAAAAACTGTTCTAACGCTTTTGATGAAATTCTTAGGTTACTAGGAGTATTTTTGGTCAAAAATTCGATTTCTCCCACTATTATTTCCAGCAAAGAAAACGCAAATTCATGCAAATTTAAGAAAATAATTGGATCAAATAAATTACAAAGGATGGCGCCTGAGTGTCCGAGTTTGAGCTGGCTTGCCTAGGTTCTAATATTATTCATGTGAGCTAGGGGACTCAAAATGAAATGAGTAATATCCGATTATGCGGACTTGGTGACGACTTTCGACTTTGGTACAATTTAATAGTTCTGATTAAATATGTACATACATATAGTCTTCAATCACGATAATAATATGTCAAATCTCGAAATTCAAAAAAAGAGTATAGCAAAGAGTTCAGTAGGCCTGGCCTGTCAAAGGCCAATTGAGAAACTCAAGAGAAACCCGACTCTTAGTCGAAATATGAATTTTGTCGAAGGACATTGTAAACTTAGAAGCAAAAGAGGCGTAGGTGTTTCTAATAGCTTCTCACCTGCTGATGAATTGTTTTGATTTCTTCTCGGGTTTATCAGTACTAGTGCTCGGCGTTGGGCCCGAGGTCGATGCTCCTTTGTCAACCTGGTCGAAACATACAATGGTTTAGTTGAATCCTAGTTTTATCTACATTCTTCCAAAAACAGTTTTATTATAAGCTTGGAGATTATCCACAGAAAATTGTAGTTATGTAATAGTTAGGTACATTTTTATTTTTATTTTCAAGCTTATAAACATAAGTAATTAGTTATTAATGTAACTTAAATGTACGCCAATTACTGGTTTTCATAATGTGACTTGATACAGTAAAAGATAACAGAGGCTTGGTTGCCGAAAGCGAACAGAAAAAAAAGCTATTTAACAAACAATCAAGGGAGAAAGCTAGAGTACAAATTACTTGTTATTGTTATTGGTGCTTATGCGGTATGTTTGTCAAGGTGTGTGTGTGTGTATGGTGAGAAAGTGTGTGTGTGTAAAATCATAAATACGATTTTCATACCTATTACACAAAAGTATCTCTAAAATTAAAAGAGGCATTATATCATAAAATACAAAAAACGTTTCATGATTAGTCTTATTTTTTTTTTAATTAGTGAAATTATTAGCATCCACAGACTTTTAAGTCCGTGCCCTTGTCTAGATTCAATTTTCTTGTTAATTTTTGTTTTATAATATGGGCATAGTACATTTTTTTTGCTTAAGGCGAAATAGTCTTGTCCTCTGTCTTAGAGCGGTTATACCCAAGACCATTTATGTTTTAGTGGCTTGGAATCTTTATTTTAAATTTAATTATATATTTTTATCCAGAGTAAAACCATTTTAAACCATACTAACATCATTACTTTTTGGTAAATACTGCAAATAAGCAACAAAATGACCATTTTTTGCTTGTCCCACCCTCACCTGCCAAAGTTCACAGAGTTATTTTAATGTTAAGCTTTATATTTTACGTAACTTTACAGATGTCATTCGAAAGATCTTTAACCTGACATTCAATTAAAAATCTTATTTAACCTTTGAATAAGGTAAAAAATCAATTTAAGATAACATTTGTGTTGTCCTTGAAATTTGGCCCGGTGGACTGTCCATCATACGTAACGGTCTTGTTTTTCCCCCTGCCTCGCAAAAAAATACCAAACTGCTTTTAGATTTTAATAATAGCAACATTATTTTGTCTATGGCAGATGCCATTTTTTGAAAAACATATCGTCAGTTGCTCTGTAAGCCGTGTTATAGTAAGACCGATTTGTGGTCAAAAAATTGTGTCCAGCACGTTTGCCGAGTAATGAAGGTAAGTTTTATTTTATGTCATTCTTAGTCATTTGACACATCGTGTAATTTACTAGTTTATAAGTGAATTCACTTAATCCTTATCTATAAGGATTATAAATACCTAAAATCAAAATAAAATACCGGCCGGCGTAAATACGTAACTGCAGTTCAGGAAATGGAAGTAAAGTACAGTAGATAAAAATTAAGCAGGTGTATATTAATTTTATTTATATACAGTGGTAAAGGCTTTCAAGTTAGACACACGAGTAAACAAAAAACAATAGGTACAATCAATCATATTCAAATTAATATGTCATATAAAAACTGCCAGTGTCCTTAGAAAAGGCTTTATGTACAACACCTCCCCGTAATAAGGACACTAAAATATGAATATAAAAACATCTATCTACATTAACTACACCTTAACCTATACCTAACACTAACATCCAAACTATACACGTCAAACTATACACATCCTTAAAATAAAAACAAATGACAATTCAAACTACATACATACAACTAAATTACACCTAATGACTTTGTACATTTTTGATGTTTTAACTTCTGAAGAGGTTTGGTTAAAACATCAGCGGGCATCTGTGTAGTGGATATGTATTTGAGAATGATGTCGTCCGGATGTGATCGTATGAAATGGTGACGAATGTCTATGTGCTTGGTGCGAGAATGGTAGGTGTTACTGTGCGCTAATTTTAAAGCACTTTGGTTGTCACAGTACACAGTGATAGGTGAGTTAATGAAAAACAATGTATTTACAATGGACCTAATGTAGATCGCCTCTTTGCATGCCTCGCTGAGAGAAATATACTCAGCTTCCGTCGTGGACAGGGCGACTGTACGCTGTTTACGTGATTCCCATGAAATGGGACCGCCACTTAGCACAAAGACGTAGCCTGTGTACGATCTACGATCTACCAGACTAGATCCAAAGTCGGCATCGGCAAATCCTACCACAGAGGGGGCGGGTTGCCGACTGAAATTTAATTTTAGGTGTTTGGAGCCTTTAAGGTAGCGAAGGACTCGCTTAGCGGCTCGCCAGTGCACCTCCCCGTAATGTGTGTTGAATTGGCTGAGAAGTGACACCGCGTGTGCGATGTCGGGTCTCGTGCCAATAGCAACATACATTAATGAGCCGATAAGCTGCTGATAGGGGAGATCAGGTCGCTCATCCTCTTTTGGGGGTAAAATGAGTTTAAGTCCCGGTTCGAGAGGGGTCGAAACAGTGATGGCATCATTCAGACCAAATTTAGAAATGAGTTTTTCTATATAATTAGTTTGGTCTAGTGTTATAACACTATTTATCTGAGACACACGCATCCCGAGGCAATCTTTAAGTGGGCCTAAGTCTTTGATGACGAACTTTTCCTGAAGTTTAACTTTGAATTCAGTTTTCATCAAATCGCAGTTACTAAAGATAAAGAAGTCATCAACAAATACCGCTACAATTAAAAGATCGTTGCCATTTCTTTTGAAATAAATACAGTGCTCCGTTTCTAGTTGTGTCATAGAGAGACACTTCATCGCTTCACGAACCTTTAGGTTCCATTGACGAGGAGCCTGCTTTAAACCGTACAAGGACCTTTTAAGCAAACACACTTTAGTTTTGCCTTCGGAAGCATAGCCATCAGGCTGTTCCATATATATTTCTTCTTCCAGGTCACCGTTGAGGAAGGCAGTTTCTACATCGACGTGATCGATAGTAAGATTAAATTGGGCTGCAAAAGCTAGAAGGAGTCGAATTGATGACAATCTGGCTACTGGGGAGTATGTTTCGCCATAGTCAACACCGTAGACTTGAGTGAAGCCTTTGGCTACAAGTCGAGCTTTAAACTTGGCAATTTTGCCGTCAGTGTCCTTCTTAATTTTGAAAACCCATTTATTCTTTATAACTTTTCGATTATCAGGTCTGTCTACAAGTACCCACGTCCCATTCTTCATGAGGCAATTGTATTCCATCTCCATAGCTTTGACCCATTGATCTTTATTAGGATCCGCTATAGCTTCCTTGTACGTTTCTGGTTCAGAATCGCAGGAAACCATATAGAGAGTCGACCTGTCGTTTTCAGGGAAATGGATAGGTGGTCGTCGCTCTCTTGTTGGATATCGCCTCTCACTGTCGATCGTCTCAGTTTCTGATGCTTCCAGTGGAGGTTCCGATTCAGCATCGGCAAAAACCTCTACAGGTTCCTCTTCGACAGTAGTCGGAGTGGGATCAGAACTGGGTTGTTGGGACACTTCAACAGGAGGAATAACCAAATTTGAGACAGTCGGTTCTACTGTCGGGGATGGCGGCGCTGGTGGGAGAGTCACTTGGGTAAGAGACTGCTGCATTTCAAAAAAATCAGGTACCACGTCGGAAGTTGATTCCACATTGGGCTTCACAATTTGGTGGTAAGGCATCTTGTCTTCGATGAAGACAACATCCCGAGCAACTATAATTTTGTAGGGATTTCCCGGGCTGATCAAGCGATAACCTTTGCTTTCAGTTGAATAGCCAACGAAAACGCAAGTCTGGGTTTTTGGATCTAGTTTATCCCGCTTTTCCTTAGGAATTAGTACATGGGCTTCACATCCAAAAATCCTCAGGTGAGAAAGATTAACTTTTCTCCCGGACCATACCTCCTCAGGAATTTTATTATTTAGTGCCTGTGTTGGCGAATGATTTTTTAAGTATATGGCTGTGTTAACAGCTTCGCCCCAGAAAGCTTTAGGAAGTCCAGCATCTTGAAGCATTGTTCTTGCTTTTTCTATTACGGTACGGTTAACTCGTTCGGATAATCCATTTTGTTGTGGATTGTAAGGAACAGAGGTCTGCTGAATGATCCCATTTTCCTTTAAAAAATTACGCATTTGAGAGTTAACGTACTCACCACCGCAGTCAGTACGGAGTGTTTTAATTTTGAGGCCAGTTTGGTTTTCGACCAAATGTTTAAACTCCACAAACTTCGTGAAAACTTAGCTTTTTGCCTTAAGAACATAGCCGAAGGTTTTCCGTGAGAAATCGTCTGTAAAAGATAAGAGATATAGAGCTCCTCCGAAAGAATGGGTACTCATCGGTCCACACAGATCCGAATGAATAATCTCTAACTTACAACTAGACTCTTTCGTAGAAAGTGGGAAGGGCCTCTTTGCTAATTTTCCTTGTAAGCATGGCACACAAGGATTTAGCATTTTGTCTTTGAAGTCTATGCCTATTTGTCTATTTTTTAAGACATTTATTGCCTTGACATTAAGGTGTCCAAGACGTCGGTGCCATAGCAACATTGTTTGTAAACATTGGTGTGTCAAATTTGCTTGACAAACATCCAATTTGTACAAATTATTATAATTAGATCCAGTTGCTACGATTTCGCCTGAAATTTTGCAGTTTTCCTTACGTAAAACTGTAGCACCACGCTGGGAGAATATAACAACATAGCCGTCACTTACGAGCTTACTTACCGAAAGTAAATTTGCAGCTAGCTTGGGAACATAAAGTACGTTCGAGATAGTGCTTAAATTACTAGAAGGCAAATGAACAGTACCTGTTCCTTCACACGAAACTTGATCATTATTGGCAACGAAAATGGGCTTACAAGTTTTGGTCATCGACTGGAAGCTGCGAGGATCGCTACACATATGTGAAGTTGCTCCAGAATCAAGTAACCAATACTTGTCATGCTGAGAACCTTGAGGAAAGTGATGAAAAGAAGATGAAAGTGTAATTTCTGCTATAATATTAGTTTTGTTTTCATTATTAACAGAATTCGATTTCTTACTTGCTTTTCTTTTTCTACAGTTATTAATAATATGTCCAAACTTTTTGCAAAAACTGCACTGAATTTTAGATTTAGAATTTGAGGTCGAAACTAATGCACTGGTCGAAGGTTCTTCAGGCGTGGAACGCTGATCTTCCTTCAGAAGTGTTGTTGCCACAGAGTCTGAGCAGATCTTCGCGCCAGAGTGTTCTAACGCCATGATCAAAGGCTTGTAGGTATCTGGCAACCCAGCGAGCATTATCACTCCAACAAATTCGTCGTCCAATCCAGCTTCAATCTCAAGAAGTTGTTCTTGCAAATCCCTTATAGCATTTAAGTAGGTCTCCATATTGCCTGTCATCTTCGTGTTGAAGAGTTGCCTGAGTAAGCTAAGTTTGCGGTCAAGGCCTGTGTCTGCGTACTGCCGTTGCAGTTTTTGCCAGGTTTCCTTAGCTGTCTAAGTCGATTTCACCACTGAATACATGCGCGGAGACACGGTTAGGCAAATCTTCGCCCGTGCCTGCTCGTCGAGTCTTTCGAAGTCCGGTCTTTCCGTAGCGAAGACGGTAGGTTCCTCGATGCACTTCCACAGACCACAATCTATAAGAAACATCTTCATACCGAAGCTCCAGGAGCCGTAGTTAGAACGGCCTTCTAACTTGGGTATGGTGGATGGGACACCGCTGGGGACGAGTAGTGCTCTCGTAGCCGCTGTTCTGTCGCCTTGCGCCGCACCAACAGCCTGTCCCGACGAGTTCATGTTTCTTGATTTTTCAAGTCACCGCGTTTACAATTAAATATTCTGCACCTGCAAGGTCAATAGGCTTTCTGGGCCCATAACCTGCAGTTCAGGAAATGGAAGTAAAGTACAGTAGATAAAAATTAAGCAGGTGTATATTAATTTTATTTATATACAGTGGTAAAGGCTTTCAAGTTAGACACACGAGTAAACAAAAAACAATAGGTACAATCAATCATATTCAAATTAATATGTCATATAAAAACTGCCAGTGTCCTTAGAAAAGGCTTTATGTACAACAGTAACGTCCTTTACAAAACGTTATGTATTAAGTGGACACAAAAAGTAACGTAATGGAACTATAAGGCCAAGTTTATATTGCAATAACCGACATTGAAAGAGAGGTTATGTGTTTAAAAACTATATTAAGTATTAAAATAGATTGTTTCCAAAATTGTGATGATCTAGATTGAATTACATGTTATTTTCAACCGACTTAAAAAAAAAGGAGGTTCTCAGTATGACCTGTATGTATGTATGTTTGTCCGCGATTATCTCGCGTTTGGCTGAACCGATTTTGATGCGGTTTTCAGAAAAGTATTTTTTATATTTAGGAGATGGTTTAAGTATTTTAACCGACTTCAAAAAAGGGGGGTTCTCAATTTAAACTGTATGTAAAATAAAAATCAAAAATAATTATTATTATAGCAAGGAACATTCACGATTTTCTTTTAAACTTGCATTGCGGGCAACAACTATAATTTACAATATGGTTCTTAGTCAAGTATTAAAACAAGAACGAGTATGTAGACTTAAGTAAATAACGCACTAATTGTTTTTTTTTGTTCTTAGGTTCCTGTATGCTTATAGTATATAAAATGGCGTTAACAGCAAAAGAAAGGGCGAAGAGATACAGAGAAAAACTAAAACAAAACCCAGCAAAATACGAAGCTCATTAGAAGAAGAAATTAAAAAGACTGAAAAAATGCCAAAAACAGATTTCAGAACTTAGTGAAGAAGAGAAACCTAAAAAAAAGACAACCTTGGAAAGACCAAAAAAGAAATCAAAGACGGAAGAATAAGCAAGAAAATTCTGCACGTTCCTTATCTGAGACAGCACCAAAAGCTACGCCTACGCAGAATCTTTAAAAAAAGTTTATCTGATTAGAACTTTTGATTACTAAGTTTTACAGTTAATTTTAGCCATGAAAGTAGGTATACCTAATAAAACGTTTAAGACTGAAAATTTTTTTTTTCTTTCCAAAAATAATCATTTCGTATGGTTATTTAGACATGCCTTTACATGTCCATTACGTTACATAAAAAATCCTATTACGGAACTGTCCCATTATTTTAGAGACTGAAATTGTATTTAAAACTATTTCAATTGAACTTTTTTGAAACTTTACATATCAGTGCTTTATACGCCTTAATCCTATCTATTTTATAGTTTAGACCCTATCTGGACTCAAGTTACGTCACGTTGGCGTTGTTGGTGGCATAGTGCGACATGAAATCTCACTGCACCATGGCAATGTTACGAGTATATTATTTATAAAACTGAAGATATTACTGCCCCAATCCTGTCTTTTTATAGTTCAGATCCTATTTGGACTCAAGTTACGTCACATTGGCGTTAGTGGTATAGTGCGACATGAAGTGTTAGGCCACTAACGCCAACGTGACGTAACTTGAGTCCAGAAAGTGTCCAAACTATAAAAATACAGGATTAGGGTGTAAAAAGCAATAATATCTTTGGTTTTGTTAATAAAATACTCGTAACATTGCCATTGTGAAGTGTAACTTCATGTCGCACTATGCCGCTAACGCAAACGTGACGCAACTTGAGCCTTATAGAGTTGGTACTTTTAAATAGTATAGGACCGTTAAAAGTAGCTCATACTTTCAGTTTTCCCATTAAATACTTACGCGTTATAGATAATGGCGTATAACCCGAGACGGATGTACTTTAGAGCTGAGCTGCATAATAACTATTGTTTGTATGGAAGTACTTTACACGTTTTTTTTATTGCACACTAACGCCAGACGTGTAATTCTAAGTCGCCCTGGATAATACTTCTATTGAATATCTTCAATATGTTCACACGTATTTTTTTGTCTTTACGATTTGTTTTTTATTTATATATAGTACTAGCTTTTTCCCGCGGCTTGGCTCGCGCAAAGAAGTCTTTTAGTCACCCATTTTATGCTTGACCCCTTTGGGGGCTGATTTTAGAAAAATCGCGAAACACGTGTCCTTTTATTTGCTTCAAGATTATTATATCTTGACGAAGTTTCGAGTCAAAATGTCCGAAAAAATTGTTTACTCCATACAAACTTTGAATTCCCATTTCACCCCCTTATGGGTTGAATTTTGAATTTTTTTTCTTAGTACTTGCCTACGTCATAAAAGACACCTTTTTGCCAAATTTAAGCTTTTTGGGTCTAAGGGTTTGGGCTGGGCGTTGATGATTCAGTGAATCAGGCAGGATCTCCAATTTTATAGGGTGGAATTTTGTAATGCCACTTGAAGGGAAATTACTCTTAATACTGTAGATAGAAAATTATACTCAAAGAAAACATTCCTTTATTGTTGAAAAGAAAGAAAACTGCATTCAAGGATTTCGAAAATTCGCTTGCCACACACGGGAATCGAACCGACTAAAATCTGTAAGAATTTTTTATTGCATCGAATATACCCTGTACTGTACTTTTATTGCATCGATCGTTACGGTCAATTATAAGGATGAAACGCCGTGTGGTGATTGGTTGAGAATAACACCACCCCATTTCTTTCCGTGGGTGTCGTAAGAGGCGACTATGGAAACACAAATGTCTCCTATTAATGGCAACGACACTTCAATTTGTTCTGAATCTGAGGTGGCGTCCTATGGTCTCATGCGGTGTGGTAGGCTCTGTGAAGGGCCGTCTGGTTCGCGACCACCCTCCTACCTAAGTCCGAAGCCAGACAGCTTGCTGTGTTCCGTCGGTGCGTAGGAGTACCAGTCAGACGCCAAACAGCTTGCTGTGTTCCGTCGGTGCGTAGGAGTAGGAATTTTCTGGGTTAACTCGCTGCATCGTCGACTTCATCTATGACTTTGGTCAAGATTGAGGTCAAGAGTTAACCCATCATAATAATAAAAAATACGGAACCCTAAAAATGAAATCTCTTGAATGCAGTTTTCTTTCTTTTCAAAAATAAAGGAATGTTTTCTTTGAGTACAATTTTCTATCTACAGTATTTAGCTCAGTCTGCGGGGAAATGCAAAGGCCTTTGCATTGCAAAAGGTGGCGTAGAAAATGTTTTGACACAATATTGTTTAGGTATGGCAGGTTAATAAAAATCCAAGTTCTCGACCTTGAAGGACCCAGGCGTCCTTGTTTTTATGCACCGTAGTAAGGAAGAAAGTTTGGAGTACTTAAGGAAACATTAATAAACGTCTAATATGTAACCTCCTGAACGTGTCTCTTAACCCGTCTCTTAACGTGTCTCTTAACCCGTGTAAACTATGTGAACAAGGCGGAGACGTTACTCGTTCAGGATATTACGTATTGTTTCATCCCATCCTACCCAGTTTACACGTGTAACCTATGTCCACAATGCAGAGATACTAGACGCACTCAAACTTCAAGAACCTTCACCCGTGATTCCTTCTATGTGCATGTGGTAACTTCTCGCTAGTACCTACCTATCGGAATTGGTGGAATTTTGTAATGCCACCTGAAGGGAAATTAGATCAGTCTGTAGGTAGTTTTGCATTGCAAAAGGTGGCGTAGAAAATGTTTTGACACAATATTGTTTAGGTATGGCAGGTTAACAAAAATCCAAGTTCTCGACCTTGAAGGACCCAGCCGCCATCGTGAATTAAAGGTGCCAAAATTATGTATATTTTAAATAACTTCTCAATTGTTTACTAAATCACAAAAGTGTCTATGAAAGGTTCAAAGAAGACAAAATTGCCTACATTTTTTGCATACATGATTATTCTGAAGTCTTAAAGGTAAAAAGATGGGATGAAACAATACGTAATATCCTGAACGAGTAACGTCTCCGCCTTGTTCACATAGTTTACACGGGTTAAGAGACACGTTAAGAGACGGGTTAAGAGACACGTTCAGGATGTTACATATTTGACGTTTATTAATGTTTCCTTAAGTACTCCAAACTTTCTTCCTTACTACGGTGCATAAAAACAAAAATTAATAGCAACAAATAAAATCTGCAATTTTTTTATCTGATCATTTTTTATCGGATGTAGTTATTTTTTAAAGATCCGTTTTCGCGATGTTATGTTGCCTGAAAACCTGCTTAGGAACATAGGTTACCGAGTTGTATATTGGTAAAGGCTATGCAAGTTTTGATACAACTCCATACAGTAGTTTTTACGCGATGCTCTTTCAAACAAACAGACGATTGTTTTTTTTTTAAATAAGTCTATATATTGATTAAAATTTAACTCCCGTGGCGCGTGTTTATGTACAAATCTACTACGGCCAGTTCCAGAACTAGAAACATTTAAATTACATTTTCGAGGGTTTTTGGATTCGAATGATGGTCGCGACAAACATTTGCATCAAAAGCAGATGTTTGAGTTTGAGTGTTTGTGTCCCCAAGGGACTCACGGCACAATTAAGTGAAACCTGAGTGAGGGTTTTATTTACCTTAGCCTGCTGACTGGTGGAGGGGCCTGCTTCTGCTGGCTGCTGGGACTGGCTGTTTACGTGGCCCATCTTTGAGAGCGGCGGGTTCTTGAACGAGTAGGAGAACGCCAGCCCGCGTTTCAGTGAAGCTCTGTAATACGTACGCCACACATTGTATAGATTTAAAAAAATGCTACAAATAGTCTGAAAAAACTATAAATATGCAGCATTTAGCGTACTGTATGCTAAATCGCACAATCTTCCTGTTGGCAACACAGACTTTATTGCGGCAAAACTGCGTTACAGTGCGCCCAACATCAGGTGACACCTGACAGTGCTGACAACATGCGCGTAAGCCAGTGGTTGGTAGCACTGTGTGACGTCACGCACGGACTTCAGCCGGCCGACGACAGCGCCACGGCAAGAGGGGACAACATTACGATGTTATAAATACAGCGCGATAGCAGCGCGCCGGCTCCACTTGCATTTTTGAATTTGCTGCGACCGTTACTTGTATTTTTTTGTAAAGCCAATTTAATTTCATACACCATTAAAGCTTATAATTTCCAAGTATCATTTGCGCTATTTCCTTTAAATTCAATATCAGAAGTGCTATTCGCGTGCCATGGGTAAATCACGTAAGCGCGCTCGTTCGTCCAGCTCGTCAAGCACATCTAGCAGTTCTAGTACTTCGAGTTCGAGCAGCGACAGTTCCAGGACACCGTCACCTCCGCCGCCGAAGCGCAGGAAAAAGGCGTCACATGCGAAAAGGAAGAAGGTATCACGAAAAGCTGATACCGGAACCGTAAGTCATAACGCTTCTTTAACTTTGAATAGCATTATTCCGGAGTTTAATCCTCTAACGGACGACATCAATGCATGGCTTAGTGTTATACAATCGTACGCAAGCACATTTTCGTGGTCCGACGAAATAACTCGTTTTCAAGCCTTGAACAAGTTGAAAGGGTCGGCTAAAGTATGGTACGACTCATTGCTGCGAACTGACAACCAATGGCCCTTATGGAAATGGTCAGATTGGCGTGCAAAATTGGCATCTAGTTTTAGGATTCAACGAAATATGTTCGAACTACTAAAAGAGATCGTGGAAAATAAACCCGTGGAGAATCAATCTTTGTATGAGTTTTTCTTTGACCAAAAATGTAAAATTGACCGTTTAGGTTTAAATTTCTCAGATCAGGACATAATTTCTGTAATACTGGGTAATATCGGTGACAGCAATATGGAGGCCAATAGTTTCAGTTCTTGTGAACAACTAGCTAGCTATTTGCATAGTAGAACCTACAAATCGAAGAAACAGTCAGGTAGCTTACGTGAACAACAGACGAGATCGAACACTCAAGCTCAACCTACCCCGTCAGCTGCGGGTAATTTAAACGCGAATTCGAATCAGGCCGGTCCGTCTAAACCTAACAACGCCACTCAAGAATCACAACCACTTAAGCCCCTTACATGTTTTGTATGTGGCGGTAATCACAAAAGGAGTCAATGCGTTGCAAAATGCGACTTTTGTGGTAAAAAAGGACATTTAGAATCAGTGTGCTTTCTAAAAAAAAACCAAGCCTCCAAACCGGTAGAACCAAAACCTGAAAAACCAGAGATAAAATTCGTAAAATCATCAAATATTCGTGATAAATTCATCAAAAGGGTTAGTTTGAATAATATTCAACACGACGCATTTATAGATACTGGAAGTAGTTGCTCGCTTATTTCGGAGTCTATCGTGAAGGAAAATAATTTTCAATGTGTTGAACTGCAAACCCCGATATTGTTACAAGGTTTCTCGAAACAGTCCACAAAATCCGTTACACGCATGATCAAAGTCGTACTAAAGATAGATGAAGTAAAGGTAGATGACGTAGAATTGTACGTAATCGATGATCTGACTGGTTGTGATATCTTGTTAGGGAGGAATGTGACTGAACGGTCTGATTTGATATATTCTCGCATCGGTGACGTACTGAGGTTCGACTACGCTTCTAGATTTTCGGAGTTCTGTAATGAAGTCAGTGAATTTGCGTTTGATGCAGACTCGCATCATGCTGAATTGATCGCTTTGTTTAGAATTTACAGAGATTGCATTGCACTGGATATCAAAGAACTAGGTAAGGTTAACAACTACGAAATGGTCATAAACGTGACTGATTCTCGCCCTATCCAGTGCCGACCATTTAGGGCTTCTCATGCCGATAGACAAACTATTCGTGATATGGTTCAAGAGTTATTAGATAACAATATAGTACGAAATAGCAATTCCCCATATGCGAGCCCAGCTTTTCTCGTGAATAAAAAAAACGGAGAGAAGAGGCTATGTATAGACTACCGCGCCCTTAATAAAATAACGGTTAAGGACAAATATCCCATGCCTCGTATCGAGGATCTCATTGACAGGCTTCAGGGTCACAAATGCTTCACCAGTCTCGATTTAAAGAGTGGGTATTACCAAATTTTGATGAGTAAGGAATCCGTAGCTAAAACCGCCTTTATTACAGAAGACGGACACTATGAATTTCTCAGACTCCCGTTTGGCTTAGTAAATGCACCGTCCTGCTTCCAGCAAATGATAAACCGAGTACTAGGGGATCTCCGATTTGGTAATGTGATTGTGTATCTCGATGACGTATATTTGGTTACCGAGACGGTCGAGGAGAATTTGAGGCTCTTGGAGCAAGTACTGGGAATATTTCGCACGAATGGATTGACCCTCAATTTAAAAAAGTGCCACTTTTTTAAGACTGAAATAGAATTCTTAGGATACAAAATAAAGCCTAATCAGGTAATGCCAAATGAAAAGAAATTAGAAGCCGTGAATAACTTTCCGACGCCCAAATCTGTGCATCAATTACGTCAATTTTTAGGTCTCATTAATTATTTCCGAAAATTCATACAAAATTGCGCTATGTTGTCTGCCCCACTTACAAAATTATTAAAAAAGGATGCTGTTTGGGTGTGGGAAGGCATTCACGACCAGGCTTTTCAAACTTTAAAGGAAAAGCTGACATCAAACAATGTTTTGACAATTTTCGACCCCTTGAAAGAAAGTGTGTTGTATACAGACGCCAGTAGAGATGGTATTGCCGGTATACTTATGCAAGTAACGAGCGAAGGTGAAAAACCTGTCAATTTTTATAGTAGACAGACAAACGAAGACGAAAAGAAATACCACTCATTCGAATTGGAACTACTCGCGATTGTTACATCATTGCAAAAGTACAGGGTTTACTTATTAGGCTCCCCATTTAAAGTCATAACAGACTGTAATGCTGTCCGATACGCCTTGACAAAAAAAGACATTATCCCGAGAATAGCTCGGTGGGTATTGTCGACTCAGGAATTTTCATTTGAAATAATTCATAGAGAGGGTACCCGCATGCAGCATGTAGATGCTCTTGTAGAGATCAGAGTCTGAGATTGTTATGTCAATAACCGAAGCAGATTGGTTACTAACCGTTCAAGTACAAGACCCTGAAATCGTAAAAATCCGAACCACACTTGAGTCAGGACAAGCCGATCAAAATACCGATATTTTCAGTAAATACGAACTTTTAGGTAATAAAGTCTACAGAAGAACGACCCGCGGTCGTCGTTGGGTAGTACCAAAGAAGTGTATTTGGCAAATTATACGAAGTAATCACGACGATCTGGGTCATTTTTCCGTAGACAAAACTGTCGAAAGAATCGAAAATCAGTATTGGTTCCCCCGAATAAGACACACTGTTAAGAAGTATGTAAAAAACTGTATAAATAGTATATATTTTAAAAATAAAGGTGGTCCAAAAGAAGGTCAACTTTACCCGTTACCCAAGTACGCCCAACCTTTTCACACACTACATTTGGACCATTTAGGCCCATTTGTTAAAACTACAAAAAAGAACAAATATCTATTAGTAATAGTCGTCTCCTTTACAAAGTTTGTTTTTGTATCCGCGGTTCGGTCTACAAATTCTGCCGAAGTAATAAAAGAATTGGAACGGATCTCTAAGACTTTTGGTAACCCCAGGCGAATTATAACTGATGCTGGGACCGCGTTCACTTCGAACGAATTTAACCAGTATTGCATTAATAGGAATATTCGTTTACATATTGTGGCTACCGGTATGCCAAGGGCCAACGGACAGGCAGAAAGGTTCAATAAGACTATCTTAGATGCTATGCGAACTTTGGGTGCCAATACGTCTGATAATAAATGGGATCACTGTGTGAAGGTTTTGCAGCAGGGTTTAAATAGTACCATACATAAAACAATTAAAGCCGTTCCTAGCGAGGTATTCTTCGGTTACCGCCTGCGAGCGGACAGCGACGCCTTGGCTCAAGAGCTTGATAACGTAGGGATAACGGATATGACACGTTTGCGGATGATGGTAGACGAAAACATTAAAGCCAGTGCTATTGAACAGAAAAAAAGATTTGACAGCTCGCGGACAAAAGCAAGAACATATGAAGAAGGTGATCTTGTATTAGTCAAAGTGCAAACCAAGAATAACGACGGTCAAAGCACCAAGCTGATGCCATTATTCAAGGGACCCTTCCAAGTAAAACGAGTTCTTGGAAATGACCGCTATGAGGTGACGGATCTTAGAGGTACGGAGAGAAATAATAGACCATATACCGGAACTGCAGCGGCCGAGAATATAAAACCATGGATTAGAATTGATGATTGGGCTTCCGAATAGCAAGTTATCTCAATAATGCTCTATATCCGTGTTGGCAAGGTATAATCCAGAATATTACTTTTTATATTTATTTTGAAATCAAGTTCTCTTACTTTTATTGATTTTGATTATTAATCTTACTATTATTATTAGTATTTTCCTTTCTTTCTCTTTTTCTCTACGAGTCCAGATAAAATGCAAAAGTATGGTTGAGTCTTAAGATAACTGTAGATTGCTTTCTTTAAATCAGAGTTGAACTTGGGACGCTTAAATGATGCGTGATGCCTTTTAAGTGCAAGCAACTTTGCTATAAAGAAATTAAATTTATAGTTACAGGGATAATTAATTTCTTTGGGACGGAGCTAAACTTGGTACACTTAAGTGATGCGTGATGCGTTTAAGTGCAAGTAGCTTTGTAACAAGGAAAAATAGGGCTAGCTACCGATTTTAAGAAAAGATAATTCTATGACATGGACTTGATATCGAATTGACATTTTTAACTTTAATAAGGTAATTAATAATTCTGTGTTTTTCAGCATTTTATCCAGACTCGAGAGGTGTCAGGGGCTGACACCGCGCAGAATGGCCGTGTTGGCAACACAGACTTTATTGCGGCAAAACTGCGTTACAGTGCGCCCAACATCAGGTGACACCTGACAGTGCTGACAACATGCGCGTAAGCCAGTGGTTGGTAGCACTGTGTGACGTCACGCACGGACTTCAGCCGGCCGACGACAGCGCCACGGCAAGAGGGGACAACATTACGATGTTATAAATACAGCGCGATAGCAGCGCGCCGGCTCCACTTGCATTTTTGAATTTGCTGCGACCGTTACTTGTATTTTTTTGTAAAGCCAATTTAATTTCATACACCATTAAAGCTTATAATTTCCAAGTATCATTTGCGCTATTTCCTTTAAATTCAACACTCCGTGCACGCAATTTTTTGAAGAGACCGACTGGGTTTTGGACTGATTTAATTGATTGATCTTTACGTATTTTTCATTGCTTTTTCGGGACAAATTAATTAAGTTACTATGTTGAAACATACATTGAATGAAAGTTAAAAATCTTAAAAACTTTACAAATTTACTCTTAAAAAACTGTATGAAACAGTTTTTTGATAAATATGAAACACTTAGCCAGCTTTTCACTGTTCGACGTTCTTTTAAACCAAAATACTTACTTTTTTTTTAATGGTAAAGTATTCCAAAAACTGTAATTGAAAGAAAAAGCTTGTCGAAAAATGGTAATTTTTAAAGAAATTAATGCAACTTTATCCTTAACCAGACTTTTGGACGTGTTCAGCTTTTCACTGTTTGACGTTCTTTTAAACCATTTTTAAACCAAAATACTTAATTATTTTATTTAACCATGGTGAAGTATTCCAAAAACTGTAATTGAAAGAAAATGGTTGTCGAAAAATGGTAATTTTTAATAGTAGATTGTTGCACCAAGCGCAAAGTGAGTTTATTAATGCATTATGTTGGTGCCCGAGCGCATGTGAGGGCACTAAATTAACACGAGTGCATTAATTACTCACTTTAGCAAGGTGCGTAATCTACTTTTCTTTCAACTATCGTTATAAAATATACCTATAAAAAAACTCAAGTTAACGAAAACAAAGTTTAATTCATCTCCTCAAACATTTACTTAAAACTTACAATTATTAAACCTGCAGTTATTCAAAGTGAAATTTGCACTTTTACTTGGAACATTTATTCTAGTATTTGCTTGGTTTATTTGTGAATAATGATTTAACACGTCTTTCTTACTCCACTGAATAAAATTTTCATAATTTTCATATGCTTTTAAATATTTCTCCCGTGATTTGTGTGGCAGAAGGTGATATATAAACAATTTCATTTGCAGCTGTTTTTATTTTATTCTTTCTGGAGTAGAATTCATATCGCTATCGCTGTCTTTTTCCATTTTCTAAAACTTTTCTTGCTAAATATGAAGTATAAACTTATACTGGTATTAATATTGGAAGTCTGTGAAACTTATTAAAATTTTACAATCGAATCGTACAGAATGCGCGCCATTTGTTTCTTTTTTCTTTACCAAGTAGGTTTTATTCGGCCGATTTTTGTTTTCAGCCAGTATCCTTTTGATCTAATGCATACATTTTATATTGTACTCATAGCATGGATCTAATACATCAGGATAGAAATCTTCGAGCTCAAACGCGGGCCGAAGAAGAGATAGAGCAACGAGGCAGAACGTCTCGTTCTAGTAGGGTGACAATGCGATTACTCGTATTATAATTTTTTTTGGGAGTGCAAAGTATACGTAACAGACAAATACAGGCTTCTATTTAAGGATAGAAGTTTTCCTGTAATTTTATTTTTATATAACAAACCATCAGCAACATTTACGTTACTACATTTTTGTTATGAAAAACCAAATTGTATGATAATATACAAGGAGGACACAGAGTAGTGGACATCGGGAATGTATTTTTTTAAATTATAAGATGGGTTAACTCTTGACCTCAATCTTGACCAAGGTCATAGATGAGGTCGACGATGGAGCGAGTTAACCCAGAAAACGCCTATAAGGCACCGGTACTCCCACGCACCGACGGAACACAGCAAGCTGTTTGGCGTTGGACTTCGGTAGGAGGGTAGTCGCGAACCAGGCGGCCCTTTACAGAGCCTACCACACCGCATGAGACCATAGGACAACACCTCAGATTCATAAAAAATGAGGTGTTGTTGCCTGAGATGGATTAATAGGAGGCAGGTCTCATTTGTGTTTCCTAAGTCGCCTCTTACGACACCCACGGAAAGAAATGGGGTGGTGTTATTCTAAGCCGATCACCACACGGCACAAAGTTGTGTAGTTAGGTTGCGAAAAAATAAAACAAAAACTCACCTTTCGTCTCATCTTATAATCAAATCATTAAAACATGCTTTTAACTTAATTTCAAAACTTTTCCCATGAAAACATTTTCCCCAAGCAATCCATATTGGATTTTTGTAAAACTGGAGTTTTATGCTTAGAATTTGTTTTTTCCTATTTTATCTAACGGACCTTAGTTCCATAGGAGCCCGTTTAGTTCCATAGGTATATATAAGTTAATTTTGATCTTATGTTATTTTTTATTAGAAACTATTAAATAATAAATTCCCCCTTTCACAGAATAGAATAGAAAAAATCTTTATTTTATAGGATAATCAGGATGCCACTTAAAACAAGTCAAGATTACATGAAATACATACAAACAAACATTAAAGGATTTAAATACATACCATACATACGCATTCGTTCTATTGATCCTACTGACTCTACGCCTATTCGCAAAGGTGCAGTCTTCCCCAGAGAAGAACAGGCAAGAAACTCTGAGGGTGTTCTTTTTAATCGCATTACAAATTTCCCTATTTTCTAATTTTAACTAATTCTGAAATAACTCTAAAGCTGAGCAGTCATTCCCATGGCTCCATGTCAGTTAGGTCATCAGAAATTTTGTAATAGCCCTTTTTGTAAAGTTTTTGTTTAATTACTGACTTAAATTTATCCAAAGGTAAATTTTGAATACCTTCGTTCGTGACCTTGTGGAGACGACTGTCTAGTACTTCCAGTTTATGCTTGGTCCAAGTATTTATATTGTGCCTAGCGCTATTTTTCTTAAACAAATGTTCATTTTTCTTCACATATAAAAGATTGTCACATATGTATAATATATTGGGATGCAGAAGTCAGAATATTTATTTCTTTGAATATTTGTCTAAGAGACATTCTAGGTCTCATTTGATAAATCGCGCGAATAGCCCTTTTCTGCAGAACAAAGATCTTATTGATATCCGCAGCATTACTCCACAGTAAAATGCTATATCACATTAGGCTGTGGAAGTGAATATACGGTTCTCGCGGTTTCAACGTCCGATAATTGACAGATTTGTTTAACTGTGTAGGCTGCTGCACTGAGTCTGCTCGCTAACTTATCAATATGAGGACCCCATTGAAGCTTTGCATCAAGAGTTATTCCTAAGAATACAGTAGATTCCACAACGTCCAGTTTTACATTCTTAACCTGTACATTGATATTAACCTGTTTAACATTGGGCAAGGTAAACTTAACACATCGTGCCCCTCGGTGGAGACATTGTATGGGCTGATGAGAGTCAGAGAGATATTTGTTATACATGAGTGCAAAGTTGCTTTTAACCGCGTGCTCAAATTTGATGACCGACCAAGCGAAGGATTCTAAAATTGGATCACAAGCGTAGCGAGTGCTACAACAATTAGAATTCTGAGCGTTAGCGAGAGAATCAAAAGAGCACAAGGTCAAAAATCGTGGCACTCGAGTCTAACACGTAACTTTTAATGAGGTAGTGGAAAATGAGGTAAGCTTCCAAAAAAATCCCATAGATGGTGCTGTTTAAGAACGCTACACATTTTCGTAGTTTTCTTCAAAAATAGAGTATTTTATAAAATATCAACTGAAGTTTAAATTAAAGATCTCCCTGATACTATCATTTGGACATGATTGGAATTTAAAACACTTTGCAATGTTGTATTAAAAACCGATCTTGGATTTTGTTTCGCTCAAAAATCAAAACTAGAAATAGTGACTAGTACTTCTTACCATAGGTCATTCAAATGTCACAAGGTTGAGTTACGATGAAGTTATGTAATAAATATTTTCTTTATCAAGAAAATAGGTAAAGATGAGCCACTTATTCTCTGCCTACCCCCTTAGGAATTACTGACGTGAGCATATATGTATACAGGTTGAAAAAGAACCTCCTAGCTTTAAATGAAAATCCTGAACCAGTACCTATCACTTACTGAACACTTTTTTTTATTTATTTTTATTTAATTTTGACATGGTGTCGTTCGGCGCTGAGTCTATTATAGTGTTGGGCTCTGGTATACTTTAAAAATATGTTTTACCATATTAGGGATTTAAAAATATACCCGACGTCAACGCGTTTCAAACTGGAAATTCCGTGTTGTGTTATTGCAAAATATATCAAAATATACTTCTAAATTCCTTTATCCCTACTGAAAATTATAAATGTAGGTAGATAAAAGTTGTTTATGAAAAAGCTTAAATTTTCAGTTTAATGGGCCTTTAAGTTTAATGAGACTTTAGTTTAATGGGACTTTAAGTTTAATGGGATTTTAAGTTTAATGTGACTAGTTTAATGGGATTAGTTTAATGAGACTTTAAGTATAATGGGATTTTAGTTTAATAAGACTAATTAGTTTAATTAATTAGACTTTAGTTTAATGGAACTATAGTTTAATGAGACTTTAAGTTTAAAAGACTAAGTTTAATGAAACTTAAAGTTTAATGACTCTATTTAACTTTTTACGTACCTAATGAAAATTCGTTACTCGTTGTCAAAATTAAGCGGGCGTTCTGATCTAAATGAGTGAGTGCGTTGCCGTGTTGCGTTCGGGTATGTTTTCAAATACCTACGCGCGCGTTTAGTAATTTGAAAATATACCCGATATCAACGCGCGCCAGTGACGTCACAGTGTTGGGTAAAGGTACATTTAAAAAAAATCTTGCCTTTTTTCGATTCGTTGTGGCTAGGTATATTTTCCAAATATGCGGTTATTCATTAGGTTGTAACATCCTAAACAAGTCAGCAACAAATCAGAACTACCAGATTTAATGCAAGGTCGCTAGGCTTTCAAACTACAAGGTAGGTACAACCTTGTACCTGGCCTAATTATTTTTTTTACATTGTTAAATTACTGTCTTAAATTTCTCTAAAGGTAAACTTTGAATACCATGACGCAACTTTGAAATTTCACTCTCAACGCGCCCAAAGAAGTTTCATTTCAAATACTCCAAGTTTGAAAAGGATGATGATGCTAACTGTACTTGGACGGGGGCGGTTTGGAATGAGGGCGGAATAAACTAACCCTGGATAGTGAGTGGGACCTGTGAGCGGAGGGTCGTGGGTTCGATGCCAGGTTGAGGCCTGTATCACTATACATTCGTCTTTTAATTCGTATTTAATAGTTATCACTTGCTCAGCGGTGAAGGGAAACATCGTGAGGAAACCCGTAACTCTAAAGGTTAGTTCCGAAAGACCCACCAACCCGCATTTTAGGCCAGTGTTGTGGACTATGGCCTGAATCCCCCTTCACTGTTCGAGGGAGGCTCGTGCCACTCGGTGGGGACTTTACATTTAAAACTATAACTGTTAAGTAGTATTTTATAGGTCTACAAAGGTGACAGTTGTAGCTAGAAGAACTTGTATTGTAAATAAAGGCGTCACCATGGAAACCGCGGGCCAAAAGATCTTTGTAGACATGTAACGTGTATTTATGGTGTATTGGTGTGCGAATTCAAAAAAATACAATTTCGCAATAGTACATAGTTTTTACCGTGGGAGGAATAGTAGGAATTGCGTTCATTTTGAGTAACTGGCGGGAATTCCCAGCATAAAAGCAAGTTGGCACAAAGTGCCGGCTGCATACAACGGAATTATTTGTTATCTTTTGTCTAATCTCAACGCTGTTGAGCCATTTTTGTCTTTGTTCTGAATCTTTATGTACTCTGCAATAAAATAGCACAGCATTGTTGAGAACCTTTCTCCGCCAAACACAAGAAATCATGGACAACATAGTAATAGATTTATAAGAAATTATTTTAGCTTACTAGTGAAAAGATATGTTACATCCACCATACGATTCACTTGAACAAGTGTGAACACAACATCTTTCTACCATTTTGTCAGTATTTTAATTTAAAAAACTGGTATAATCCTTGCCGTTACGAATTATTTTTATACGATTTAAAGCATGCCGCCATGACATTACGATGACACTTTACGGGATGCCAGTAGTAATAAATGGTTTGAAAAAAAAATTCGTTTTCTTTTGGTAATTTAGGAAAAGATGACGAAGTTATTATGATTACAAATAATTTACATCGATTTGAACTGAAATTCATTTCAAATGCAACGTATTTCTTCGTTATTAACTTCATTGTCAAAGCCGGACTTTTTTGATTAATGAAGTTTTTTTAAATTGGCAAGAAAAAAGAAAGAGACAATCCGCCTCGCACATCGGTGTCCCTTTCGGTTTCAATAGAGGCTGTCGGAGAAGCAGTCGAAAGTGTACCTTATTGCTATGGGGTTAAGTTTCATATTTCTTAATACGATTTTTCTAAGTAATCGGTCCTTTAAAAGAGAAAGTACTAAGTCCATGACTCATAGACATAGAAATAAGTTAAATACCACTAGACTGGCTGTTGTCAAATCAAAAACGAGACCACTTGATTTTCGCCATTTTGGCGCTGTAGTGAGGCCAAAAGTCGATTAGTCGATGTATTCCCAGCGGGGTAGGCAGGCAATCAGCTCAAGTTGTACTTTGCCTTAGTGCTTAGTACCTACTTTGCCTTGGCAATCAGCTCAAGTTGTACTTTTAACAAGTGAGGACCAAAAGTCGATAAGTCGACTATTTATGTTCTCTAGCGGAATGTAGAGCTTAATTTTTTCTTTTTCAAAAGTATGTACCTAAGTATGAGATGATCTGTTTTTCTTACAGCAGAGCATCAATTTTGCGTAAACAATAAAACCATTTTCTCACATTAGCATGACTCAAACTAAAGAAATAAGCTTTATCTTTTGCATTAGTTTCAAAAACAATAATATTTAAAGCTGTGTTACTTTATAAAAAGTTAAAGTATGTAATTTTTCAAAACTGGTACTCTTTTTTCAGTTTTGAAATATTATTCAATAGTTCATAAAGCCTACTACTATCCCTTAGCGGGGATCGTGACATGTTTCTAGTAACCCTTATGTATAACCTTTACCTTGAACATTTTCTTCAAATATTATAGGAACACTACCAAATTTTAACAATTTCCTACTTCCTATGAAACAGTTAGGGTCAAAATGCTTCGAACATATTTCGTGGCTTTTCTTTGATGTCCAATTCTTCGAAACATTCATATTTTGAAGCCATTTTTTTTTAAACTTCGTCGGTTGGAAATCTGTTGTAAGAAATTTGGTTGGTTAGGTATTCTGTCTTACTGTTCTTATGAAGATTAGTAAACTCTTAAATATTTATCTAAAATAATTCAAGAGCGTGTCGAGCGACGCGCAAATTAATCAAACATTACTTGTTATCTTGAAAACTAAGGTGTGATTACAGTTTTGTAGTATCAAGGGTCTCTTAGAAAATTGCGAGTAGACGGATATGGCGAAACTATAACTTTGTAGTCTACTACATAACCATAAAAAAGTAATCATGGGTACTCAACAAAATAAAAACGGTTTTGTTTGCCATTGTACGTAACATTAAGTAATATTTTACACTAATATACCTATAACATGTTTCTATCGACATTGTTTTTATCGACTGTCTTTGGAAGCACTAGCGAAATAAAGCAGGCGAATCAAGCGAAATTGAAAATGCGAAAATTTTATCTTTTATAGTCATTTTAACATAACTATATATATACTTTGAAAAAGAGGAATGTCTTCCCGTCAATTTCTAATCATTTAAAGTAGAATTAAGACGTTTTAAAACAACATTTTTCAATAAAACAGTTTGTAAAAAAACATACTTGTACATTGACCGATTATCTCCTTTTTTCTGTTTATATTTACAAACCAAGCATATTCTCATGGTCACAAAATTGAATATTAATAAAACTTTATACAAAAATTCACTTAGTCTTTAAAATTTTAACAAAATTTTAATATATTTCAATTTGTTTACAATTTACTGCGTCAAGTTCCGTTCAATTTGTCATTTTCAATGCGTCCTAAAGAGAAATGCTGTAATTTATAGAGGACTGCCAGTCCATACACTTTATGTCAGTGATTGTACTTCATACTATAGGAGACATTAAACCTCTGTGGTAAAATATCTAAAAAAAAAAAACAGTGCATTAATGAAAAACAGTGCAATAATGAGATTTCATACAACGCAAAATGTATGGAGCGAGCAAAAAACTCAGGTGGCCTCTCACAAAGATCCGAAGTTTTCACTTCACAATAAGTTCACGTGGAAAAATAGTCTTTCTTTGGGGCTCCAACTATCACTGTGCAAAAAATAACGTCGATCCATTTCTCCGCTACGACTTGAAGAAAAGACGAATAATCAAATGTACCTACTAATTTATAATAGTAGTAAGGAAAGAAAGAAATAATAAGGAAGTAAGGATACCCAATAATATTATTATTAATGAACATAGTATTGTAACGGCGCAGAGTCGTGTTACCTTGTGGGGCTAGGCGGCGGGTAGCTAGTGCCGCGGTGGTTGGGCGATAGGTACTGGTGGTGCTGTTGGGCGGCCACCAGCCGGTTCCTCTGCAGCAGCTCCTGGTGCGACTGGTACAGCTTCTCAGACGCCGACTGCGAGTTTGGGCTGCGGTCACACCAACATATTTCGTTTCAACAATCATATTAGGCGGGAAACTTTCACTCCACTGCTTCACTTCACTCAAGGATCAATTTGGTTTCTCTCGATTTCATCGACAATTGCCTTGTGGAGGGAGACCTTTCCACAATCCCCAGTACAAACCCGACGCCTTCTGGTCTGTTTACCATTGGAAGAATTTCCTGCCCTACGCTACGAATCAAAAAACGCTAGTAACAAATATATACTTTACTCACTGTTCGGAATGTATTACGGATTATTATAATCATTTTATACATGCTCATGAACACAATTAAAATTAAGAATGGAAACGGAACGGAACGGAATTACTAATTAAATGACGGAATTACTAATAAATTGATGAAAATGCGACCTCATTAGTCATTAGGTCATCACCAAAAAATATATCAGAACCTATTTATCCGTATAATGGATCCAACAAATCTCATAAGAAATGTTAAAACCTAAGCTTCCCACTGTTTAAGAGTAAGGACCTAGTTGACCTGATTTAATAAATTATCTATTTCTTTATATTCTTAAATCCGTCAAAATGTTTTTAAGATTACTGCGACATGTTTGTTAAAAAAAATGTAGAGAACAAAAAAGTACTTACTGTTTTGTCTTATTGACTTACTTAATGGTACCTTACAATTGAAGAGCCACACAAATCTAGTAATTTAACTACCTTCTTTAAACCAGATGGGATAACACTTATAAAGATGTCCTATCACTACGACCAACCTGTGGGCATCATGAAGTAGAGAATTGACAGTGAGGTCTGGTAGACTGAACATGAGAGCGTGCACGCCGCTCTGAGGCTGCACGCGGAGCCTTATCTGCCGGACCAAGGTCCAAGTGTCCACAGTGTGGCGAAGGATCGGCCTATGCACATAATAGGCAAATGAGAGTTTTGCTACAGAATCTACTGATACTATGTGTGAACGCCATCCGTTGGTTGGGTTGAGGTGTTTCTATGATGTATCCTGTGACTGCAAGAGGGTGATGTCTGACCTGTGGTACGGACGTGGCGAAGGGTCCACAGTGAGGTCGGGCAGGCTGTGCACTAGTGCTAGCACGCCTGACTGATGCGGCTGCACGCGCAAAGTGTTGCTCGAACCCGGACTGCGCGACCCCGGCTTAGGCTGCCACACAGACATTACAACATACATTATTAAGTGATGGTTACTTAAGTACGGACGCTAATAAAATGCCCATTTCACATTTCTTAACTCAATTTTTTATGCTTTGAAATTAAATTATTTATTCGAACACACTTCATTTTGTAATAAAAACAATTATTACAGCGTAAAATACGAAAACGAGCAGTTTACACATTCTGATAGCGGCACAACCCACCACGACGATGTGCATGTGGTTATAGTGATCTTTTCAGAAAGTTGTTCCAATCTTTACGCAAAACTGGGAGTATTTAGCAAATAATTGCCGAAATATTATGGTAGTAGCGAAAAATTCGACGAAATTGAACTAAAAAAGTTACAGTCAGTTTATTAGATCACTCAATCTGCTCGTCTGAAGAATACCTCATAACATGTATCTTAGATTATACTGTAACATATAGTGAGTTTATTCTTGCTTTCATTAAAGCAAATAAGCTTTTCATTACTCAAACTCAGAAAGTAGGTCTGAAGTTGCCTACGGAGCGGCTTGAAAGTAATACTTTTCAAGCCTAGGGAGAATAGCTTTCAACTGACAGCTGTCAAATCTAAGTATTAAAAAAACATGTTCCAACTTCCTATACAGCCACTCTACTACAGCGCGAAATAAAATAGAAATAACAAAAGTTAAGTATTCAAGAATACTTTTTTTAATGACTTTATAATAATTTACTTTTAGCTATTTCTTTAAAATAACATAGATTTTGGAAATATTTACTATTTTCTTTAATGATGAAAATGAAAAATAATGGCTGAATAGCTGGCCAGCCACAGAAAAAAAAACATAATAGGCGGGAAAGTAGAGTTTTGCAACTTTCGCATAGCAGCAAGGAGTTCAGCTTATTCGTTTTTATTTTTACTTTCTTCGTATTCGTAATGAAAAGCACAGTGTTTACCTCGGGTGAAAGACTTATTTAGTCCCTCGAACTTATTTGGTCGCTCGGTTGCCAAACCCCGGCTCGGGACTTAAATAAGTTGATTTCACCCCCAAAGTAACCATTAATGAAACCCACAATTATTTGGAGCAGACTGTTTTTAAAAATATCTACTTTAATATTTGTACAATAAAATTTTGCCAAATTGTTAGATTTGTGGCCTCCACCTCCACATACTTATATGTTCTAGTTATTTTACGTGTATATTACAAGTACAAAATCAAAAACAAAAAGTGGTTTGCTTTCTATAAAGCGAAACTTAGTAGTTGCTACCTTAAATGGAGCAGAATCAGTCTGTTTCAAAGGTGTGAAGTGATGTGATGGGGGTGGTATACTCACTGACTGCTGCTGCGGAGGTACCACCGTCTCAGACTCACTTTCACTTACAACGTTGACAGTGATAGATGTTACCGCTGAAATCAAGGAGTTCAAATCAGTATTAAAAAAAAACAGGAAACCACAGAAAATACGATGCAACGTAACGAAATTCACGTCAAACTAAAATTTTAAAATAGTTTTGAACTATGATTCCCTCTGACGTAATTAAATTTCCTCATATTCATTCCAGTTAACTTTGAGTGTTCATTATGTCCAGTTCAAGTGATGAGTATATTAATTATTGCCATGAATATGTTATGTAAAACATTTCTTTTACAAATTCTTCCCATCAATATAGCTATTTGGACTAGTGTTATAAAAACATGGATGTTTCTTTTTATCCTCCAACTCAAACTTACCTATTATAATAGGTCTTTACCTATGAAATCTTAGATTTTTTCTTAAGCTTTATTTTATTCATAATTTATTCGGTTGAACAGCAAAAAATTACAAAAAATGGTTTCTATTTTAATGCGTACCATTACCTATTACAGTTTTACTTTGGATTTATTTACTGAAAACAAAGCTCTGACTATATTTAAGCTCATCATCTGTTGCCCGTTTCATTGCTTATTTTTGCTGTACCTTTGTTAAAATTACAACTTTCAATTAACTAGGAAAATGATTTGTAACTAAGTATGATTAAAATTATGATTAATTTCAAATTTTGGCGTAAAGTTTTATCGAACTAAATGACGTTCTGCCTACCCCGAATGGGACTATAGGCATGAGTGGATGGATGGATGATTAAAATTTACCTAGTGTTATCCAAACCTTCCCACAAAATTTTGTTAAACTTGGTTTTGGATTTCTGAGAAAAATTTAAAAACGTTAGTATGAAAAAAACCGGCCAAGTGAGAGTCGGACTCGCGCATGAAGGGTTCTGCACCATTATCTATAAAAACGAGCAAAAAACACGTTTGTTGTATGGGAGCCCCCTTAAATATTTATTTTAATCCGGACGGACGGACGGACAGCGGTGTCTTAGTACGAGTCCCGTTTTACCCTTTGGGTACAGAACCCTAAAAATCAGTATTTCAAAAATATTGTATGGAAAACGGAAATTTTGTATGTGAAATTTAAAAACTCGCCAAAATTTATGAAACTCTCGACATGGAACTCGCAGGGTGGTTTCATTGCAAATTATCAGTGACGCGTTTCAAACTAGTTTGCAGTTTAACAGTTGCAGTTTTATCTCTTTTGAGTTGCGTCGTATGTACTGGGCTTAAAAGCTGTCCAGTTCCCAGTGTTTAGTTCAAGCACTCCGGACACTCTACTCCGAGTTATTATTGATTTTCTTTTAATTATTTTTTTTATTTTGTCTGCCAAAGGATGGAAAAATTGCAACGAACATCGCGCTCATCCCGTAAATTAAGCAGAGGTGTAACGATAATTTTTATTACCTTATTGTCTTTAAAATAACCACAACCTCGAGGTAATAAGTAGTTCACTACAAAGTTCCGCTGTTGTTCATTGACAATTCCCACACATTGATGAAACTTAAGCAGAACCCTGGAGGCAAATCTTTTGAGATATACTTAAAGATTGTTTTGTCAATTGCTTTTTTATTAGACTCACCGTCATCAGGATTGAGCGGTGGGATGAAGTGCTCGACGGAGCTGCCAGCACGGTAGATGTTCTTGTTACTGGGTCCGGCTTGAGGCTCGTCGTGAGACGCCGCACTGTGTAACAACGATGTACAGGAGGCGTATTTTTGAAAAGATAGAATTCCAATTCGTATACGTATTGACAAGATTCGCATGAGAATCGCATACAAATCTTGTCAGTTCGTATGCGAATTGGAATTCTATTGTTTCAAAAATACGTCTCCAGGACTGATACCACAGCGTTCAATATTTTAAGGGTTTTGTGTTGAATAACACTATGAGCATGTAGGTGGAAAGCATCTCACTTGAAAAGTTTATAGTTAGCAGCAGTACGTAGCGTATATTTTGGTTTACTTGTTTTTGTCGAGATGTACGAATATTACTCATGTAATCATTTCAACGAGAATATTTTAATAGAGAGTAAGTACGTATGTTGCAGTTTTCTGCCAAAAGTTTAGTAGGTGAGTGATAAATACACCAGGGAAAAGCGTTTAGAATGCGAACGGAAATGAATGGCTTGCTATATCTGTATTTCAGTTACTATACAATGAAATTGCGATTTAGAATTCTAGTAAGGATATACTAGTAAGGCACAGCTTAGCAAAATCCAAACCCTGAATTTAGCCGATTATACTCTGAATGATTTTCTACCAGAATTGCCGTGTTTTTTTGTTTTACATGTTTAAAATTTTTTATGCTTTGGAATTAAATTATTTATTCGAACACACTTCAATTTTGTAATAAAAACAATTATTACAGCGTAAAAAACGAAAACGAGCAGTTAACACATTCTGATAGCGGCGCAACGTTGCGTGTGCAGACCCACCGCGGCGATGTGCATGTGGTAAGAGTGATCTTTTCAGAAAGTTGTTCCAATCTTTACGCAAAACTGGGAGTATTTAGCAAATAATTGCCGAAATATTATAGTAGTAGCGAAAAATTCGACGAAATTGAACTAAAAAAGTTACAGTCAGTTTATTGGATCACTCAATTTGCTCGTCTGGAGAATACCTTATAACATGTATCTTAGATTATACTGCATCATATTATTTTATTTTGAGTTCAAAAATGTTTAAAGAAATTTCCTAAATATCTAACCACAAAAGTTTTATTCTTTTGTGCGTTTCGTCACATCTATAGCCATTTGTTTAGATCACTCAATCCGCATACGCAAGGTATGTATTTACCTTGCCCAACGTTAAACAGGTTAATAGCAATGTACAGGTTAAAAATGAAAAACTGGAAGTTGTAGAATCTACTGTATTCTTAGATATCACAATTGACGCAAAGCTTCAATGGGGTCCTTATATTGATAAGTTAGCGAACAGACTCAATTCAGCCAGCTTACGTGGTTAAAAAAATCCGTCAATTATCGGACGTTGAAACCGCGAGAACCGTATATTTCAGTTACTTTCACAGCGTAATGTCATATGGCATTTTACTGTGGGATAATGCTGCCGACATCAATAAGATCTTTATCCTGCAGAAAAGGGCTGTTCGCGCGATTTATCAAATGAGGCCTAGAATGTCTCTTAGAAATAGATTTAAGGAAATAGATATTTTGACATTTGCGTCCCAGTATATATTTAATAATTTTTTATATATAAAGAAAAAAAATTCAAAAAAAATTGTGATAGGCACAATGTAAACACTAGAAGCAAACATAACTTGGATTTAATAGACAGTCGTCTCCACAAAGTAACAAACTCTTTTATGGGTCAATGTGTACGCTTCTACAATACACATTCCCATGTGTATTCAAAACCTACCTTTAGAAAAATTTAAGATGATAATTAAACAAAAACTTTGTAAAAAGGGCTATTATAGATTTTATGATTATCTGTTAGACAGGAAACCATTGGAATAAATTGCTCAGCTCTAGAGTTATTCAGATACTAAGTCAATTTAAATTAGAAGTAAGAAAATGTATATGATTGACTTAAAAAGAGCGACCCTCGGAGTTTCTTGCCTATTCTTCTCCTGAGGAAGACTGCACCTTTGCGAATAGGCGCAAAGTCAAAAATGCTAATGTAATTCACTATTGTGCTCAATGATTTATATTGATTTTGCTAATATGTATTTTTATGACGTTTTCAAGCAGCACTTTGTATGCTCTATGAAATAAACATTTTTGAGTTTGAGTTTGAGTCGTCTTAAAAATCATAACCTTTAACCAAATAAATACCTAATATTCTTGTTGCATTCAAAAATTAAACACTAGGATGAATTTGCCAAACAATAATCGTGACAAAAAAGTTATTGGTTAGTAAGCAAAGATAAATATTATAAAATCTTGTATATGCAGTGTGAGTGATCTTTATTTTGTCTTCTGTTTACCTTATCCAACCTCGTTGATAGACCGAGACTACATGCAAAATTGCCATAAACTTTTTGCTAAAATATGTGGACCATCTTTTATTATTGTAAGTATTATACTGTATGAGCTATTATTGTTTTGACATTTTGGTGGAGGGCCGTTAGAACAAAAATCGTCAAAACCTCGGAACCCATTTCCACTGCATGGATTTTCGTGAAACTTTTTTATTACACGGCTGGAGGTATAAATAATAAAGTTTACCCCTCAAAATTTGCCGATCTCAATTATATCTGGTATTGAGGAATGCCCATACAAAAGCAGAGTCGGATTTTTTTACCAACTGACAAAGACATCCTCGCCCAATCAAAACTATTGAAGTTATAAGTTTGAAATTTTGCAAAGATGATCTTAAAATATTGTGGAAGCTTACCTAAAAGAGATTACACGAAGTTCCTATGGGATCGAATTGTAGGGCGTACGCTAATTTATATGTACGATTGGTGATTCAGTCGCAGCCCTCTATCTTTCAAACTATTATAGAGAGCATGCCCAAATTTTCACAAAATACGTATTATGATGGTAATTATCGTGAAATATAATAATAAAAAAAAAAAACCGGCCAAGTGCGAGTCGGACTCGCGCACCGAGGGTTCCGTACAAACCTAGCTTAAAGGTATTGTAGACCTGAGTATTTGATATGAATTTAAATTTAATACCTCAACGCGTTCATGAGGAAAGGGGTAGTAAGTTTAAAAATATTAAAAATATTTTTATAATATGATGTAATTAAAAATTTATGGTTTTCGCAATTTTTCCTTTATCTGTGCTATAAGACGTTGCTTCGTACCAAATTTCAAGATTCTGTGTTCACGGGAAGTACCCTGTAGGTTTTGATTCCTTTGCGAGTGTCGAAAATTTGCGGCATAAACGGCTGTATCTTTTGATTGCGTTGGCTTAGAAGTTTGATTTTTTCACAGCTTCAAGGGACAGTAGACCTGAGTAATTGATATAAATTTCAGCTTCATACCTCCACGCGTTCCTGAGAAAAAGGGTCTTGACAGACGGACGGACGGACGGACAGACGGACAACAAAGTGATCCTATAAGGGTTCCGTTTTTTCCTTTTGAGGTACGGAACCCTAAAAAAAACTTAAGACACAGTGGGTTCTCCAAACGATAAAAGTCCAAAATATCGCATTTTTAAACAACTTTTTCAACTGCTCTATTTCAAAAACTGTAAATACATCCACCCCAAACTTAGTGAAAGTTTAAAACATACTTTACATATATTAAAAAATATATGAGAAACAGTCAAGAGTGAGTCGGACTCAAGCTAAAGGTATTTTAAAAGAAACTCGCACTCGAATTGTTTTAGTGATACCATGCCTTAGGTAAGTAACCACAAATTAATAATAGTAATGTGTCTATACTTCGTTTTTTTAGCATTAATATTATCTTTTCGAATTTCATTGTTTATTTGCATTAATTTAAGTTTCGTAATTTAAATTTAAATTACAATGTAAAATTATAAAACACTAGCTGACCCGACAGACGTTGTCCTGTTTTCTTTTTTTTTTTTCAACTTTCTTAATTTTTTATTCCATAAGATCCTTCTCCTGATAATAACGAACAGAACAAACAAAGAATTAGCGAAATCGGTCCAGCCGTTCAGGCGTGATGCCGTGACCAAGGGAAATAGGGATTCATTTTTATATATATAGATTAAGTATAAATAAACTTTCACATTAATGGGCATTTTGAACCTAAAAACATAAATTAAAAATACAATATGAAATTATTCATATTTTTTTCGTTCGCCACACATTAACACGACACATAAAAGACTCATATTCACAATATTCTAATGCAAAAAAAAAGTAACGAAAACTCCTAAAGTTGACGATCCGGAAAAAAACTTGTTACCGATCATAGTGGAGATAGATTCTACCGTTTAAATAAGATGTGGTCTTACCACGCAGATTGCCATGTTACAAAATTCTTTTATGCTCTGTTTTTAATGCCTAATAAAGGCAAGATTCTTTGGTAATCTATCTGTATCAATTTAGTCAGCATTAAATTTGTACTAAACCATAGATGCTCTGCCTACCCCGTATGGGATTACAGGCGTGACCGTATGTAGACGCATAGAATACACACACTTACTTAGAATCACTCACTTCTAAATAGATACATAACACTTACATGCTCTCTCTCCCACACACTACACACGCACGCACACACACACTGGTACTGTTAACAATATCAGCTTTGTTAATTTAATTTAGGTTTAGCTAAGTAATACTATTTTTTAGTTCAGGGACCAGCTGAAAATCAGCGCCGAGACGACTATTTAGTCGTCTTTGCATTACGCTGAGCTGGACACCCTTTTTGGTGCATTACACCTACATAGAAATAAGGCATAGTAGGCATAAGTTCAATTTGTATATTGGGTGTATGTTACTGAATAAAAATTTATTATATTCTATTCTATTCTATGTATGTAAATTTTTCGAAATAAATATCGCAAGAAAAAACAAACTGTACGCCCCCGACGACGTCGTCGGCTATTACTCGTTATCTCAGACCGGAGCGGTTCGACATGGAGCCCTCCTTGCCGGATCGGATATAAAATGGATACACTTGGAAATACATTTCCGAACATTTTCTCTCGGAAGAGGCCGTCAACGAATCCGTTAAATATAAATCCGTTAAGTACAGACTCCTCGTACCTAAATCACATTTCGCCAACTATATTTAATTTTGTTTGAGTACGTTGTAAATATAGCGATGCTATGAACATACTTACATACATCTCTCATACCTAAAATCCCTATGTGGTAGGCAGAGCATCTCAGTGTAAAAACCACTTAAAGCGACGTTTGACATAAATTGAGAGTGTCATAAGATGCAATATGATGTAAGTGGTGAGAGGCTGTCAGCCTTTCGCCCACAATACAGCAAAACCCTTGCGTCTCACTTATTAACTTTTACAGTATGTCTGGGAAGAGTAGGCAGGTGGCACATTCTAAGTTTTTCTTTTAGTCCCAGTCCACCGTGGAAGTGCATAGCACTTATTTATCCTCCTTAATAATAACTATGAAAAGAGAAGGAATATTATCTTAGCTCGACATAGGTAATTTAACTTCAAAGAAGCAACAGCCTGGAGAATCAATCGCAGATAACTCGAGATCTCTAACTCTCCTCGGATATGACTGTCATTTAAAAGCCGTACCAGTTGAACAACATTAAAAAAAGACAATTCTTGCTGAACAACATCAAAAAGAGACAATTCTTGCTTTCTTCCAATAAAATACGTGAGCGATTGTTGGAGAAATATAATATGTCTTTAGAATAAACTTTTCTTTCTTGCTTCTTTTATGGTTGTAATATACATCAATGAATAAAATGACCTGCCAACAAAGCTGAGTGCCAGCTTTATTCAGAAAAAAGGCCACTTCGCTAATGTTTGCAGTAGTTCGACGCAACCTGTTTATGCTGTCATTAATTCATCTGGCGAAGATGTCCCAAAACTTCTAATCTATGAATAATATTGGCAGCTGATCGTCACGTCTACAAACATCAGCCATTGCTTATTGTCAAAGATCTCTGGCAGACATACCTTTTAAGACATCATTCATCAAACACTTTTCTGGTCAAAAAGAACCATTAAAAATTTGTAGCGTACCGAGGCTACGAACGCCACCTGCTTCAGTTTTTATCAACCTTTTTTTCCCATTATAAAACTAATTGTAATTCAATCTCATCGCCACTCAGATGAAGACCTGGCTTTCATTTCTAACAAGATCTTTAACTTTCAAAGACAAAGTAATCGAGCCTAATATCTCTCCATAGCGAGCTCAAGATGCAGTTGCAGGCGGAGGAAGTCATCGAAAACGACTACTAATGGAGTATTCTCAAACTATTAATCCATTTACTGACTTTGACGCGTACCCTATGTCAAGCATTGACTCTATTGTTTCTCAAATTGTTAAATAAAATTACTTTAGTCAAATAGACCTCAAAAGCGCTTACTATTAGGTGCCAATTCTTCCCAAAGAAAAAATCTATACAGCGTTTAAAACTTACGGGAATTTCTATTAGTTTACTCGAATCCCGTTCGGCGTAACAAACGGAGTAGCTGCCTTCTAGAGAAGCCTTCATTCTATTATAAACACTGAAAAACTAAAGGTGACCTAGGCGTATTTAGATGGCGTAATCACTACTACGATTTACGCAAATTTATGGAAGCAGCTGAAAAGTATTTATCTTGGCTTAAATAAATAAAGAATGCACATTTGTCATGCACCGTTGGTAATTGTTATCCTCCATTTTCATACAAAAAACAAGGGTAAATATTACTATTTTGAGAAAAATCTGAACACTGAACAGAATTTGTTTCTGAATAATTAAAAGAACAGATACACTTAGCACATTTCCTGGAACTATGAAGATACCACTACGGAAATCAAAGTTTTGACCTTATTTGTCATAAGTACCTTTGCGTTTGATTTTATTATTTACAAAATTAAAGCTCTCAAACAAAGGCTAAAATTTTTCACGGATTAGATATTTCTCCAAGGAATACAGCTGGATTTTTTAAATGTTCTCTAAAATGAATTACCTGGTAGACTGCTGGAAGCTGGAGAGGCGCGAGTTCCGGCTGCTACCACCAGTGGAGTTGCGGTGCATCGGGTGGCGCAAGTTGTGCATCCCAGGAGTACGTGCCCCGCTAGTGTGCGAGTGAGATCCATCGCCGGCGACTGTATAAAAAATAAACGGATCTACATAGTTACACCTTGTGGCACAGTCTCACTAGAAATGACCTACAAGTAATGGTGGATAGCTGTGCTTAAAATAAGAATTTTTTCGCTTTATTTGCATCCGATAATCTCGTCTGCAAAGATGCTCTAAAGGCTGAAGAAATAGTCACCCTCGACATGGGAGTGGCAGATCAACGGAATAAAATAAGTACCCTTACCATCATCTAGCAACTTAGTGGACCCAGGACTGAAACCATGATCTAAGAAAACATCGTATCATCTGAAATCGGCCAGATTCACAAAATGTGGGTATCTTAATGCTCACAAGCTCGCGTTATTCTTTGTACCATATACATGGTGAACAATTACGTGTTTCTTGATGGAGAGTTGGAGCGGCGTACCTTGTGGATGATAGGTTATTTTTTATTTTAGTCAGTCCACTTAAGCTCACCGAGGTAGGCATCTCTGCTGGTAGTAATAAGTGGAGTATTTAGGACGATCCATTTTTTTATAGATTATAGTTTTAATAGTGAGTGGCGAAGGAAGACAATTAAGATGCAGGCTTTGTGGTGTTACGTATTAGGTTTCAAAAACGGAAAGTATTTTCGTAGGTGCTTACAAAACTCTGGATTTTTATTCAACCTAAGGGTTGAGTTAAGAAACAAAAAGGTTTTTACACCTTGAATAAATTACGTATTTCCTTTCCAATGTTTAATCGAATTTGGGCAGCGGTTATCGAGTCCGCGGACGGCGAATCCCGCCACGTCCCTAAAATAGTTACCGAAGACTTATAGTTAAAGCCTTCCGTAGAATATATAGGGTGTTCCACGGTTATTTCACGTGAAGGGAAAGTACCTTAATTATTGTAGATGGGAGATTTTACTGAAAGAAGACTTTATTTTAATTTTAAAAAACAATTTAAACCGCATTCATCGATTTTTAAATAATTGCCTGGTTGAACTGGGAATCGAACCCGGTACACGAGAAAAAAATTCACTCTGTAGTTTTATCATACGAATCGGAAGGCTTCATTATAATGGTTATTTTTTTATAAATAACGTAGCATCAGAAATAAAAGGAAGACCATGAATTTTAACATTTAATGTAAAATTAGGTATGTTCAGAAAAATGAGAAGCTGACTCATTTTGAGTACCTATTTTGATAAATTAAATTGATTAATTTGGAATTAAAAATGTTAAAATTCATGGTCTTCCTTTTATTTCTGATATTATGTTATTTAGCAAAAATAATCCTTATGCCTTCCGATCGGTATGATTAATATACAGGCTGATTTGTTTTCTCGTGTACCGGGTTCGATTTCCAGTTCAACCAGGAAATTTTAAAAAAATGTATGAATGCAGTTTAAATTGTTTCTAAAATTAAAATAAAGTCTTCGTTCAGTTAAATGTCCCATCTACAATAATTAAGGTACTTTCCTTCCATGTGGCATAGCCGTAGGAGATGCCCTGTATTTAAGGAATTTTAAACGACAGCTAGACGATATGAGACCAATTACGACAGCGGTACACTTTCTCGCTAAAGCCTCAATACCTCAACATACTCCTTTTTTACTCCTGCTACACAAGGAATCGGATGTGATAAGGACGCGTCTGTAAATTGAGAAAGTGAGTAAGTTACCATCAAAGGAGTCCGTAGCCATGGAGCCCTGTGAAAAGTCGTATTCAGTGGAAGCGCCCATGCTGCGGTGCACCATGGCTGCCACGCGTTCTCTTGCCTCGCACTCGATGTTCAGGTCTTCTGAGCTGTGCTTTACCTATAGAGCATTTCAGTGCATGAACGTTATATTGCATCGAGAACATTTAATTTGGAGTTTATAAAATGCCCAATGTATTATTTTGGTGTTTTTGAAATTGAAGTTTTTTTTTATTACCATTTCACGAATCATAACAGTAATAGTTAAGATTACTGGGTTCTCACACTAGGCTAAACTGTAGCGCAGGAAAACACTTACTTTGCATCAAAACATCAAGCATCTTGATAAAATCTTGTGCGTTCTAAATTATTGATCAAAGTTCGAATTGCCAGCTCGACGTCTACATATGACTAATTTAAACTGACTAAACTTCTACGTGAGTTACCCTCGCTGCAATCTCGTTATGTCTATAGCCTTGTCATATACATGACCCCGCGTTTCCATCATACATTACGAAATTACTAGTTGGTGGAAATTTATCAAAGTTTAGTGGAAATTTATTTAGTGGTTATTCATGTACTCTTCATCCACATATGCTCTCAGCAGGTCATATTAAAAATCTTTTTGCTCATGATTACGTCAAGTAAGCAGACTATTTCAAAATTTAAAAAAAAATTAAAGGGTCTGCTTACTTGACGTATTCCAAATAATATATATTTTTTTATTTTATTTTTTATTATAAGATGGGTTAACTCTTGACCTCAATCTTGACCATAAGGTCTAAGATGAGGTCGACGATGGAGCGAGTTAACCCAGAAAATGCCTATAAAGGCACTGGTACTCCCACGCACCGACGGAACACAGCAAGCTGTTTGGCGTCGGACTTCGGTAGGAGGGTGGTCGCGAACCAGACGGCCCTTTACAGAGCCTACCACACCACATGAGACCATAAGACGACACCTCAGATTCAGAAAAAAAAATGAAGTATCGTTGCCTGGGATGGATTATTAGGAGGCAGGTCTCATTTGCGTTCCTTAGTCGCCTCTTACGACACCCACAGAAAGAGATGGGGTGGTGTTATTCTAAACCGATCACCACACGGAAATTAGTAAGGGTAAGGACGATATCGTTACAAATCAAGGATTTTTTCCCTTGCATAGCATAGACAACAAAATGCTTTTACATAGCTTTTAATATTCTTAGTAATATTCTTATTTTTTAGAATTCAGAATTTTCGTAATACGCTACGAGTGTCGAGGTCCTCCACAATCATGCTTTAGACATAATCGTATAAAATTTAATATGTACATAATTAAAAAAACTTGGCATTCGTAGCGATTGCTACGAGATTTCGTAGCTAATAAAATAAACAAAATTTTGAAACATTAACCGTAAAAAAAATATGTTTTTTATGATAGTAATAAAATGATTCATATATTTTTATTACATATTTAATATTTGCACATTGATGAAAGTAAAGTGTCATTACTTTGGTTTTAGTTTCTCAGCTTTCGCAATGGTGTTAGTAGGTATCCTACGAGCGTCAGACATTTTTAAAAAAACAAAATTGGTGCTTTTTTTCTCTTCACAAAAATTGGAATTCGCTTCTTACCTAGTGATTTTTCACGGAGGTAAGACAGCTACTTAACTTGGCCATTATGTTAGCGAGCATAACGAAGGGTGATAAATGAAACCAGAAGCGGTGTTCGGAGTCATAAGGAAAGCTTTGAATAGATAGTCCAGAGAATCGAAAGACTGAATTAACGTAAATTTATAAATAAAAAAAATTAAGTACTTTTCATCTAAATACCTTATGTAACGAATGCTACCTTAGCGAAGGCCTGAATGCGTTATCCGACACTCTATGCGGCAAAATATTATTGACGCTGAATAATGTGGGATAAATGCGATCAGAAATTTATTTATGACACCGTTTCAGTGAGTCCAAGTATACGATTTTAATTGAAAGTATTACAGAAATAGAACTGGAAACAATATCTTTTTATGGAAAATATTTGCGGTTGTCCATTTATTTTCTTTGGTACCTATTTTAGAGACATGTGTACTATTTTACTTTTAATTAATTCTAACTTTTGTCGCACTATTTCAACGAATTTTTTCTACTTGCTCTAGTTTTAGATTCCTGAAAAAACTAACAAAAAAAATTGCAGATATTGTACTGTGGCGCAGGCGAATATTAGGTAACGAGAAACAGTTGCAGTCCTGAGTTATTAATCAGTTAGATTTAATAATATGGTTGCCTGTATAGATGCGTACCGGAGCGAGGGTAATCTGAAACTAATGAGAGCACCTTCATTAAAACAGCACTAGATTAAAGAAGCGACCGATATTGATATTGAACCTCGATCGTGCTGCCATTGGAAAACTATTAATGCAGGTAACCGAGTCATAGTTATTACACTCCGCCACGACCTTCTCGAAGGCCACACAACTGGCAGCGGCTTAAGTGTTTTTGTTTCGATTGCTCGCCGGATGTAGCATGTGGGGTGACTTTATTTAGCAGAACTTTAAAGGGTAAAAAGGACTGCTTTCCCCAATAAACTAAATTGAGGTGTTTACCCAGATAAAATTCTCAAAAAAATGTCGACTTGTTGATAATTAATACAATTTATTTTATTTCGATCTGTGTTCCTTGGAAAAAGTTGTTAAGTTTAGTCGGCTGACTCATTTTCTTAATCAATTTATACGCCCTTAACCCCATGGAAAATTGTTTTACCGTGTGCGATGGATAAAGGTACAAATCACTGAAATACGAAAACTTAATTTCTCAGAAAAATTCTGCTTGATAATGAATTTTGTTGAAATTAAAAGTACACCAGTGGAACTCGTGCAAGTTAGTCTGTTATTAAAAATCTCTTCATCACCTAGCTGCCTTCACTTTTTTTTGGTTTGTTATGCACAGGAAGAAATCTCTTTTACAAGGTTAATTTTTTTTATTAAAAATAATGTTGTATCCGGTTTGGAGAAGAGATTTTTAATAACAGTCTAACTTGCACGAGTTCCACTTTTATAATTTTAATTTCAACAAAATTCATTATCTAGCAGAATTTTTCTGATAAATTAAGTTTTCGTATTTCAGTGATTTGTACAGGGACAACGGCACATCATGCTATCCAAAATTGTAAAATTTCTTCAATCGATTTTCAACTGAATCTCCAAGCATTAGAGTTTACTATATATTGGGGAAATTTGTCTGTTGATTGTACTTTTATCATTCATGCCAATGGCTCGAGCATTTAGGTACATGACAATACCTACAAAGCTTACCAATTGTTTAATGAGAATGGAGTGAAAGCAGAGGAGTTTAATAAAGACTTTGTTTGTACCTAGTCCATAACGTGTCCCTAAGTCCCTTTTAAATAACTAGTGTCATACGCAGTGGCACTCTGGCGCGGCGGTGTAACCGACCCCAAACTATAAAACAGGCATAACGGCTGCTTCGTTTTTAACCCTGCATTATAATCTACCTTTTATATTAAACCTTTACGCAATTCTTACACACCCGTGTGTGCAACATTTTGTATCGCACGCGCCGTAAACAAGCGCGCGACAGGTTAGGGACTTGCACGAGCAGGTACTATTTTTAGTCAAGTAATTTACCGTCTAGGTGGAGTGACCATAAATAATTAAATGATGCCACATACTTAAATGTCCACATTACGGTTTACTTACCTACCTAATATTTTGGTTGGCTTGAAATACATTAAATAAAAACATAATTCATTTCATGACGGACGGACGTGAGATTATAAAGTGCACCACCGCAGGCAGCATGATTACTAAAATAGGTAACTCCTGTTCATGACATCATAGCCATAGTCATGGACAAAATAAAATAATTTGGTAGGAATGGCTAATTGGCTATTGCATTGTGGCTTGTTAATCAGAAAGGCGTTACTGTCCGTTATTCAGGTTCACCTTACTCCTTATACTTTAAATTAGTCAGTGAGACTTTAGGGGGTGATTCTTCCCATGAAATTTGACTACTTTCCTCAAAGAACCTACACGAAGTTTTCAAAAATAAATTTGACTTCCTATACTAAATATTCTGCAGATCGCACAAATTGTCTGGAGAGGTGAACAATTTTTTTTATACCTCGACCTGTTTTTTGGGGAAATTGTTCGGTTGCATGGGCTGATTTATACTCTTAATTTTTGCATTCTAATTTAAAGTGACTATATATCTTTTACGACACCCTTGAGATAACATAATATTGTCAATAAAACCTACTATACCTAATGACGAATATTTTTAAATACTAGGCCACTGCCTTTCTCCGGCCTGGCGATTTTTAAATTTCCGTGCCAGGTTCTAAAAAAAAAAAAACAAGATAACTAGCTGAATTATAGTTTACTTATTACGGAGACTACATTAAAGTTGTTGGGGCTTGCTAGGCAAGCTGTCATTGTGGCTGTTGACCGATACCTTCACAAGAAAAAGTAAGTGTAATGTGATCCCGTTTCCTACCTAACCTTTGGAGTACATTATGTTACCTACAAAAGGAGAGCGGTAAATATAATTATTGCACACAATGCCTAAAAGGAGTCGCTTACTGAATATGGGTTGGGTAAAAATGCCTCTTATTGAGTAGTTTTCTATGAAAAAGGGCTTTTTGAGGCATATTTCCTCCGTGGGCTGGAAATTGTTGATTTAAATTTAAAATTGGAAATAACTACTATATCTACATTAAAAAGGTGGTAATTTTTCAGCACTGTTAAAATTATTTTCATACAAATGTATAATTTTATCCACAGCTGTAACGTCTAAAAAATATTATACCCCTCAATTGTTTTGAAAATATATTTTTTATTTTGTTTGGAGGCAGTTCTGAAAATGTACTTACAGCAGATTTGTTTCCGCTCATGGTGAGAGCATACTCCGAGGAGGAATCCACTTCCACTTCAGACAGGTCCCGGGAAGGATTCCTGGCAAACCACACGCCGAGATCATACGTCAGCCTGGCTTCCTTCAGTTTTAGCTCCCACATCTAAAAAAATATTCTTTACTGACTTTGCTCCCGCTATTTTGTTCCCTCGGAAATGACAAAAAATGACATTAGTGTAAGCTATATTGATGTAAAGGATCACCAAAATGTGCTAAGTAGTTTAAAAAAACATTATGTTCTTATAATTTTCGTAATACGAGTATAGGTACACAATTTCCTTCTACAAATAAATGAACTAAGGGTTGAATTGGTTACGAAATCGCAACAGGAAATATAGTTGTAGTTCAATTCAATCAGAAAGGTCATCAGGGCCGTAACTATAATTTATGGTAGGGTAGTGGTGCTTACAGGTTTAACTTTTAATAATTGAAAACTGTTAGTGTTTAAATGGTTTATTAATATGGTTGGGGGATTATGAGGAGGTGGTAGGTAGTTTTTCATCAGAAAGTATGTCTACGTTAGAAAACACAAGTACATTAACAAGTAAAGCTTCTTGGACAGTACAGTCACTTTTTACGGAAAATTATATACTTACTTATCTCGATCCGAAATGCAATGAACCATTTAACACCTAACATATGAGTCAGACTCACAGTTTGTCTATTTTTTATTAGCCAAGGCCAAAGTTTATGTTTTTAAAATCTAGACTTACCCTGAGCGCGCCTGGCGCTGGGTCCTTCGAAGTATCAGTCAGAATGAACCCTTGCGCTGAGGAGCCCACGTCATCTAGCACCACGAAGGTCAGAGACACCACCTCCTTCGCATTCCTCGGGTGTGGCTTTGAAAAGTGAAGCATCTTGTCCACCATGTACTTAGGCCTACAATCAACCATTTACAATTGCAGGCAAAGTATTACAGTCCGAAGTAGGATACATTTGATAGTAACGAGTTTCAAGCTAATATCAAATAAGAAAAATGTTAACATTTTGGGGAATAGAAATAAAATAGATACATGCGTTGGAAACAACATACTGATTCGCATGGCATTATCATCTGCAGAACTATTCTTTCAACAGGTACGAAAAGCTTCTTAAAAAGAAATAGAAAAAAAGTTCGCAAGAATGCTTTTTTGTTTCTACGCATTAATTAAGAAAATTACCTGATCATCTTATAAGGATAAGTGCTGCTTTTTGATTGCTTCTTGCAAATTAGTAGCATATCTGTCAGGAGAATAGCTCGTACCTCCATCTGTAAGAATGTGATTTACACTCAGTTGCAGAGACGTCCATTAAAGTTTATGATATTTTAAAAAACATAGTGTCACTTTCCGTCTTGTTGAATTAAACAAGGGCGGCATTTAAATATATTTTAACTTTAGTCAACGTTTCTGCAACCGAGCGTAAATCCGTTAGAGGAACGAAACCAATATCAAATCGTAACTTGATAAAAGGATTTAATTTATTTTTCGCAGAGAGCAATGTAGAATAGGACGTAAATCATAAACGTAGTTACATTGTTGAGTCATGATTTTTTGTGGATAGAGTAGTCTCAATCGCAGAAGCTTATAAATATTTGCTTACAGATAATTGACATATTAAGAGGCATTTGTTTCGAGCCCGGTGTATCTACGCTTCAAGAACTCGAGAACAAACATCGATGTTTGAGAGCAATTGGTTAAATGAGATTACATTTCATACAGTGTATTTTCATCACAAGGTTTACATGGCTAATGGGTTATGTTTTTGTAACCATAAACAATAAAGTATAACAAGTAAATTGTTTTTGTAAATTCTATTCAACAAAATTATTTTTTACGAGTATTAAAAATCGGATGCATCCGAACCCCTTTACGCCAGCAATTTCTCTAGAATCTGTGTCATTAAATAAGTCTTGCCTCCTTTTGGTGGTCTTTGTAGCGCAGGTCTCCCTGATAGATGATGGATCGGCTGTGACTGGGTAGGCAGTGCATCATCGGAGCCTTCAGATTCAACTGAGAAAACATCTTGAAATATCTGTCCAAGTCCTCGTCTTTGAAGTCCTGTAAAAGTCCTCAAAATCTAGTATGCGAAATGAATAGTCATAGCGTGAGTATTTATTTACCTCTTGTCCAATTAATTTAACTACGCACATGTTTCCAGGGAATAACATACAGAACCAATCCATTGTTTTTTCATAATACATCCTAATTTACGATACACAACTTATTATTTTTCTTTTGTAGAAGACCATAATGAGAAATCAAGGCATAATATAAGTCAAAAAAATATTAATGATTGAAATAAAATAGAACTACGTACATAAAGCAAAATTAAGGATGTTTTGTTTTACAAAATTCATAACTTTAGATATATCTCCATATTGTATTTATCTTGTAAAGGTAGAAATAATAATAGTTTGTGATGAAATATTATTTAAAATCTCTCTTGGTGCATAAATTGCTTCCTTATGTAGCAGTAACACATTTTACTTAATAGTCCCTTTTACAAGAAAAACTGTCACGATAACAGCACGGTTTAAATTTTATTTATAAATTTTAATAGGATTTGTAGTGACCGTAAACAAGCAAAAACGTACTTTCGCATGAAAAAAAGCGCTACGGAGTTTTTAAGCTGACTGTTAGAGAGGCATCGTTTGCTTAACATGAGAGCCAAAAAAATTGTTTCAGTTTGTGCTGTGACGTTTTCAATTACGAAGTAAGAAAAGCGTATAAGAGCGGCAAAGTGCATTCTTATATAACGGAGAATGTATTCAAAGATTCAAATTCAATTAATGTACGACCATTCAAGGAGGCAATGCTGCGTGGTAATAGGCACCCTGGCACCATATATGACTATGAAGTCTGAGCATTATTATTAACTACATTTAAGTAGATAAACAATGGAAGATTACTCGTTTACCTAGTTAAAGTTCTGAAGTAAGTTATTGCTTTGAGCAACCAACTCCTCATAACTCTCCATATTATAATTTGTAATCAAAACTCATCAGATTTGGAAATTTTATTAAAGCCACAAACGAAATCAAACCTCAAATTGTTGTTGAGGATGCTTTTAAAGACAAATCTGTAGTTAAACTGTCATATGTGTTTGCGAATGAAGAAGACCTTGTGATTGGAATGAAGCATTTGGGTGCATACTGCCACTACCACGAAACCAAACATTCGGAGATTGTTGTGCTGAGACACTGCTGGAGATAAATTTTTAACAGCTTGCGTACCGTAATGTTTTTAGAAATAAAAAGTTAAATGTTGTCGTCACGCGCTAAAACAGCAACTTTAGACAAGTATACTGATTGTAGAAAAAAGTATTTCAATTCCTTAACTGTGCATTGCTTTCTTGTTTTTTGATTATTTTGTAGGTACCAGTAGAAGTAGTAAGCTACTTGGTTCACGATCTCTAAGAAGACATGTATACAGGCAGGTACTCACGATCTCATAGCCCTCGATGGAGTTGGCGAGGGCGTCTAGCTTCTCCAGCTCTTCCCGCTGACGAATGGAACGGTTCAGGTCGAGCACGTAGTTTTTCGCATAAGTTTCCTAAATGAAAACAAAATTTGTAAAGTATTAACTAAGAAAAAATAGTATAGGAACCGATGATAATAAAGAATAGTATAGCAACTAAGTCATCGTGGTAAACGAAAAATAATAAAATCTTAATGGTGTAATTTTAACGTAATTATTATTCGACTTCGGAAAAGATGTTCTACGTTCGAACTGTATTATAAAAATAGAATACATACGCTCACGCCTATAATCCCTAATGGGGTAGGCAGAGCATCAGTGGCAAACTACTCGATGTCACGTTTGACACAAATTGTGAGGGTTATCAGATGGAACAAGTTGTATAATGGTGAGAGGTGGTCAGCCTTTCGCCCATTATACAGCAAAACCCTCGCATCCCTCTTACAGACTTTTATTGTATACCTGGGACCTACTCTTCCCAGCTGGCATATTCTAAGTTTTTCTTTCACTCCCAGTCCAGCATCGAATTGTATTGTTGAACTTGTTTCTAAACTTACCAAATAATCATTAATAGTAGATTTTATTTTAAAGTCAGATTTTAGAGGTTTGTTTACTATTTTTATGTAGGTTTAAGTTTTAAGTTGTTGTTAATGTCTAGAAATAGATTCCATGATTATTCAGACATTTTATAAAGTTTAAAAAATAAATTGTAGTGGTCTTACAGGGTGTCACTCTTAACTCACACTTATTTGTTCTAACTTCAGTGTTTGTGACAAGCCATAAAAACATGTGAATATTAAATACTAGCATTCCGCCCGGGACTTCGTTCCCGTGAGAATTCGGGAAAATTATGTAGCCTATGTCCATCGGGGATAATGTAGCTTTCTAATGGTAAAATAATTTTTCAAATCGGTCTAGTAGTTTCGGAGCCTATATATTCAATTCAAACAAACAATTAAATCTTTACTCTTTATTATATTAGTATAGATGAGTACCTAATTATGTACATGTATCCAAATATTTAATAATTTTCCACGTCAAAAAAACGTATGAGTCACCGACTTTAATCCCAACAACAGTTCGCACAAAAGAAGATAACAAGTATTTTTTGTAGACTACAATGCCTATTAGCAGATAACCACAAACGAAAATATCACTTATTTATTTAGAAGATGTTCTGGTTTTGTAGTGTTTTTTTTGTTGATTTTTTTAAAAGCGCTGAATCATTTTCAATAAAATTTATATTGAACCATCTCTGGAGTATACTCTTTCGAACAAAAACAATTTTGAAAATTGGTCCATAATTGGTGGAAAAATCGGTGAACAAACATAATTAAATTAAAAAAAAAACAGTCGAACATTGAACTTCCTCCTTTTTTGAAGTCGGGTCAGTGAAAATAAAATACAGCACAAAATTGTATGTTTAGGTATTTTTATGGTTCCTTTGTTATATTTTGCTTTACAAGGTAAGATTAATTTATTTGTGCTGAGCTGCTCACGCGATCGGTGAATTTTTATGAAATTACCCACTATTGTGGTCTCCGTTGTTCTTGTGGGCTCTTAGTCTATAATTATGTATACCTCTGTTTTTTTTGTATACATTTCTTGACGACGAGATCCGAAGTGGCTGTTTCATTTTAAAAATATAACATCTTAGCAGTAAGACTCTGGTCTAGAATGAAGTAAACGGTAAATGAATAACATTTGGACCACACAAGTACTGAAATGTGAAATCTCAATTGAAAACTTCTTTAAAGTCGTAATCAACGACAACATTTGAAACAGAAGAAATTGTGATACATCCATAGGTGACTTTTTATGTGTGGCCATATTTTCACGTAGGTAGGTATATTGATAAAATATTGATTATTTTGTACTGAAAAAACAAAGTAATAGGTAGACAGTAGCGGTACCATGGCCATGAGGTTGGTGCGCTCAGGTTCGGTGTCCGTGTGCGCTATCACCCGGTGCAGGATGAGGCCGTACTTTGTGAGGCGTTGCATCGGCTTCACCAGGATATCGGACAGCTGCAGCCTGCAATACCACTCAATTAGCCAGTTCTGGACTGTTCTGGATTAAAAAGAGCACTCATTTACTACTGAATGTAGGAGAGCATTCCGTTATATAAGCGGGCAATGGCATTCCCTGACTTATGACTAATTAATTCATTAAATTTACTTTTCGATACCTAATTTGGTTAGAGAATCACTTTTTAGGGCTCTTTTTATTTACATGATAAATGTTTGGAGTGGTTTTGAAATTCAAGGAAGGATCGGGGCAGCACAGATTGAGTGGCTTATATATACTTGAGAAAATTGTGAATTGATACTGCCTGCCATTATGCCACTACTCATGTGAGAAAGCCCCGTTAATCGTTAACAGTATACGACATTTTTGTTTTTACACTAAATAAACTAAGTATATTTCATTTCTTTCATTTCTTTGGCAACCAAAGCTTTCCGGTACCTAGTTAGGGCCTCCCAATAATTTAAAATTCCGGGCCACTACCTACGCCCGTAAATTTAATTATTTATACACATCGTCACAGGTAATGCTGCTTATTCACTTAGGACGCGACACAAAATTGTCAGAAAACACCAATGCGAACGTTTATAAACCGGTGAAAGTCATGTTGATTCGTTTTATAAAAGACCTTTTTTCGTCGTACAATATAAGAGTGTGAGAAATGTTCACTTGCAAGTTAGTTCATGCAGAATTCCTTGTGGTATTTGCGGATATGATGTATTTCTATTATTAATCACTTTTCTCTTTCTGACTTAGGATTACGATTCACTAGATACAAATTACTCAGGATCACGAGGGAGACCATCATCTAGATGACAACGTGTATTTATATTTACTTACGATGGACGCCGGTCATAAATCTATGGATTTTACGTTTTCGCTTAAATGGCTCGCTACCTACTGATAAATAGGAAAAACACTGTTATTTCATTTTCACTGAACTTGTGTACGATGAGGTGTCCCGTGCACTAGTGGTCAAACTTTCTCCCTATTATTTCTGTGAACTGACTCTCCGTAGAGAGCAGTGAGGTGGATGAGCTGATTTGATTTCGTTAAATGCTATTCGAAGTCTGATGCGAGACCCGTAGCTCATGTTCTGTAGTACAACAATCGTGTCATAGCCACCTCAGGTAAAGCGCCTCATGTTATCATATCGCAAGATTGTGAGATCCCGTGCATTGCCTTCGAATGCAACGAGAAAACGCGTGGCATCTGTAGGACACTAGTTCAAATTTAATTGAAAGTCATCTGCATCTAAAAAAACCATAAACTTTAGTGTATGTATTTTCTTCGATCCCGTGACACTTTGATTGGTTTGAGAGAAGTAGTATATTATTACGAAATGTTATTGGCTTTTTGGTTTATGAGATGTATGAAACATTGTGGACTAAGTGTTAGCATCTCGTTTGTCTTATTGATCCGGGTTGAAGGACAAATAAGAAGTACGAGATGCTAACACCTGATCCAGGATATTTCATACATCTTATAAATCAAACACTGTTGGTAAAAATGTTGATGTGTGAGTGAACTTCTGAAATGGAGTAAAATGCATGGACTTAGTACTTTCTCTTTGTAAAATGTGTTTGGTTGTGTTTGCACCGTAAAAATGCTATAATATTTGTTTTACCTGTTGCATTCTTTTTGGCTGTGGCACCACGATATGTACAATATAAAATCGGTGTCATTAGACAGAGACCGCAAGTAGTCGAGGGTTTTGGTTTGTTCGTTGACAAACTTCTCGTACGGTGCAAAAATCTCGCGGAAGCGGTAGAACCCAGCAGACATCAGTTCCGTGTTACAGCTGTAAGAGAATACAGAGTCATTTTACTGGGGCAATCATAAAATAAAAAGCATAAAAATAAAAATAAAAAAGCATAATTTTATTTTTATGCTGTTCACACACGATAGGTATTTTCTCCTTTACATGTATACAAATACAAATTTACTCTTGAAGTATACCCATCCTTTACAGATTGTGAAGCAAAATATTTCTGAAGACATACATAAATTATGCTTATATTGACTAGATATGCCAAAATCATCAAAAGGTACCTACCTCTTCCTAATCGTTCTTTTATAAATGTACTGGTGCTCATATAACAGATTACAAAAGAAATAAAGTTCAAAATAACTAACAACTACAATGTACATAAGTAGTATGTATAATAACTTACAACGTATTGTTTTCAACTGCCTCGGCAAGCATGGGGTAGATGGTGATTTCCCAGAATATTAAACTGGCGTTGAGCACATCAGGGACATTCGAAAATAGGCGCTCGGTATCAACCTCCAGCATTTTCCCGGCATCTTGCAATGCATGGGCCGCAGCCATAAATACCTGTGAAAAACCAGAAGCTACAGAATTAAATTTTCTTTTAACCTAAAATAAAATTCCTGTATAAAGAATGCCTTTGACAAGTGAAACCAAAGTTAGACCTTTGCAGCGAGCGGTTTTTATTTAAATTTTTTTTCTACAAGGATTTCTCTTAAATATAAAAAATGTAAGAGGACACATTTAATTCTTTGATTTAAAGATTCGGTGTTTTTTAAAATTTGAACGTATTGAGTTTTGTAAAATATAAGAAATTTATGATTTCACACACATCGTTTGAAAAGCCATTTTCTCCGTAAATTTTTGGTGATTCTACAATATTCGTTATATAGGTGATATAGTTAAAAGCATTACGAGGAATGTGTTTTATTTTAATGGAGTAAGTTCCCGCGGCTTTGAAACTTTCCAAAGCGGTGCACTGGCGTGAAAACTGTTTATGATCCTAACTCAGGCTCAATCTCATTACTCAACTGTCTGCATTTAGGTAATACTAGTAAAACTAGCGCAAATTAAACTATGTCTAGCTTCTTCCATAACGATAAGTAAACCAAATATTAACTTTAAAAAACCTTTTTATCAGTCGTTACCTTATTAACTAAGTATAAAGTGTGTTATGTAATGTGTAACGTGAGCCCACTTACACATTAGGCATACTTAATGCGAGAATATCGTTCAACTTAGTACTATTATACTTGCATTCTGTGGTTTTACAGTGCAGGAGCCGAGGAAATTTATTTACATAAGATGAAACACCATATTTTTGAATTGATAGTCAAATTACCAACTTTTTTCGCGTCATTCGTTTTAGTCATTAATGCATTTGTCTTTTTTCATCCTTTTTAAGACTTATCAAAAAAAAATTAATTGTCGAGTCATAAAATATTGATAATAGCAGATTTCTTTTTCTCCGAAAGACCGGATACCTTCTGATTAGCTTAAATTAATTTCTTAAAATTACTTACATCAGATTTGATTTCGGGCTACATTACATAATAATTTATAGCCATATAACTACGGAGCTATTTCCAAGCACTGCATTGTAAAAGTACAAAACAAGTACTACACAAGTCTGGGTTAACTCAGTCTATCGTCGACCTCATCTATGATCTTGGTCAAGATTGAGGACAAGATTGAACCCTTCTCATATTAACATTGAATAAAGGATTAAAGGCTAACATTGAGTGAATATAAAAACATAGATCGTCTAACACGACGGTTGTTAAATTGGAAACAGCAAAGCAGAATCTGTACGGCGATATTGTGCTTTGGAGCTTCGTTATGTTTAAGTAAATTGCTAACCGACTTCAAAAAAGGAGGAGGTTCCATGTTCGACTGTATGTATCTTTTATTTATTTTTTATGTATGTTCACCGATTCCTCCGCCATTTATGGACTGATTTTCAAAATAATTTCTTTGTCCGAAAGAGTATACTCCAGAGGTGGTCCCATTGTCACCAAGTCAGGATCTAATGATGGTATCCCAGGGAAATCAAGGGAAACCCTCGAATTTAATAGGGATTTACATTTTTTCTCACGCACTTTCTGTTATACACTAAAAATAGGAAAATAAATGTTTGTTTTATAAAAAATTAAACCCACTTCAAAAAGCAAAAAAATAGAGACGTAGCATTTATTGTGTTACGTACCTACTGATCTGTTTGAAGTCGGTGCCAAGCCAAAACAGTTTGATAGACTATACGTACATCTGCCTTCGCACTTCTTTATTTAAAATTTTAAGATATATTTCAAATACTACTATAAACATATATTATTTAAAAATTAAAACGCCGGTGCTGTTACTTTTAGTATATTACCTAGTGCTAGTAAGTTTTTTCAAAGGCCTGCATCGGATAAAAGTGACTGTTCTCCTTAAACGCCATTTTTTGCGTGGCGCGTGTTAGCAATCACACTTGGTATTACTTAAATTGATAAAAAAATCTGAATGTTGAATCCTTTGGCATTAAAGCTCTTGGCCTACTTAAACTCCACCCGTAAGAAGAAAAAGTTTTGCTAAAAATTATTACTTTACGTGGCGGTTACGTAAAACAAAAGCTGCGACGGATTTAGGTAAATTATATTGGTTTCGTCATAAAAATCTCGTCACTTAAAATACTGAGTAAAGTCAACAAGGCTCGGTAGAAAGTAGTCTATAACACGGCAGAAGGCGGAGGCCGAGAGTCAGATTTCACTCTAACATCATTTGTCGGGTTCACTTTGGGACAAATGCGGTAGTAACTATATCGCCGCATTACTTCAAATCGACCTTCAATAGCGTCCTTTCACTAAATGAAAAGTATATTTTCACGAAGTTTCGAATCAAAATATTAAAAAAAATTGTTTTCTTCATACAAACTTTAAACCCCCATCTCACCCCCTTAGAGGTTGAATTTAGAAAAATTATTTCTTTTTCTTTGCATCTTTACTAATATTATAAACGCGAAAGTTTGTAAGTATGGATGTATGGATGTATGGATGTATGGATGTTTGTTACTCTTTCACACTCAAACGGCTGGACCAATTTTGATACAATTTGGTATGGAGGTAGCTGACACTCTGGATTAACACATAGGCTACATAATTTTCCCAAATTCCCACGGGAACGAAGTCCCGGGCAGAAAGCTAGTATATTATAAAAGAAACATTTGTGTTAAATTCAAGGGCTTCGCTTCCTAAGTTCAAGGGCTTCGGCTGGGAGTTGATGAATCAGTAAGTGATTCAGGACCTTGCATTTTTAATTTTGTATAACCTATTTTGACTTCTTATGGGATGATTGGGCGTTGATGAATTTGTAAGTTATTCAGGACTTTGCAATATAATTTTATTTAATCCATTTAGACCCCTTGGGGGGGGGGGGGGTGGGTCATCTACTTCCCGACCTCATATTGCCCGATTTTTTTTTTCATTTTTGTTATATTTTCTTCCTTTTCTAATGGCTTTCATCCTACTATTATTTTTTTCACTTTTTACCATTTTCAAAGGCTTCAAAAAGCCCTGGTCTATGACGTTATCCCCTATTTCACCCCCTTAGGGGTTGAATTTTGAAAAATCCTTCCTTAGTGGGTGCTTTCGTTATATGAGGAATACGTGTGCGAAATTTAAATTTTATAGACATAGACATAGAGTCATAGACATATACTTTATTGCACACCGTGCAACAAAAACATTACAATAACAGACAAGGACAGAAAACAGAAATGTACAAAAAGGCGGCCTTATTGCTAAGGTATCAATCTCTTTCAGGCAACCTTTGGGTAGGAAAATAATGAAAAAAATAAAAATAAAGCAGAGCGGGTGGTGGCTAACAATAAAAAATGAAATAATAATAATAATAAAATATATTTATATATTACATAAACTACAGCTCTAATATTTAAGTACATAATATAACAATATTACATATACTAATACATATAATACAATATTACTATGAAAGAAAGGAACATATGATAACAAAAAGAGTTCATTGGGTAGAGGAAACGGAGTTGAGGAAATGGGCTTTGACTCGTAACTTAAAGGATTAAGGGTTTGGCCTGTGCGTTGATACATCAGTCAATCACCTTTGCTTTTTATATATGTATACAGGATGGCCCAACGGGTGACGACCAAAAGAAAAATTTGGATGCTCCGTGCCAGGGGGGGCATCCAGATCACCCCCATGTATGTTCCGCGAATTTTTTGTAGTTTAGAAGTTATTACACATTTAATGAATTTTTCGAAATTTTTCACCCAGCATCGTTTTTTATTTTTTTCTCTTTCTGGTAACAATTATTAAAGAAATATTAGTGATAGATAAGAAGGGACACATCAGCTACCATTTAAAAAAAAATGGATGTACCTCGTCATTAAGGAATATGGTTTATATTTAACTTTAAAGTTAAAATTGGTACTTCAGCAAAATCTTTAAATTTTTCTTTTGGACGTCACCCGCTGGCTGGGAGAGATGTTTTTTTGCGAAAAAGGTGTCAAAACCAGTGCTGCTGTTTATTAAAAGACTGTCCTGACAAACGTTGTGAAACCTCTTTCACGCACAATGTTTCAAAATCGGCATTGAGTATTCCATCAGGACTCTGCGCCAGCTCATAAAGCAAAGAGCACACAAGACAGACTTTCTCGCGGCGCGCGGAATCGATTTCATCAGGCACAAGGATTGGCCGTCTGCTAGTCCTTATTTAAATCCATTGGATTATAAAATATGGCAGCATTTAGAGGCGAAGGTCTGCTCTGAACCTCATCCCAATCTGGAGCCTCTGAAGGCATCCCTTCTTAAGGCAGTGGCAGAGATAGACATGGAAGTGGTGCGTGCCGCTGTTGACGACTGGCCACGCAGGCCACGGCTGGGAAGGCGGTTATAAAAAATAAGGGCGGTCGTTTTGAATAAATAAAATGTTATTTAAAACAATGTTTTCTAGGTTTTCATTTGGTGTATAAAATATACTGATAGATAAGAAGTTAAATTATTTATTACAGTAAATGTATGTGACAATACTTATGACCCGACTAAGTAGATAAAATACATAAAATTAATAGTTATGTAGGTAGCCGTTTTAACCGGCCAAAAAAATAACCTTTAAGTTACTGGCTTTGCCTTTACATTATTACATCTTATGTTTTTTAGGTAGCCTGAGTGGAGTTTCCGTAATCTACATTGTTAAAATGAACGAAGTAAAGCAATATGGCTATGACGAAATCAGAGTTTGTAACATGCTTTCAGGGTATTATTTCGATCGAGTCAAAGCTTCCGCGCGGTCCCCGGCAAATTCCTACCTATTTGGGCCTATCTAACCGAGAAATACCAAATTTGGATTATATGGAAGCTCATTTCCGTCTCTTGACTATTTTCCCGTGAAAACATTTTGTATATCTTATAGGTAAGTGAACATGTAGATTATGCTGGGTATTATAAGGATAAAATCTTTTGCGCAAACGGAAATAGCTTCTATTTCGACGGTTACGATACTATCTATCTGAAGTAAAAGAGATAAATATTTCTCAATACCTTTTAACTTCAAAACTGCTTGACCGATTTATCCACTAAAAAGAGATTTAAATAATACAAAAAAAAAGAAAATTGCCTTCAAGGGGGTGAGACAGGAACTAACTTGGTATTGTAAATGCTTTAAATTTTGACGTTTTGACCACGAAAACGTCAGAAAAACGCATTTTTTATTGAATTGAAGTTTGCGCTTTTATCACAAAATGTGACGCAAGTTTGTCGCTAGTCGAATGCACTTAATTTATTTCCAAATAAACTGGATAAAGTACTGCGACAGATAGATTTAGAGCTCCGGTACGACTTGGTACCTACTGTTTAATATTATAGAGGAAAAAAAAGCCAAGATATTGTTTCAATTTGTTACCTTTTTATAACATGACATTGCGTAATACGACCCTATTTATGATGTTTGGGAAAAGTTATAGACAATCCTGTATTCGGGTTAGGGCCTATGGCCTAAATGAGAAGATAAATTAGTAATGTTGGATAGTATAAGCTCAGGTGCGTCATTTCGTCCCCTCTGCCCTTCGAAAGCTCCCCGAAGGGTAGAAAAGCATGAGGGAAGCGCTGGATTGTGATCGATCTTGCAAAGTCGTTGAGGTATATATCCACCTAGTGCCCTCGTTATTTGTGGGATTAACCTTTCGGTAGCTTTTGGCGAAGCGTTTATGCCGATAGTAATTTTGTGCTGGTAAAAGATCGCGTGTCTCGGCTAACTTGCAAGCAGTAATCGTTAATTAATTTATAAAAGCAAATGTAATTAATGCTCACTAGCGGGTCCCCGTAGCTCCGAATTTATTGTTCTCAATTTTGGAAAGAATTCGCTGAGATCAAATTATAATCTATAACACGATATTTTATTTAACATATTATTGTTATGTCAGCACGGCAGCCAAGATATCGGTATTATTTGGGGGTACTGACTTTCCTCTTTACAGTTGTTAGACAGGTTTATTACGATGTGAAAAAAACCATCAATGGCGGCCAATCAAAGATGGCGAATGCAGACTTTTAAAAATGAACTTTATCTCGAGAACTATTCTTCCGATCTTATTACTGTTTTTTTTAAACCAAAGCTTTATAAGTATGTGTGCTTCAAATATTTTTTATTTATTTTATCCGTAAAGTCAATCGTTAACTAGTAATTAAGGGATTATTGAAATTTTCTAATTTTTAGTGATACTTTTTTATATCAAGTTTTACAAAATATATTGCACGTTGCAAAAAATCTATAAGTGAGGCAAAGTAGTATATTAAATTATCTTTAATTTAATACATTTTTTTAATTCACATAAAGTAGGTCAATTAAAGTTGCAGGATTGTGTAGGGGGTCCCTTTTTTAAGTGTTTTGCTAATAACTCGCAATCGGTTTACCTTAACGAAAACACTCCTAAGCATGAACTAAAGCCCTTTAAATTTTCTACAACTTTGTCTTACTTTCAATTTCTACAGAATGAATGGTTTGTAAGTTATACCCTGTCCAAACGTAGATAAAATTTGAGTTACATAAAATAGAAAGATTAACACGAAATCTCCCGAAATACATGACATACATATGAGATTTGGCAGGAAATATCTATTGAAAACGCATTTCCCAAAACTCATGAGGAAACACGAGAAAATTTGTTAAAAAATTAAAGCGAAAGACCACTCACTTAACACGATATCTCAAAAACTAAATGACCTATATAAAGCTAAAATTTCTCAGGCAGGTAGATTTACAGTTGGGAGACATCCGCTTAAAAAAGGTTTGGCGAAATTTTTATGGAGACCAAATAAGTTCAGTGAACAACAGCTAATATTATTAAAGCGAAATCACGAAAACGAGTGAACTTGTAAAGGTAAGATTTTGCAAGGTATGTAGTTTTTTATAAGGAAAGGATAGCCTTATAACTAGTTATGCGACATGGTCAAATTAGTCATTAAATATTTATTTGAAACTTCTTAAATTTTCGACCAATTTAACTGAAAAATTGCAGGATGGCTGATAGTTTATCTACTTATAAACTATCATCCATCCTGCAACTCAGGTCATCACACGCGTACACTCTGTGTTGTTGTGATAAGAGCGGATTTGCAATGAAAATGAAGTAACCTGATGCGCTGGCCTCTGTAAATGTATGACAACTAAGAAGATTAACAGAATTCCCATAGGAACCTCTGTTGATCGATGAAAACCACACTACAAAAGTAGGCAGTTTAAAACGTTTAAAATTCTGCAGGAGATTTCCTTAAATAACGCAGATAAGAGAGAAATTCCCAAAATTTTCACGGTAAATTCCAGATTTTTTTTAAAAATAGTGGAACCATGAAGTAACAAGTCTACATTTCCAGACAAACGATATTTTGATTACGCTGGCACCTTAAGAGGAAATTTCCAGAGATTCCCTCGGCAACAAGCTGCACCTATTCTTTCTTACGGAGACGCAGATAGCAATACCGTCAGACGTGGCGTACCTCAACTACCAAGGGTACTCCCTTGAGCATAACTTCAGCAGGAACGCTGGGGTCTGTGTGTATGTCCGCGATGACGTTTGCTGTAAGCGTCTCCGTTGCTTTGAGAAATCTGGGTTTTCTACTCTTTGGCTCTTGTTGGATACAGGTTTAGACAAAACTGTCTATGCCTGTATCTACCGTTCACATAATGGGAACCAGGGGACAACCAAACTTCTTCAGCACCTGACTGAGACGGCTGATATAGCCCAACAAAGGTACTCAACGACAGAGCTCATCTTTCTGGGGGACTTCAATGCCCACCACAGCAAGTGGTTGTTCCCGTTCAAGAAAACTTACTATGCTGGCAGAGAGGCGCACAAATTTGCACTATCGCTAGATCTCACCCAGCTGGTGAACGAGGTGACGAGGGTACCCGATGTTGATGGACATACTCCCAATTGCCTTGACCTTCTGCTGACAACTGATCCAGACAAGTACTCGTTTGTGGTCTCAGCCCCGCTGGGAACATCAGACCAATGATATCTGTATCGATCAGCTCTCCCCCGGATGTTAGTTTCAAAGGCACTAGGAGAGTCTGGCAATACGAGTCAGCAGATTGGAATTAGATGCGGCACTTCTTTGCATCTTATCCTTGGCGGCAAATGTGTTTCTCTTCGGATGACCCTTCTTGTTCGGCTGATGCAATTGCGGATGTGATCCGGCAGGGAATGGAATACTATATTCCATTCTCCGACATCCCAATTAGTCACAAAGCCCAGCTATGGTTCAATGCAGATTGTGCACGTGCTGAAGCACGCAAGAAGCTGGGTTCAAGCACGTGATCGTGGAATCCGAGGGTTCGTTCGAAGAAGAGGGCATTCAACTCAGGCGAGCGGTCCGGATGGGATACCTGCTAAAGTCCTGAGGCACTGTGGTCCTGAGTTGTCTCCTATACTGACACGCTTGTACCGTCTCTCTATTTCAAGACTAAAACCGTACCTAAGTCTTGGAAGCTTGCCAACGTGAAACCAGTACCCAAGAAGGGTAGTCGTGCTGACCCCTGTAACTACCGTCCTATTGCCATCACTTCCATACTTTGTAAGATTATGGAAAGAGTACTGAACAGCAAGCTGCTGACATACCTAGAAGCTAACGACCTACTTAGTGATCAACAATTTGGCTTTCGCTGTGGACGATCAACTGGGGATCTTCTAGTGTATGTCACGCACTGCTGGGGCGAAGCCATCGAGAAACATGGCAAAGCTCTTGCCGTGTCACTTGATATCTCGAAGGCATTTGGGTTTAGCACGCAAGTCTGCTAAGCAAGCTTCCTGCGTACGGCGTCCCTGTCAGTTTTTGTAGCTGGATAACTGACCTCCTGAGTGAACGGTCGATCCGAGTAGCCGTCGACGGCTATTAATGCCGGAGTTCCTCAGGGGTACAGACCCCTCCGGCATCTGTTCTCCTGTTCTCCGGCGTCAGAACAGAGAGACTGTTCTCCGGCATTAGAGAACAGTCTCTCTGCAACTCTATTCCTGCTGCACATCAACGACATGCTTTTGCCTGGAGTAGTTGCGTACGCAGATGACAGCACAGTCACGGAGAAATATCTGTCCGGTGCAAGAGCTGGTGAAGATGAAATTCTAAATATGGTGAAAGCTTACTTAAAAGAGATTACACAGAATTCCCATGGGAACGAATTGTAGGGCGTCCCCTAGTTGATATGTAGGTACGTTTGGTGTTTCAGTCGTAGCCCCCTATCTTTTAAACAATTATAGAGAGCATGTCCAGATTTTCAGAAAATACGTGTTATCGTGTTATGTATCGTGAAATATAATAAAAAAGATAAAACCAAAATTTACAGTGGGGTTTCCCATACGACAAAAATCCAAAATTTCGCATTTTTTCAACAACTTTTGTTACTGCTCTATTTCAAAAACTATATAATACACACACTTAAAACTAAATACACATTAAAAAGATATCTTACATTATTAAAAAAAATTTGTTAAAAACAGTTAAGAGTGAATCGGACTTAAACTAAAGATATTAAAATAGAAACTCTCACTCAAACTGTTTTTGTGACATTTACCTGGTTATGTCATAGAATTACTGTTAATATTTACATTATGACTCGGTAATTATAGTTTCCGTGCGTTAGATGTATGTTCCTCGTTTTATTATATACAGGGTGGTCCAAAAGGTGACGTCAACAATTTTTTTTATTTCTCACCCCTGGATGAATCCGAAATACCTATATGTTTAGAAGTTATGATTTTTTGAAAGCGTTTTTCGAATTTTCTACCAGCGCTAACTTGAAAAATCATAACTTGTTTAATAGTAATAATAAAAAAAATGATCGAAAGTAAAAATTTTTGGTTTGCGATGAACACAGGATAATTTTCGAAAACGAAGCTGTTTCATAGCTTCAAACTCATTTCAAAAACTTCAGTGATTCCTCAGCTTACCAAACAATAAAAAAAAGATTGGTCTTAATAGGCGATTTTACGATGAAATCGGCGTTTAAACTTAGGTGAAAACGTGCTTAGAAAATTTTATGTTTGAAAAAATTGTTTTAGCTTGTCAAAAACGCCGGTCACTAGACGTATTCAACGCTAAAATAATGCTAAGTGAGACATTCTTGGAAGTACCTCCAGAACCTGGTAGCTGAAAATTGGCCGTCGGCCCAGGCTAGCAAGTATTCAATTATGTTAATAGTACATATTAGCACTACTCTTTCCCACACTTTTAGTTAGTGAGGAAATAAATAAGGTCTGGCGGCCCTGGGATCTTGGTCTAATAGAGGGCTGCGACTGAAACACCAAACGTACATATCAACTAGCGGACGCCCTAAAATCCGTTCCCATGGGAACTCCATGTAATCTCTCTTAGGTAAGCTTTCACAAAATATTTGAAAATTATTTTTGTAAAATTTCAAACTTATAGCTTCAATAGTTTTGATTTTGCGTGGAAATCTTTGTCAGGGGGTAAAAAAATCCGATGTTTTTTTGTATGGAAATTCCTAAATACCAGATATAATTGAGATCCGCAAATTTTGAGAGGTAATCTTTATTATTTATACCTCCAATAGTGTAATAAAAAAAAATTCACGAAAATCCATTCAGTGGAACTGGGTTGCGAGGTTTAAACCTAACGGCACTCCACTATACTATATCATTATTCTGAATATTTAACCCATGGACCGAATATCACTATGATTTACCTTTTTAATGACGTACCTTTACTCCTTACTTTTGTTTTTTTTGGAATTTTAATAAATGTCACATCGCGTCGTAACACCCACGGAGATTTGCATAAAATTTTGCGTGGATAATATGAAACATACATTATTCCACTCGGAGAAGTTCGATGGAAGCTGATTTTGAAATAAAATTGTTTAAAATTTCCCAACGTTTAATCTTTTATTTTCGTTTAGTCCGTAAGCCCACCGTAAGTTTGCTTATGTATACGAAATCATTTTAAAAAGCATGGCACGTGGTCGGAAAATCTACATAAAGATAAAATTATCTGGACTTCGCACTCCGAATGGACCGGAAATACGAAATGGTCTTTTCATTCTGGTAAAAATGAAGAGGCGTCATTATAATACTCGTGGCAGGGTGTAGCCTTCTAAAAGGAAACTTAAGAAGCCAAAAGTTCAGTTCAGAGAGAAAGCATCAGTCAGTCAGGTATCTACATAGCAGTCTGACAAGTACTTCCGGCCATGTAGGAACTAGAAGATTTGTGTTATCTGTCTTTTTTATTATTATCGGAAGGGTTAACTCTTGAGCTCAATCTTGACCAAGGTCATAGATGAGTCGACGATGAAGCGAGTTAACCCAGAAAATGCCATTAAGGCACTGGTATTCTATGTACCGACGGAACACATTAAGCTGTTTGGCGTCGGACTTCGGTAGGAGGCTTTCACTAGAGGGGCTTTTAATTTTCACTGGAAGTTACAGAACTTATCGTAATTCTGGCTAATTCTAGGTGCTAAGTTCGATTAATTCTGGCTCTCAATAACTTGCACCATCGGGTTTCAAAATAATGTCGTGTCACATACAACGATGGGCTCAGGCCCTATTATTAGATTTTATGCTTGAAGTTGGCAACCGGTTTTTAATCTAATGCGGTGTTGGAACTATTTTTGAAAATAGCTCATTGATGTTTTCAGATTAATTTATTGATTGTGAGACTGTTCAATCACCTAGATGATTATTAATAAAACTATCTAAATCGTATCATAGAGTAACTAATTACCTATTGTTTGAGTAAAAGTTTTTATCCGTTCTATATAATAATGGGTTTCCGTCCGGGACTTCTTTCCCGTGGGAATCCGGGAAAATTGTTTAGCCTATATCATCCGCTGATAAGAGAACTTTATATTGGTGAAAGAACTTTTGAAATCGGTCCAGTCGTTTTTGAGTTTATTCGTTACAAACATACAAAAATAGAAAAATTCAAATCTGCATTAGGTTAGGTTAGTAGAAGTGTAGATAGATTTTGAAGCTTAAATGATAGTTATGATTTTTTATTAAATAAATGTGACCACGTGTTCGTATGCTAATAGGTTTTTTATTTGTAATTTATTTTTGTGGGTTAGGAAGAGAGAGAAAAAAGCCGTCACTTACACAGACACACATTGGGTTTTGTAAACGCCTTTGTTGATTTTGAAGTAATTGCATTTATCATACGCTAAAGAGATATATTATTGAGTTTACTTACAAGACAGAAATAGATGCCAAAGCTAGTCCCAATATATCAATATTTTTCAAGTAGATAAAGGTTTCGTTAATTTTTACGATAACTATATCTTTAAAATTAATTTAGTTACTAAATATGCTAAAATGGTTTTCTGTTACTACTGTGGAACAAAAACCTTTTTTACCGTTCAGGAAAGTGAAGTAGATGAAGCTATAAAAGTATGACAGGCTATAAAATCACATGGGCGGGTCACGAGATCTATGGCTTGATTAGTGCGCCCTAGTTCGGATGTAGATACTCCATGCGTCCCAACAGAATTCGATAAGCTAAATACTCAATACACAAGATTGTTCGGAGTCATTGATCACGTCACGACGCAACTGAATATATCTGCAGCTCAAACACAACGTGAAAACAACGCAGTCAAATGTCAAAAAAGCGTCGAAATTACAACGCCAGAATGCTTTGCACGGTGGCAATACAAGCGAGTTTTAATGTCTTTGAAGTAGCGAGACGCACGAGTTTTGTCGAGAGCCGTGCTAGCTTTGCTGGAAGCCTCAGCGCATTATTTAAATTACTGAAAATTACCTGCCGTTGCTCGTTGCTATAGAATGCATAATCGGTAGTTACAACTGACAATCATGTTAAACATCATCAATAAAGTAGTAGGTCAGTTCTTTCAGTAATAAGTATAACTAGCCGGTTATACTTATTACTGAAGAACTGGTTATACTGTTGTTGCTTGCATTAAAATTAATAATAATACAAAAGTTTTTCTTTTTCTTTCGTTCTAAACGTAGCTACTAAGATTTAAAAACTGTTACTTAACAAATTTGACATATGTTACATAGTTTACATACTTTATATAAAGTTGAGGTCTATACATATTATAAAGAGGAAAGATTTGATTGTTTGTTTGTTTGCATCGAATAGGCTCCGAAACTACTGGACCGATTTGAAAAATTCTTTCACAATTAGAATCCTACATTATCCGGAATGGACATAGGGAACATGATTTTCCCGAATTCCCACGGGAACGAAGTCCCGCGCGGGAAGATAGTTTTTTTTATATTTATGTAATTCAAAATTAAATGATTCGCACATATACTCTCAATTTTTTTTCAAATGTAGAAAAAGAGCTGTCGGCCAACACAACGATCGCAACATTTAGGTTGCGATCTTTAAGACTTGGGTTATAGTATCTATAATGGCGTGATAAATAACATATTACAACGGTAAGTGGTAACCTTTTTCGTGATTTAAATGTCCACGGCCGACAGTACCAAAAGGGTCGGCAGTGACGTTGACCTAAGTCACGAGCAAAACATGAAATATGCACAAAAGAGGGTGAAACTGCTTATTATGAAAAGAATATGAAGGCACAATTTTTGCGTTGTGACATATTGTTTATATACGGCATACGATGCGTCAGCAGCAGAAATATAAGATCTATTCACGAGATAGAGAAACAGAGTTAAAATAGATGGTTTTTAATGAATTAATTATTAGAGTAAGCGAAAATTAATATTGAATAAGGTCACTAAACTGAAGAACTTGCCCGAAAGTACACAGGTCGAAATGGGAAAAAAGTTCACCTTTCCATACAGTTTGCTATGGCAATCAGTTTTGGGATCAACTGATTGCCGTAGTGAACTGTATAATTTTTTTGAGGATTACCTATGGTTCCTTGGGGATGGGGAGTTATCGCTCAGTTTTACAGAGAGATTTATTGCCTACATTAATATTATAAAGAGGAAAGATTTGATTGTTGCTTTGTTTGTTTGTTTGCATTGAATAGACTCCGAAACTACTGGACCGATTTGAAAAAATCTTTCACCGTTATACGCCAGTCATATCGGATATTAAACTAACAAACAAACAGCTATTTCTGATTTTTTCATATGTTGTTAGGAACACACCAGTATCGTATCTCCAAGTTTGCAGCTTCGTGTTAATTTCCTAAGATTTCAGGTAAATTACTAGGGAAATCGCGAGATTTTTGGACTTTTTTTGTTAAAAAACATTGCGTGAAACGAAACATATTGTTCGTTTGAGATTTAGCAGCTACCTGGTCTTATCAGATTTTTTTTAAATTTTACTTTTTTAGGAAAAAAAAATATTTTTTTGTGTACTTTCTCGGTTAGTACAGAGCTGGTTCTCGCAATTGTGTTCTACTTTAAAAAAGTAAACACATACTTTAGGATTTATATTGAGAATACTAAAAAAAGTGTAAAAATTTCGCGGTTTGTGCTACAAAGTTAGCACGGTCTTTCGAAGCTGCAAACTTGGATATACGATACTGGTAGTGGTCCTAACATACTTACAGGAAGATTTTTTTATCACCAATAAAAATTTTGTACGTAACAAGTAGCTTATTAATTCGTGCAAGTAGCAGCAGTGAATAATTCGGAGCGACTGACATTAATGACAGTGTCTTGACATAGCCTTCTTCGATTAGCCCAACTTCCCCGCACTCCTCCACCCCGCGCGCCTTTACAAAAATAACTAACTTAAATAGTTCTCTACCTGTACAATAGTGGCGCAAGGCCTTTCTTCAGCAGTTGATAGGTAATGTTGTGATTGAGTTACAAACTTGGAAGGTTACTATTAGATTGCTAATACGATGTAGAATAACTTAAAGTAAAAAAAAAAGAATAATAGTGCGATTTTTATTTTTAAATTTCTGTTATTTTATTTTATTAAAATTTCTGTTATTTTAAATATATGTATTTTAGAAATTTCTGTTAGAAATCTTTTTTATTTTCAGTTGAGGCGGATGTTCTCCCTCGCTTTTAATTTTATGAGAACACCCTGTTATTTCCAGTCGTTATTGAGTTTGTTTCAACGTGATAGATCATTTAGTTTAAGAGTTGTACCGTTTTGTTTATACGGGGGCAAAGTAACAAAGAAGAATTTTGAAACTGCCATACAAAATTCAATTATTTTTTTAGATATCTTTTTATTGTTTTTCCCGTCGATAGCATAGTTTACCTCATTTTAATATGTGTACATTATAAAACTCAAACTGTATGTATATGTTACCAGAAATGTATGAAATCTAGGAATGTGTATAATTCCGAGACTATCTAGGAAATGTATAAAATATTGTTTCAAAGATTTTTTAATACACATATATCGGATATACATATTTCCTAGAAATTATATAAAATTCTGAAATTGCTCTTGGAAATGTATAAAGCTAATGATTTCTGTGAATGAAATGAGTAAAACAACCTTACCTAACCTGAATAAGTGACATGGATTTGTCTTGGCCATATTGTAGATTGTTGGAGTATTCAATGAATGAGGACTATCGTTTTTTGTCTCACTACGTGGCACCACTGTAGAGTGAGGTCCTAAAGTACGGCTGTCAAAGTTTGTTATTACGGGCACCAAAACAAAAATGTACAGTCAACGGCACATCAGGTTACCATAACCTATCAAATTTCCCCAATGGATAGTAAACTCTAATGCTTGGAGATAAGATTGAAAATCGATTGAAGAAATTTGACAGTTTTGGATAACATGATGTACTGTTGTCCCTGTACATTTAAATCATATTTAAAACAAGATAAAACTGTCTCAAAGCAGTGGTTGGTAGCGATTCGCAGGGTCAACTATGTCCCTTCAAAACATTCACGTATCACTTATTAGACACCTATACACATTACATAAATACACAAAGACACAACAAACACACAGAACAAACATCTATGTTCATTATATGTTTGTTCTTGGTGAGAATTAAACCCATAACTTTTGGCGCTGAAGCCATATTAAATGGAATATATACATACATATAGTGTATATCCTTACTTTAATATTAAAAATGCGAAAGAAACTCTGTCTGTCTGTCTGTCCGTCTTTCACGCCTAAACTACTGAACCGATTTTGATGAAATTTGGTACAGAGTTAGATTAGAGCCTGGGAAAGGACATAGGCTACATTTTATGCCACAGTTGGGCACGATATAACCTGTAGTCCACGCGGGTGGAGCCGCGGGCGGAAACCTATTATGATAATTAATGCTTTTGCGTTTTCAGAGTGGACTTGGCCTCTTGAGATAAGCAAATTATTTTCTGTACATGTCAATAGAGCCACTAAATATGCATTTATCATCATACTAGCTTTCCACCCGGGACATCGTTCCCGTGGGAATTTGGGAAAATTATATAGCCTATCTTAATTCAAGGTGTCAGCTACCGCCTTACCAAATTTTATCAAAATCGGTCCAGCCATTCTCGAGTAATATAAGTGTTGAAACCAACGCGACTTTGTTTTAAGTATATATTAAGACAAGCTTTCCGCCCAGGACTTCGTTCCCGTAAAAATTTGGGAAAATTAGGTAGCTTATGTGTTAATATAGGATGTTAGCTACTTTCACAACCAATTTTATCAATATAGGTTCAGCCGTTCTAAAGTTATAAGTGTTAGAACAAACCCGACTTTGTTTTATATATTATGAAGATTGTGTAGCCCAGAGATCTCACGCTACACCAGCGCCCCTAGTGGCGAATTCATATGCGATAGCCCTCATTGGTAGCATTCCATGAAATGTTTCACTGTCTATTGGCCACATCATGAAGTAGCTGAGCTGAGCGGAAATGTAAAAACCGCTTAACGCAACCACAGTCGTTTCTGGCACTTCGCCAGCCGCTCGCTGGCGCAGCACGCTCGCTTCGCTCGCTCGGATCGTGCGTTGGGGGTCGCAGTTCTAACCTAACCTAACAAACCTACTAACAAACCTAACAAACCTACTTGTCTACTATTAGACAAGTAGGTTAGGCTACTAACAAACCTACTTGTCGCAGTTCCGTCTGTCGCAATCGAACAAAGAAGTCGAATAACTTGTAAACAGACAACATCAAACATTTTATACATTTCCGCGATTGTTATTCAGGAAATGTATAGATTTCCTAAGAAATGTATCAAATATAATTAATTTCACACATTTCCGGGCGATTTTAGGAATTATACACATTTCCTAGGAATTGTATACAATGACGGATTGCACATTTCCGTTAACATATACACGTATTTAGTACATGCAAAGTTTATGAATATTGTTACATACCTCGACGATGGAGATGAGATGTCGGATGTGCATAGCCTCTGTATTGACCAGCTCGTGTATCACCGCCTGCCGAGACTCCTCATTCCCGGTCAGTTCTGACAAATACATTACTACTTTAAAAAAAATACTAAAACAAATTAAAGCCCCCCCAAACTAGGTAGTAAGAATCAATACTACTCCCACTAATATTCATTCGGCGGTGCCAATTTAAGGAAATATTAGTTTGATCAATATATAAGTATTTTTGGGAATAAAGTGAAACTTCAGAAAATTTATGAGTAGCAAAGTTAAAAAATATTGATCAACCTTGTTAATTAAATACGAGGCAAGCTTATTTTTCCCTTTTTTGGCGGAAAACCTCAGTACATATTTGTTTCAATGATAAAAAGGCTAACAGAAACCTGAAAAGGGCATGGGCGAGCAACGTAGCAGGTGAAAGGCCAATAAAAACTACTCAATCAAAATGGTACGCACTTGTAGCCGGGTTCCAAAAGGTGTTATATTCCCATTCCAATATTTTTTCTACGCAGTCCCAATGTTTGGGGCTGAGGGCGGCCGGTGGAAACTCTTTTATTATCTCCTCGCGTCCTGAAAAGAATATAAAATTTAGAAGAGTGTTTTTTAAATAAATAATATACTACAGGGCTTTAGGTAAATCTCTTTCAACCTCTCGGGTGGTTAATCAGTCCATGAAACTGAACAACTTTCCCCCAATAATAGGTCATAATACGAATTTTTTTTTTGAGTTCCTACACAAAATGCGCTATACGAGTATGCTGATGAAGTTTGTATGGGAACTCAAAAATTTTTTTTCGTATTTTGACCTATTATTGGGGCAAAGTTGTTCAGTTTCATGGGCTGATTAACCACCCGAGAGGTTGAAAGAGATTTACCTAAAGCCCTGTAAATAATAATCAAAGGATGATGGTCACATTAGTATGGAACTTTGTACCGGCACCAATTGAAATAAATGATACATCGGTAAAAATATAGTTTTCTGTAGAATAAGAATAACTAGTCCTGTATCATTTTCCAATTAGAGTAATCCTGCCTTAAAAGTTATTTATTTTTCATCATTTTTTTTCTGCGACTTTATTCTTCATTTTGGCATAGTATTTTTATTTATTATACTTATTAATTAAAAATGATCATCATTAATTATTATCGTTGGTTGTTTATTATCTCAGTAAATAAAACATAATCAATTCAATAAATGATAATAATTAATGATAATAATTTAAAATTAATATAATAAATAAAAATACTATGCCAAAATGAAGAATAATGTCGCAGAAAAAATGAATAAATGATGAAAGATAATAACTTTCAAGGCAGGATTACTCTAATTGGATAATGATTTAGGACTAGCGCGTCGGTTATTCTTATTGTACAGAAAATAACCTTTTTAACGATGTATCATTTATTTCAATTGGTGCCGGTACCAAGTTCCGTAATAATATACCGATAACAAAATGCCCATCATCCGTACGTATCTATCTATAACTACAAAAGAATGCATTAGGCAGGCAGGTACGTAAAAGAATTTTAAGTTGTAATGGTCGCTTACTTCAGAACCACACAGCTTTATTGTATAAATGACGAGCTGATATAAGTTTAGCCCTTTTGAAAACACAGTTACTGTACAAAGAAAGTGTACGTGATGTTATTTTTGAGCATTGGAATAAAAAGCTGCTTCCATAAGAAATACGAACAGATAAAAATAAAATCCAACAAAGTAACACCTTGTAAACGAATAGGTACGTTGATTCACGAATTTGCCTGTACTTTCGTGTTTAATGGGATCCGATGGACAATAAAGTACACGTTCAAGAGTTTTATTGCACCTATATAAGAGACTCTTATGGCCTTTTCTCTATTTAATAAAAGTGTTCCAATTCTGCGACGACTGTAGTCGACGTATTCGTTAAAGATTGTCTTTATTTTATGGTTCACCTATTAATATTCCCGACATCATAAAATTGTCGCATGAACGGAACGACATCCGAGAGCCGCATACACTCATATAATATTATTATCTCTGTCGAAATTGTACAAAATTTATTATACCTAATTGTAAGTCATAATGGTAGCAGAAATGTGATATTAAAGACGAAGTCAGTCGCACGGCACAGACAAATCTTTCAGTGGATTTGCAATATAATGTTATTATCAGAGCTTACCAGCGGCCTATATTATCATTTTTTTTCATTCACATGGCATTGGAGATTATTTCTAAAAGTCATCTTTATTTTATGAGTATCTGATGCCCAAAACTTCTTTTGCGTATCGTAATTTTTTATAGCATAGATTATTAACACGAATTCGTAACTTAACAACTTACTATGTACTATTTTTTATTATTCTGTAGTAGTTCCTAAAATACGGTAGATTCTTATTGGCGACCGATACAGCTGGTGAAAAAAACCAGTCTTGTAAGTACGAGTAGAAGGTTGCGGGGTCAAATCCAGGTTCGGACCTGTACCACTAAATTCTTCTTTTCGGATTTATGTACGGATTTCTTTCATAAAAAAATATAAATCCATCTAAAAGTTTTTACGTAATGCTCTTTTAACCAAACAAACAGACAGACAAACAAAAAAATTTAAAATCACTCTAAAATATTCAATTACTGATTCTAATTCACCTTGAATAGTTTTTTTCGAATATCTTCAATGTACAGATTTTTTTGGACTTACCGATTCTATTATAGAATAGATACTTAGATAGATTATGACAGAAGGTAATGCTTAGTCGCAGTTATTTTTTATTAGTTTAAAGCATTAATGTAGGTACTATAACACTTATATAACATCAATGGTTGTAGGTAGGACTTGGTGTAGATATGATAAATTAGAGGACTTAGCGTGGGGAGTACGCGGCAGCTGCGGCCGCAAGTTGTGCGATAAAAGGGGCCACCCACGGCACCGTGCTTTGCAAAGGTGGGTTTAAAATACCAAGTTCGATATAAAAATGTGATTTAGTTACATTTTCGTTAAAATACAATTTCGAGAAAATTGTGTTTGTTAATTTTAAAACAAACAACTGAGTGTAATAATGGAGCGATCGTCGTAGCAACAATGAGCGTATCGTAGCTATCTCGTAGCGCGTCGTAGCTCGTAGCTTGATGACTAAGCAGAGTAGTTTTTGTATTTTTGCTTTGAATGTGCCTTCCAGTATTATAACATTATTAGCGAGATAGTTTTGCTTTACAAAAGGTCCAAGAGTTGTGATGTTTGTATACATGTTTATACATAGATATAAAACATGCACACGTACGTACATACATATAGCGCTATCTTTGTCGAAATGAAAATTTGCTTCTCATTATGTACTCGTAGCTACAATAAATAAAACAGTTAAAAGCAATTAACTAGTTAAATTGACATTATCAGTGACTCATTACGTGGGATTCTTTTTTTTACTTATTAAGTATTCAATGATTGCGATTGTTTGATTCATATTTAATTTTTTTTTGTTATTTTACTATTTTGTTGTTATTAGATCTTAATCTGTGGGTTTTACGGAAGTTAAAAAAGGTCGTGGCCTAAACCCCCTTCGTGTTTCGAGGGGAGGTCCGTGCCTCTGGGTGGGGACACACACATATGGGCTGGTAAAAAAAGTATATTTCATCAATAAAGTTACCCGCGGACATGTTGGTTGTTTGTGGTTATACGTGCGTGCTAATACGACTTTGTGAAGATCGTTAAAATAAGTACGACTTTGTTTATTAAAATACTACTTCGTTTTCGTTCTTTTATAACTGTCTAGGCTTAAAGTCGGCTGGTAGTTCTTAGAGGAAGCATAAAATACGGAAAGCTGTATAATAAGTACGCGCTGCCGAGCTTTAATCCAGGTGATCGATGGGCGCTCACAAATATTACTTATTTCGTCCATTATACTTTAACGCTATGTATTCTTAGCTTCGTTTTGAAGAATCACCGTTTAAATAACTTCTTTTGATGTGAATGTGGGCGAAACGATTTATTTATCGGTATTCGTGTGTTATGTGGCGAATAATAAAGAAAACCTTAACATTGCTATTAATGTTATTCAGGCTTCTTTGATTAAATACTTTTATCCAACTAAACAAATAGATGGAAAAACTTACTTACACCTGTATTGTTGGGTTACAAATACGAAAAGAAATCCATGGATTCGAAGGAATAAATAAAGGCTAAAGAATCGTCTAAAGAAACATAAATTTTATTTTAACTCAAACGCAACATATGTGTGTCGGATTTATTGATTTGGAGCGCTATTTTTATAACGTTGCATTTGTTCTGGATTACTAGCTGAGCTACAGTTTTTCACACACAGCTTTTAAAAATCCATTTGTGTCGCCGAGTATGCCAAACGGGATTTGAAACTTAAGTGAAATTTTACCTACGTACAGGTATATCCCCATCAAGCTGATACTTTCCATTTCAACGCCAAGTAACAAGGACTACTACAATGGCTATTAACCTTTGCTTAAGTTTTCTTAAAATATTTAAATTAAACATTCTAACAAAATAATTTAAAAGCGACCTAATGTTGACGCTTTTATGATGTTACGTCGAATAAGTTAATTCAAATTATAAATGGTACTAACTAATCTAATGAAAATATTTCGGTTGAATGCAACTACATGTTAACCGCTGTAAAATTGAAGTCCAATCAAATTAATTATATTCTAAAACGGGTCTAAATTCGCGTATATATATTAATTTACCTATTTCCCGACGTTTCGACGCGGTTGCAATCCAATTAACTTATTCATATTTCTAGTGATAAATTAGTTTCTACGAGGAGTGTCACTACGAGCAGAAACGATAATTTTTGAAATATTAAAATATTGTATCTTTTCATTAAATTAACATATGATAATTATGTAGGTATATGCTGTCATTAAGCATTGTAAGAAAAAGTATCAGCAAATGTCGACCCGCCCTAGAAATATTAAAAGGTCGGCGCGCGGGTATAAGAAGGTTTCCTGTTTGCGTGTTCAATGCTCAGCCATCGAAGGTAGAACCTGTGATGTCACGAACTGGCTGAATCACCCACTGGGGTCAAACAATACTGGTCACTCGAAACTATTTAATAGTACATTGTTACTTTAGGGGTGAAAGCAAACAATGACAAAAAGCAAACAAAAAACAAATGAAGATTGGAATGCCTCTTTCCCGCCTATTATGTTTTTTTCTGTGGCTGGCCAGCTATTCAGCCATTATTTTTCATTTTCATAATTGAAAAAAAAAAAAAAAATCCGACTGCGTAGTAAAAACTGAAAAGAAAAAAACAAGTAAGTCCAGCAGTCGAGACTTTTGTTATTGAATAACATAACGATTTTAACAATCGAGACCCATTATTAGGAAGCCATATTTTTGATGGGTCCCGACTGTTAAAATTGTTATGTTATTCAATAATATACAATGACAAAAGTCTCGACTACTGGACTTACTTGTTTTTTTCTTTTCAGTTTTACCACGCAGTCGGGTTTTTTTTATTTTTTTTGCGCCGTTATGACGTATCCAACGACGTATCATTTATCAAAATCGGCCCACGTGTTTAGTCTAAATAATGCCGCAAAAGTACAAACGTCAAACATACATGCATACATAGGCTGATAAACACATTACCCTCCTTTGCGTCGCGCAGTCGAGTAAAAAATGGTAAATATTTTGCCAAAATCTATGTTATTTTAAAGAAATAGCTAAAAGTAAATTATTTTAAAGTCATTAAAAAAGTATGCTTTAATGAATACTTAACTTTTGTTAAATCGCGCTGTAATAGAGTGGCTGTATAGGAAGTTGAAACATATTTTTTCAATACTTAATTTGACAGCTGTCAGTTGAAAGCGATTCTCCCTAGGCTTGAAAAGTATTACTTTCAAGCTGCTCCGTAGGCAACTTCAGAACTACTTTCTGAGTATGAGTAATGAAAAAGCTTTTTCATCAAAAATATGGAACGAACTATTTCATATAGTCCGGGAAATAAAAGAATTGGTATTACACTAAAGACACATGGATAAATTGGTTTGAAAAAAATAATATTGTTATTTTATTAACTATTCGTGGCAATTTAGTAGTTGTGTGGGTTTTTAGATTTGAGGAATACCTAAAGTTGCGTTTTTACTAATATCTCCTAAACATTAAATGGACTTTCAGTGATAATCTACATTTATAACATTAGATATCTTATTATTATGTTACTAATGTAATCTCTTGCTCAAAACGTAGAATTCTTAACAATACGATGATTTTTCTTTTACGGTATGAAAAATTATACTTAGAAAATGGAGCAGACGGGGATTTTTGTCTTTATACTAGTTAAATGAAAACCTAAAGCCTGTGTAAAATTTGCACCCAGGTGACTCTCTTAGAACCTATGTAAAAAGTGTTATTTTAAGATTTACCTATCGAGCAATAAAGACACACAAAATATTTTCTTGAATGTGCCATGTAACTTACTTTCTTTACAGTAAATTATTATAATTTCTTGTCTAAGTGACAAAGGTTCTGCAAAAAGGCATAAAAATAAATTTATCGGAACACCAACAAGTTGCCCGCGCTTGAACTTGCCGCGATGTTGCCGCGGAAAGCATGGTCAGTGTGTGAGCGTGACGGAGCTATCAGTTGCGCACGGGACAAAGAGATAGCGGATAGGGTAGCGGTAGGTCTGTACGTTAATAACGTACGTCATTCGCGATCTGGAGACGAATTTTTGAGATGGTATAATTTCAATTCGCATACGAATTGACAAGATTCGCATGAAAATCGCATACAAATCTAGTCAATTCGTATGCGAATTGGAATTCTATTATTTCAAAAATACGTCTCCTGTTTGTGTGACGTGCGGCTGCAAAATCATGTCTTGCCTTATATGCGGAAAACCCTTAAACGATGATACAGTTAGAGTTGGTAGTAAAGGACTGAAAACTCTCTGTAAAGAACAATGTGCAAAAATGTATGGGCTTTGGGTCCAGTGTTGTAGCATCATACGCTATGTAGGGGTTGATGAGTTCCTAAAATGACTGAATGAATTAATTAATTAATGTGGGAATGACGAAATATACACTTACGTGTTTTTTGTAGATATGAGTGATTGAAACGACATTTATTAATATTTTGGGACACAATCCCTCGCTTGTATATGCACTTTTTACTATTTCGTCGTAGACTGACTTTTGTTCGTCTGTCAATGAATCGCAGTTATTCCTGACTAACCTCTCTAATTGTATATGCACTTTTTACTATTTCTTCGTAGACTGACTTTTGTTCGTCTGTCAATGAATCGCAGTTATTCCTGACTAACCTCTCTAAAGCCATTACATCATTGCTGATTTCTTAAACCAATTCTCTATTTTCTAATGCTAGAAGCCTTCTTGGTTGTGGTAAGCCGTATTCCACTCCACGTTTCCTTCGTACGAATCAGGAATTGATCCAGACATAATATACTTACTGTACTTGATAATATAAAGTGTTTTGGCAAAATTCTCAGTACGACACAGATCGAAAAAGGCAAGAAGTGTCGTTTTTGGTGGATTCATAAGTCGGTCTGCGAGGTTTTGCTCATTAAAAGACACTTTTTGGCCATTTTCAAGATGAACCGCAAGATGGAACACCGTGTGGAAGCGTTCATGAATCGGATATCCAAAAATTCGCAATACAGCCTCTAAACTACTTATGTACCTCCCACTTTCGTAAATATTTATTTCATCTTTTCATTTTCTAGAGCAAAAGTGGCTCGCTCGGATCCTTTATTTGTGTATGTACTTGCAAACGAATTTTATTGATTTAACAGAATGACAAAATTCGACGTTTATATGCGCGTTAAATGTTCTTAAAAGAACCGGAGTGTACGGGACTACCCAAAGGTTGTCAATCTCTACTCCATTAATATATACATATGTATTCTTTATTGCACAAACATAGTTATTATTATCAATTAGAAAAAAAAGTGTACAAAGGCGAGCTTATCTCTAAAAGAGATCTCTTCCAGCCAACCTAACTAGTCAGAAATAGTATAAGTAGAAGGGGTAGAGAGATCATAGGTGCGGTGCACACTACTATGACTCTTGCGCCTACATTGTGTCCTGTGTGTACTTGTGTTTTATTATTTTTGTGTGTAATGTAATGTGTACCTGTACTTGTGAATAGATTGTGTGTCTATGTCTATGCCTATTTGCGCACAAAGTTTACAGAAAAAATTAATACTAAATAAATACAACAATAATAAAACGATACTTATTACAATAAAATAAATACATAAGTATAAAATACATATATTATATGCTCATAAGAGTCTCGAAAGAAAGTGTTCTTTCATCTTTTTTTTTAAAGAGTGAATAGAAGGGCTTTCTTGAATAGATCTTGTATATCGAAATTAAAGCCCCCTTAGTTTTTTTTTTATTAATAATGGGTTCGCTCTTGACCACAATCTAGCTCAGGGCAAAGATGCGGTCAAGGATGTAGCAAGCTCACCCAGAAGAATCCTATTCACTCGAACTTTAAAAAGATTCAGGTTATATGAACTCACAAATACAGACGCAGGCCTTTTTGCAAAAAATACACTGAGCCCTTTTTGCAAAAAATACGAAAGTCTAGGTATATTTCATAGATTCCACTGTAGGGGTATAACTATACATAGTACGTAAGCTAGTCGTAAGAGCGCGGCGCTCGGCTCTCAAGTCGTTCCCTGCGTGTCTAGCCTACCACATATCTGTACTTAATTAACACATGTGAAAAACTAATAAACGCGTAATATTCGTGAACCGTATTGAATCTTTCATTGGAACACTTTTCCTGTTTTATGAACTTTGGAGTCAGTCAAATTAGATCTATATAGAATTAACCTTCTAAGTGTCTCATACCAGTAACTTCATAGTGACATTAATTTAAAGACATATAAGGACACAAACTCAACAGTGGTGACCCCGACGTGAAAGACATATAAGGGGCCGTCCATTAATCACGTGTTTTTTTTTTGCATTTTTCAAACCCCCCTCAACCTTGGTGATACGTGGTGTGGTTTAAGACTAACCCCCCCTCTCCCACCCAAAATCACGTGTCTTTTTTATTACCTACAAACAATCTTGAAATTTTTTGAATATCATCTTTAAATACAGGTACAAAGTATAATCTAATTTTATTCTGAAATAACGACCATGATAAAAATGCCTAGACGGAAATGTTGCAGGTTGTTTTTGACCGGAATCAAAATAATATTAAAGGAATGGTGTAATCATACGAAAAACATATATTTTACCTAGTACATGAAGATATTGTACTAAGTACATGTCCTCGGACCACGGATTAGCAAGACTTTCTTCAACACTAACAACTAGATTAAGCATCTTGCAAGTCAGTTATTGGCACTGTGCTTTGTTGAAGATCAACGTCGGTTTCATCAAGCCTCACTACACGCCGCTTTTCAGTTTAGTAATCGCGCGTTTGACGAAAAAATAAATACATGTGATATCTTACTACACCCCCCTCCCCTTTGTGATATTTCGTGATTTTTGCTAAACCCCCTCCCCCCCTTTCGAGCCTTACGTGTTTAATAAGGACACAAACTCAATAATACATTAGTTAATTATTTATTCATTCATTCAGTAATTTTTCACATACATATTCAGTAACTCATCAACCCGTACATAGCTTATGATGCTACAACACTGGGACAATTTTGCACATTGTTCTTTAGTGAGCTTCGAAGAGATAATTTATTGCCATACCTATTGGTATCAGGCGAAAAATGAAAGGACATGACCGATTAGTCGAGGAAACTGAACAACTTTACCAAATAAAAATTTTTGGTGAAACGAAAAAAAAATCGGCATCTCCATACCATACTAACTTTTCATTCTAATTGGACATCGTATTTTTTCGTATCCTGAAATTGACTGTTTGGAAAAGTTGTTCCGTTTCTTTGACGGCTCATGTCCTTTCATTTTTAGAAAGGCTGTTAGTTACACGTTATTATGTACCTACAAGTTACAATAGGTTTAAACACCTCGTTTCAATAGTGATACCTACCTACCTACCTACCATCAATCTACTCGGTATAAATAGATACTTACCTACTCCAATGCTAAGCACACTCAAAAGCAAGTAACAGAAGCAGGCGCCGCCGCCCGCCGCGTACCGCGCGCAACCGTTCCCTCCTGCCCCGCTCGCGAATAATGTTTTATTTAATAATTGGTAAATGGTTTCAAATTCCTCGGGGATTTTTCTTATTTAAGTACAATTAATCATCTTACTCTTAGGATTTATAAAAAAATCCAATGTGTCTTTAGTGCACGAGGGTAAAAATCAAATAAAAGTGAATTTAAAAAAAAGTATTTAAGTCACCTTGGAGATAATTCACATGGTTATTGTTAGTAACTATGTACATACTGTAACAAAATATCTCTAATTGTGCAATAATTGTTTTGGAGTTATTCTTGATTTTACGTACTATATTTAATATTCGCCCAATATGTTGATATTGATTAGGGATTATTGTTGCTATTAGTAAAACATCCTAAAAGAAGGTCTCATGTAAAAAATCTCTTGTTGTTCATTTTATGTTCACACTTAAATTTAATGTAATTGCAATTTTGCCTAATTACTCAATAATTATCAACAAAAAATCGGGGATTATCGTGAATTTTAAATGTTCAGTGGTTTATGTGATATAATTCTAAACTATCCCTCAATGTGCAATTAATCTCATTTTTCCATACAAGCCCTCGTAGATTGACTCGACTAATAATCGAATCGGACGGGACACGTGTGAGGACTTTTACGGACGAAACTATTTAACAGTACCACATTAAACATTACACGTGCTTCTCTGAAAAACTATCAGCGTGTTTTTATATTAGTTCTGTAAATGCAATCCATGTTACAATAGAGAGGATGTAATTAAAGTGAATGGACGCTGGAGTTTAGAAACACAAAAGGCTTTGACTTTTTCAACACATTTGCTCATAAAGTGGGTCTTATGTCATTTTTTTAAGGTTCCCAACCCATGCGTAATAAAAATAAAACACTAGTACATAATGGTTTTTGTTTCTAAACAGCAAAGAGATCAGGATCATATTTTTTATTTAAAATTAAGTGTAAATATTAAACTATTTGTAAATAAAAATATAATCACACTAAATTACTTAAATTTAACAGAAAATTATCATTTATTTATGCTAAAACGGTGAAAATATATAATTAACTATTTTATAGTGCCATACAGCCAGGCATACTTGTCAATGTGAATCTCATTTTGCGAGCGAAAAAAGAAAAAATAATCGCGCCTCTTTTCAGATGTTTTCACTTGGTTTTCAGAAACGGCATTTGTATTCATCAGCTAGTGATTATTGTCAGAAATACAACACAAAAAAAAAACTAATTATTCAAAGAATAGGTTTCTTGTTCGAACATGCGGTGAATTCAATGAGAAATAATGACCTAGACATATACCTACAGGGTGTAAAAGACAGCTTAGCAAAAACTGAAACCCTGGACTCAGACCATCATCCAGAATGATTTTCCAGTGGAATTTTTCTCCGGAAAACTTTAATTTTTTTTCATGTTTTTTAATATTTTCTGCTTACATTTTTTATTATTTAATCGAATACACTCCATTTTGCAATAAAAAAAATTACGACAACGTAAAACACGAAAACCGACAATGTACATCACACTCCGATAGCATTGCGGCGAGGGGGGATCGCGCGCGGGACGCGGTTTCACGATACGTTGCGTAGCGCTAATGTAGGTAAATAATGAAAACTCCCTAACGTGACGTTTCCGGGAAAAAAATATTACTTATATTATAGCTGATGATAGTTATGAGTAGATTCCACCATTTAAGTATTTGCTGAGCTGTCATTTACACCCTGTATTTCGAAAAAAATTGATTCATTTAAAAACGGTGTTGTGAAGAGGTGTTCGATGCTCAGTATGTAATTCTAAGCTGTCATAAGAAAGAAAATTGTATGTACGCTGACCATGATAGGTCATAATAGGTTTTTTTTTAATTTTTATTTATTTAACTTAATGCACTAAAAGTACATGGGCGGACTTGATGCCTAATGGCATTATCTATTGGAAGATGTACGTGGTAGGTGCATATCACAAATATATGAAATTACTTTAATAACTATAAAACTACACTAAGAACAAAAACATTATAACTAAGTTGTGCTTGTACGCTAAACTGTAACTTTTTGTCAGTGGAAACTGTTTTGGCCTATGAATTATTCTTATGTTTTTGTTATATTTCATGATTATGTGCTGTATGTTTCCCTTATTAAATAATTAAATAACATATTATAAAGAGGAAAGATTTGATTGTTTGTTTGTTTGTTTGTTTGCATTGAATAGGCTCCGAAACTACTGGACCGATTTGAAAAATTCTTTCACCATTAAAAAGCTACATTATCCCCGATGGACATAGGCTACATAATTTTCCCGAATTCTCACGGGAACGAAGTCCCGGGCGGAGTGCTAGTATTAAATAAATAAAAATACTCGACCTGCCATTGCCAATTTCGCGGCCTTTGCAATTAATGTACTATTAATTCGAAAAGAGCAACAAAAAATTAAGAGTGGATTTCAATACTGAGAGAAAGGTGATTTGTTTGGTTAACTCACTGTGACCCGGCAAGTATTTTTGTCGCCGGGTAAGTAATAGAACACCCACACGCCGTTGGTCATTTGATAGATAACATTGATTTTGTATAACACCCCGTTATTATGTTAATTATTATTAATGTAACACTACGTCTATTCGTTAATGTAAGTTGAGTGTTTTATACAGGGTGTAGGGGACAGTTTATCAAATAGTGAAACCCTAAATCCAGACCATCATTCTGAAAATTTTTCAGTGGCATTTTCTTTCGGAAAAATGTCAGAATATTCTTAATAATTTCTGCATTAAAATTAAATATTAAGTTGGTAATTGGTTGAGAATAACACCACCCCATTTCTTTCCGTGGGTGTCGTAACGAAGGAAACACAAATGATACCTGCCTTCTATTAATCCACCCCAGGCAACTGAGGCAACTATACCTCATTTGTTCTTTATCTGAGGTGGCGTCCTATGGTCTCATGCGGTGTGGTAGGTTTTGTGAAGGGCCGTCTGGTTCGCGACCCTCCTACCGAATTCCGACGCCAAACAGCTTGCTGTGTTCCGTCGGTGCGTAGGAGTACCAGTGCCTTATAGGCATTTTTTGCGTTAACTCGCTCCATCGCCGACCTCATCTATGACCTTGGTCAAGATTGTGGTCAAGAGTTAACCCATCTCATAATAAAAATTTTTTTTTTAAATACACTGCATTTTGCAATAAAAAAACAACTACAACAGCATAAAACACCAAACCCAGTAATGTACGTCGCATTTTGACAACGACGAGGCACGAGGGAATTGCGTAGTAAATGACGAAAACTCATTAACTTGACGTTTACGAGGAAAAATAATTACTTGTGCCCGATCACAGCAATGGGTAGATTCCACCATTTAAGTATTTGATAAGCTGTCCCTTATACCCTGTATATTTTGTGAAAAATGCTTCTGAATTACTGAAATCACTCATGAATCTATTTTTAGAAACGCTTCACAGGTGGGGGTATTATATAGCAGTGTTTCGGGGTGGGCTTACTATAAAATAATGAATTGCCTTTCGAAGCGGAATGGCGCGGAGGTGGAGGAGGAATAATAAAAAAGTGGATCGTTTCTCGGGTATCAGGCTGCGCGCAGTGTACACACATTGCTTCGACGACGATGGGTCACAGTTTCGGTCATCAATCACTGCCCTGCTATCCATTTTCTTGCCAAAATCTATCGATACTTCTCCAAACTTATAGCCCAATCGCTGCCTTGCACTCCAATTGTACACTTATCCGACTAACACTGAGTTACGCCCTGCTCACAAATAGCTCGACTCATTAGACAACTAGAAGACGTATCTTTAGTTCGATCAGGGCGAAGCAGTATTTATGGCTAATGCCCGACTCCAATTATACTTAATGGACCGAATGAGTTCAAATTTCAAACCAGTATTTTCTTCAATGCCCTACTTTTTTTATTAATTCAAGTGTAGACCTTTCTATGAGATTAAATTCTTAGAAACTCTTCTTCTAGTATTTACTTGATCAGTTTACAACTCGGTTCATCGAGTTTAGTAACTCTGCTTATATGGGCTACAGTGTTATTGTCCTCATCAATATTTAAAATGGGTTCCCGCATTTTGATTCGCGAATTCGCTGGATTTGCGAGAGAAATATTTAAGTTTGCGAGCCTTGCAAAGTGTTTCTTATCGCAGTAAAACCGAAAATCAGAAATTCATTTGCACGAATACACCAAAACCAGTAAAGTAATCCATATTCTTACTCATTCAAGTCATAAAAAATCACTCCGTTCGTATTAGATATTTCACATTCGGTCTGATCTGATATTTCGGCTAGTGGATCTCGTTTACCAAACCTTATCTTTGCATGATTTTTCCCATATTTTATTTTTGGTTCCGTTTTATTTACCTACTATATATATATATATATATAAATATGAAGCTGTGTTTGATTGTACTTTAAGCTCTTTTACAAAGTGATAAAGGAAAGGTACGAAGAGAATTTTCACACATGAACACAGAAACCTTAGGTGAAGGGTATTCAATTTTCATGAGCTACTTTTTGTATCGTAAAAAGCTGCGGACGAAAAGCGAAGACAGAGCAATTTTTTCACGTGAATCACTTTTTGGTTGAGGTAAAAGAAAAACCCCTGTACTACCCTGTATGATAATAATAAATTAAAATACTTTACAAAATCCAATTATTATTGTAAATACAAGTTTGGTAAATCTCGAGAATTAATGAAATCTTAATAAATAAAATTGCAGGTCCTAATTCAGTGAATCAATAACTTGGCTCCTACTAAGAACTGTTACACAATCAATACGCGTATTAAATGTCATAAAATGGCCGTTGGGGGTGTAGGCCAGGCTACAATGCTCAAAAAAACTTATATAGGGAAACGCTTGGAACACAATTTTTGACTTCGTAACTTTGTTTGGACTAGTTAGGAGGTTAAACATATCAAAAGTCCCTGCCCGTAGCTGTTAAGCCGAGAGGGGAGGGGGGTTTGAATTGAAGGTCCCATTTTGTGGTTTAGGATAAATATCGGAAACTATGCGCCCTAGCGACATAAGACTTCAATTTGCTACAAGTTTTATTCATTCAAGTTTTTCGATATCTTGTATAGTTTTCGAGATATACGCTCTTGAAAACTTTTTTATTGAATTTTTTTATTTCAGCCCGTGACTTCGTTCCCGTGGGAATTCGGTAAAATTATGTAGCATATGTTACTCAGAGATAATGTAGTATTCTAATGGTGAAATAATTTTTCAAATCGGTCCAGTAGTTTCGGAATCTATTCAATGCAAACAAACAAAAAACAACTCTTTTCTCTATACAGGGTTAACGGAAACTCGACGTATTCCTGGCAGGACGCGATAGGGCAGCCGAAACGCAACAATTTTAATCCACCACCTCATATATAAGGTGGTTAATAGTTTTTGAGATTATCTTAATTTTTTTTTTTTACATTGTCCTTGAGTAACATAGGCTACATAATTTTCCCGAATTTCCATTCCTTCAGATTCCTTCAGAACCAGTTTCTGAAGGAATCGGTTAGGTTAGGTTAAGTTTTGAAACCCTTAGTTGACCAGATGTAAACGTCACAAAGTAGAAATTGGATTCAAGTATATCTTACATGGAACATGTAGGTCACTATTTCAATACCAAACGTTTGGCTACTCTGTGGTTTGACTTTACTTACATATTTAATAGATCAAAAAAATTCAGAGTAAACTTAAGAAGATTTGCCGTTGAAATTCGCCTCTTTAAGAAAGATTAAGAGAATTAAACAGGGGTGCGTCAGTAAATAGATTAACATCTACCGGGTGAGGTGTAATTACTGCCTGAAGCTGTTCCGAAATTGGTCCAACTGTAGCACGTTGTTCAGAAAACTTACCCCTACACAATCCTGACACTTTTGGAAGTACATAAATTAATCCCTATTTTGAAACTATTTGTTTAACTATTATTTTAAAGTTTCAATAATTCCAATCTATTTCTACAATATTTGGCTAAACATTTTTAGAAAATTTGGCTAGCTTTCATTTTTTCGTAGTAATTATGTTATTGCGAACGGTACCCCAAAGTTTGCCGTAGGTCCAACGAGAGAGAGCGCGCTACCGGCGCGTTTTCCCACCGTTATGGTTATGTTATGTTATGAATGAGATTAAGTAAGTAGCTTTCTACTCAGAACTCCGACTAGGTTAAAAGTATTTTGTGTCCTTCAGCATGGATCAAAATTGCAATCTTGTAATATTAAAGTATAAACCGAAGTTATCTCAGTAATTTGTTAGGTTAAAATATTTTTTCTTGAAAGTTATCATCAAACTAAGGCTACTGATCCTGTGACAGACACTTTTTGATAGGTAATAAATTTTTAAGGTGTTTCACTTTTCCCTTTACTGCTTCCATATATGAAACAGTGAAGTGAAACTGATGACGAAGGTGTTTCACCGTGTTTCATGACTATGCATAATATTCCGAATGCATAATGTGTACACTCAAGAGCACGTCAAGCTTGACACTTTGGACTTTGGACCGGCCCAGCATTGTAGGGCGCACAGTATAAATCAGAGCTCAGCTTAAACTGGTAGTGTAAAGCGTGACCTGCTCTTGACTGTACATTGTGGTGACAACAGAGGTGAACGTGTTGACCAAAGTGACGTCGCCCGTTATCGACACGCTACGTGCCGCCTCGCCGTACTCTCCTCGAGCATCTCTTTACAAGCAGATTATCTAATGGGATTTTTATGTCAAGTACTTACTCTTCGGATCATGAAAATTTTCGAGATTTAAAGGCCGTTCTGCCCAGAATAAATACGAGAACGCCTCCTCAGCAATATTGGCTATAGCGAATCCTTGCAGTGGCGGCACTCCAAGCTTCGAAAACTCGGCCAGGAGATTGGACAACTCGTAGTTCCCCTGAAAAACAAATAAAAATTACTACTTAAACCATTTTACACTTAGCAGTTTTTACTAAATTTGTTATTTTATAATAACACTACCTTTTTTAGTCACCCATTTCATTCTCCAAATCGCGTAACACGATTTTTTGGTTTACCGTGGTACTTTAAAGAAAGGAAAGTGTTTTTTTTTTCATTTTCTTGTGTCGCTTGTTTTATCGTGCAAAAGTTATTTATTCTGTAGTCTAAGCGTTGATGAAGCAGAAAGTTATTCATCACCTTGCATTTAAAAAAAATATGACCCATGTCGACCCTTTAGGGGATGATTTTACAAAAATCGTGAAGCACGTATCATTTTATTTGTTTTAAAGCATATCTTCACGAAGTTTTGAGTCAAAATATGCAAAAAAAAATGTTTTCTCCATACAAACCTTCGAGATTGTATTTCGACAAATCCTTTCTGTTTCTTTGTATGTATTATAAATGAAACATTTGTGTAAAGTTTTAGCTTCCTAAGTCAAAGGATTTCAACTGGGCGTTGATGAATCAGTAAGTTGCATTTATAATTTTGTTTAACCAATTTCGACTTCTTATGGGATGATTTTTGTAAAATTGCAGAACAAAAGTCCATTTATTTACTTTAACGTATGTCTTGACGAAAGTTTGTGTCAAAATGTCAAAAAAAATTGTTTTCTTCATACAAATTTTAAAACCTCATTTCACCCCCTTAAGGATTGAATTTTAGAAAACGCTGAAATACACAACTTATAATTTTAGTCGTACTACATAGTTTATACGAAATTTAGCAAATATGTCCAAGGAATAAAAAGTTTCATACAAACTTTTATCCCCTATTACACCCCCTTGGGGGTTGAATTTTGAAAAATCCTTCCTTAGTGGATTGCGAAATTTCAATTTTCTAGCATTAAAGGTTTGGCCTGTGCGTTGATACATCAGTCAATCACCTTTGCCATATATATATATATTTATGTTATGGACCAAGTGATTAATGCGGGCATTATAAATAATGCCCGGGCATTATTAATAATGTCTAGCTCTATTGGGCAAAGTGATTAATTACTATCTAAACTTCATTATTTATCATATTGCCCGGTCATTATTATATTGCTACATGACAATTGGGCAATTTGATAATAAAGCTAAGTTTGATGCGGTGCGGGGACAGAAGTGCGTGGAGGGAAGTGCCCTCGCTGCAATTTAAAAAAGCTTTCGTTTTTTTTCACGGCCGCCATCTTAGATTTCAAAATCTAAAACGACATCCATGACGGATTTTTACAAAAAATGCATGTCCGCCATCTTGGATTTCAAAAACCTATTAAACGACACCTATGGTAGTTTTTTCAAAAATGTAAACGTCCGCCATATTGGATATCAAAATGAACGACATTTTCGGAATCAGCATCCCCGACAACCTATTAAACGATACCCATGTCGGCATGCCCAAAAATTTCATATCCGCCTTCTTGGATTTTTTATGGGGGGAATCGCGACGCTCCGGGGTTTGCCCTTCTCGTCACGATTCCCCCAACCAAAATCCAAGTTGGCGGATATGAAATTTTCGGAAGGTAGTCTGCGGGTAAGACGCTTTATGACGCTTCAGGCTTCGGCCTTCGGCCTCGCCCTATACGCAGATGCCTCGGCATACGGCCTCACCCCACCTTTAGAATCTAAATTTGTATGGCGGCTCTCTCATATTGGGCATTATTCATAATGCCCGGTCATTATGAATAATGCCCAATTTATCACTTGGTCAATAACATATATAACATAATAATACAATTTTCGATAACTCGAAGTGTTACGTTATAGATTACAACATCTATGAAAAACACAAAAACTTAAACCACATAAAAAATGTAGTGCCACCAACCCTTTAGCTACAATGTACGAGATCAGATTATTATGAGTAATAGATGCAAAGATTTTATGTCACATTCATTCTGTTTTAAACTTCGCGCGATTCTTGCACACCTGTGTTTGCAAGATTTTTATCGCACGCGCCGTAAACAAACGCGCGACGGGTTAAATACCGGAAACCGGTGTGGCCGAGTAATAAATAAGATTACTATAAATTATGGTAAAATATTGCAATTAACGCCACTTAACACAGGCTGTTAGGAAAAGTACAGAGAACCTAACTACTTCAAAAAGTAAAATATAAAAAAAAAAACATCTCATTGTTTTTTGTTCAACCATACATCGTCTCGATGTATCTGTGTGAGTATTGTCAGCATAGGTGAATGGCGAGTGTACTTATGTGCGATAAGTGCGCGTTGGTGTGCTTGCTTAGAAACGGGATGATGCTTGAACAAATTTTTTATGATTATAAACCAAAACTTAAAAAAAGGCTATTATATAATAGAATTTCTATTAGACAAGCAACCATGGGAATAAGTTGCTTAGCTCCAGTTATTCAGATATCCATTTAAAAAATTAGAAGTAAGAAAACTTATATGATTGACTTAAAAAGAGCGACCCTCGGAGTTTCTTGCCTATTCTTCTCCTTTGCGAATAGGCGCAAAATCAAAAGTGCTTGTGTACTTTACTATATGACGTGTTCAAGTAACATTTTGTATGTTCAATGAAATAAACACTTTTGAATTTGAATTTATTAATTTTATTTTATTGAAAGAATTTTATAGTGTATGTTGTAATGTATTTCACTGACACAGCAGGTAATTTAAAGTTCCTTAGTACTTTTCCTAACACTCTGTATAATATGGTCCTATCCGTGTGCTGGATCGGTGAAAAGTTGGGCAGAAATATTTAATAATAGCGTGTTTAAATGCCTCCGCTCCGCAACCGAAAGCCGAGTCACCGTCCGCGGGTTCCTCTGGTAACTACAAAGGCTCATTTAACTTTGGACCAGATGAACGCAAAAAATTTTACATTCTAACAAAGTACAAATTTTAATGTATTTGGAACCTGAAAAGTGAAATTTTGCTTTTAGTACAGCTATTATAGGTAAAAAGATGGTACAACCTAGAAATTCTTTCGAGAAAGATGGATTTTCTTGAAAATTTAGAATTAAGCTCTACTTGCCATCCATTTCAAAATCTACCCTTTGCCGATGTGTGCTTTTGACTCTTAGGGATGAAAACAACCCCTAATTAAAACATTGATAAATTCACAAATTTAGGCATTTAACGAATGAAAAATGTATAAAGCTTTTGATTAATGATTTGATTAATGAGTTTTTATGCCATGTGGTAATCGGATGAAAATAACACCACCTCATTTCTTTCCGTGGTATCGTAAGAGGCGACTAAGGAAACACAAATGAGACTTGCCTCCTATTAATCCATCCCAGGCAACGACACCTCAATTTGTCCTGAATCTGAGGTGGCGTCCTATTGTCTCAAGCAGTGTGAAGCCGTCTGGTTCGCGACTACCTTCCTACCGAAGTCCGACGCCAAACAGCTTGCTGTGTTCCGTCGGTGCGTGGGAGTACCAGTGCCTTATAGGCTTTTTCTGGGTCAACTCGCTCCATCGTCTACCTCATCTATGACATTGGTTAACATTGAGTTCAAGAATTAACCTTTTCTTCTTTTTCACATTATGGCGTCCAAAATCGGCCATTTTGATTTTTCCAAATTTTTAATACTTTCTATGACATTTGCTCCGTCATGACGAATGCAACGACGTATCATTTATCAAAATCGGCCCACCCTTTTGGTCTAAATAGTGCCGTGCCACAAAGGTACAAACATACATAGGCTGATAAACACATTATCCTCCTTTGCGTCGCGCAGTCGGGTAAAAATAACAATTTTTTGAAATGTTTTATTTCTTGTTTTGATAAATTATTATATTTAAATCTTACACATCTTAAGAGAATCTTTATATATATATATATATATATATATATATATATAATTATATTATAATTATATATATATATATATAAAGATTCTCTTAAGATGTGTAAGATTTATAATTATATATATATATATATATTTATATATATATATATATACATACATTCACACAAACACACACACACAAGACCCCTTCACCAGGCGCCAATGATGAGAACACTATTATATACGTAGTATACATGTATAGTATACGCATTTCTCTGCTCCAAAATCTAGCTGCTCCGAAATTAAAACAAAATGCGTTTTGTTTTCTTAAGTTTTCTCGGTTGCATTTTAGACTAGACAGATAAAAAAAAAATTGTTGGGAATTTCATCGCCTATAAGCTTATGTAAGTTTCATATTTCTCAAATCCTTCATTTTATAAAGGAACGGTAACAGAACTCAAGGGCGGTATTGATTTTTTACCAATGCTAACTTTTACAAGCCATATCTCGAATAACTTTTAAGCTACAGTTTGGAATGTTTGGGAATGAAAATGCTAACTTTTTGTAAGTAATACAGCAATTTTTACGTATATGGTTTATTTTCTGAGTTAATTTTAAAAAAAGTATTTTTTTTGAGTATTTCAAAAATACCTAGTTCACTTTGATGATATGTTTTTTCAAAAAGAAGCATTTTAAATCAGTCAAACTTTTGGAACATATTTATAATATTAAGCGCACTACACACCAAAGCCGCCGACCCGGCGACTTTTGTCGGTGGGTAGGCCGCCGGGCAAGTTTTTAGTGATAATCGTGCCGGCGGCCTACCCGCCGACAAAAGTCGCCGGGTCGGCGGCTTTGGTGTGTAGTGCGCTTCTAGATAAAGTAATTTGTATATTTGTAAAATTTAATTCCAATTAGGGTAGTAATGAGAAGAATTTCATTGTCGATTTTTCTCGTAAAAAAAAAATAGAAACCAATTTAATTTTCGCCATAACTCCGTTAGTTTTTATACTAGAGGACTTCAAAATAAAGAATTTTAATGGTTTTTTAATGGACTTTAAAAAAAATGAGCACTATCATTGTAAAACGTACTGTTTTTTCGTAATTCAATGTTGAAATCTGCATTGTTTGTATTAGGTCTACTTTAAAAAATAAAAAAATGAAATTCTTTGGTGTTTTATAACCTATAATTTTGATACTTATAGTTTTTTGATAAAATCAATAGTTTATGAGTTATAGTAAAAAATCGTCAAAAAACGTGGTTATTTAAAAAAATTGACATTTTCGATCACGAATATCTCAAAAAGTATTGATTTTTCAAAAAACTTCTAAGGAACATTTGAGCTTAAAATCCATCCTTCTATCGATTTCTGGAGTTTTTTTTAAATTACCACCCCCTAGTTGGGGTGGTATTCACCCCGAGCGAAAAAGCACACCTTGGCATAGGGTAGATTTTGCTTCTTGGGGTATTCCCTACTTTCTATCAAAATTTCAGCAAAATCCATCTTTCTTGAAAAAATTTCTACCCAAAAATCTTCATTTACGGTACTAAAAAGTAGCGGAAATGAAAATACTAAAAAGTAGAATAAATTAAATATTTATGGGGGCTCCCATACAACAAACGTAATTTTTTTGCCGTTTTTATAGAGATAATGGTTTTTATAGAGTTCGACTTGCACTTGGCCGGTTTTATAGGTAATGGTACGGAACTCTTTGTGCGCGAGTCCGACTCTCACTTGCCCGTTTTATTTTACACTAATTTGATCTCTTTCCGAACGATTATACTCGTATGTTTGTCTCAAAATAAAATCGGCTTGGAGCAACATGGTGATTTTTTTGTTTTGAGTATATCTTTTCTGTAAATCATCAAGGTATACGTGTAGACTAATATTGATATTTTACATAAATCTATATTATTCTACAGATTATTAAAGAAGCTTTTAAGTGTACCTATAGTCCTTTGTGGAGTAAATGAAACATTCTTCTGATTGGCTGTCCTCGATCTACATTAAAGTAACTTTAAAATGAAAGTGTTTGTTTATTAGAAATAGATATACCCTAGAAAACCATAGATTTAGTATATACTAGTAGCAACCGCAATGAGCCTTTTTTCTCCGACTTCCGAATCAACAAAAGTTTTATTTTTTTTTAATTAGGAAAATTTTCATAACTAAGAGCATATAGTTAGTTATGTTACAAGTAAAAGATAATTATGGAAATTGAGTTTACTATCTTCTTTGATGTCGATTCTTAGATTTAGAACCATACATTGGGTTATCTTAGATTTTGCCACTTTATTTTAGAATTAATCTCTAACCGAGCTGCAGTAACGTTACTAAAGGAAAATCTTTTAATCTGGTTTCATTCCGTTATTCGAATAAGATCAGCCCTTCCAGAAGGATAACGTTCTCTTGGATGCAATTTTAATAAAATAACGAAACGAACTAGGTAATAGGAAACAGCCGCTAGTTGGCTGGCTTCTGATTGGATATTATTATCCCATCTTTCCCATCTGCAGATTAAAATCTAAAAGAAGTAAACCTAGCATTATGATATAAGTGCGGTATGTTGAAAATTACAGCCGAGGTGATATTGCTACAAGAAAGCAGAGGCTGTAATTATAACATTTAAAAAGCCAATCAGTATTATCAAAGCGCACGTATGTCATACGACGTTTTATAACATATTTGCGAGGAAATAAATAAAAACAATACAAAGAAAAGAAGTTTTTTTTTACTTTTTCACAAATTAGCGATGCGCGCGGATTAGCGCTTTTTTTAGGCAAAGGCACAAAAAACAGCCAGTATTACTAATAAAGTAAATTAATATTTTTGTGTTTTTGTTACAGATAAATGGTTGTAATTTATTGTCAAATTAAATTAAATTAAAGAATTAAATGTTTATATTTTATCCCCCAAACTTAATTTTATTCGTAAAATGTTGACCACTTTTCTGACTTAAAAACTCTTTGCTAAGATTTTAAAAAGTACCGTTCGATTTTAGACGGAGCATCTTGATAAACCGTGCGTTTTACATTACATTACCACACAAGTGCGTAATGAGATACAATATGATATTGAAATTGGTGAAATAAGAGACCCTTTACGAGCAAATGTGTTATAAATGGATTTTACTAATGCGTTAGATAATAAATTTTATTTTGATTAAGAATGGGTTCATTCTTGACCACAAGACGTGGTCAAAAAGAATAACGTATAATTATTTGACATTGAATATTTGAACACACTACATGCCTATGATATTGACTATAATTTAAACGCATTTTATACATTTTAGTATTATACCATGTATAAAACGAAATTTTAATTATTCGCGGGGAAGCGAATAATTAAAATTTCTGTAAGTTTAGAAGTCACTAGGTTTCTGCCCGGGGACTTCGTTCTCGTAGGAATTTGGGAAAATTATGTAGCCTTTGCTTTATTCTGATGTGTAATCTATATCACTACAAAGTTTCATAAAAATCCGTCTCGTATTTTTGCGTGCAGAAGTAACAAAGATCCTTCCATCCATCCATCCTCACAAAGTATCGCATTTGTAATATTTTAGTAGGATATGAAGTAGAATAGGATTCACGCAGCGGTTTAGTTATGAATTTTAACAACTCTTCAAATAAAAACTGCCGTAGGACTGGTATGCAATTCTTCGGTATTTTCTTCTGAACCCGAATTGTGGTAGTCGTTTTATAAGTATTTGAAAAAGAAATAGTATTGCATTGCATGGATTTTCGTTTGACAACTTATACAAATGAATTTTTTTGCGTGAGAACCTAACAAAGCGAATCGATGCAGTATAGTTATCTAAAAAACCGCCCAACAAGACCGCTTTAGTCACTAATACCTTCTCTAGAAAAGATACTTTTTTCTCACCTTTTCACATATGAAATGATTACCGCACTATTCATGTCCAAAATAACGTACCAAATAAACACACATTGTTTGCATGGCGGAGCTGAGTCCTAAATATATTTTCCAGTTCCCTTTTAAAATAAAACTAACATAATTATAGAGACCCTACTAACAAAATTAAAATTTTAACATACCCTAAACACGGGACATGTTAAAGCCAATACACCACTGTAAACAAATATGAAAGATTTCCAAGAAACAGGGAAACTCTATGAAACGGCTAGTGAGACCCATACACATACAGACTACAAAGACTAAACAACCTCGAAACAGTATTTTTGTATTGGCATCGACTTCATTAATATTAAGACAAAATATAGTTTGACGAAGTAAGGTAATTTATAGTGTCGTTGATGATAAACTGAGCAGTGCGTACTTTCACCATAAATTCGACCTCCAATCGAGTGACCTTCTTTCATGTTATTATGTCGAACTGGATTAATAATATAAGTAAGTGGTCGAGCATTCTAGGTTAGCAACTTAATATACTTTTGTATTGTTTTTTAACAGCCCATATGCGTCCCAATCGAAGGGCACGAGCCTCTTTTCGAAACACGAAAGGAATTTAGGTAATAGTCCACCACGCTGGCCAAATGCGGTTTGGTGGTCCGCGCGCCTTTCGGAAACGAATTTTCTCATACACGGGGGTTTCATCACGATGTTTTCCTTCACCGCTGAGCAAGTAATAATTAATGAAAAATTCGTAACATAAATCCGAAAATACATAATTAAGCTGCAACCTTCCGATTACAAGTCTGGCTTATTACCAACTGGGCTATATCACCATTTTTGTAATGTATCTTAACGCTTTTAAAAATCAGATTTTTTCAAGTTATTGCTCAAATATTTAATAAATTCACAAAGTATGTAACATAAAGGAGTGAGAATATATTTAAAAAGTTTTGGCGAGGTCCCCGTAATTTGAGACTGGATTAAAAGGCGAGAGCGTTTGTGTTTCTTCGTTTCAAACAATTCTGTTTGTCAAATGTTGAAGTTTCAGACAGTCGTAGAGCAAGATGATTAATAACATCTGTAGCCCGGGGACATTTATATTACGAAAAGGGTTACCGTTCGTCTTTGTGAAATTATTATAGATTTCTCAATTTTATACTGGGTGAAAAAAAACCCCCTAGCTATATTCAAAATCCTGAACCTGTATCACTCAACGAACACATTTAAGAAAAACAAAATTTTTTTTCAATGGGAATAGTTCATTTTTTGCCTAAATGTAGACATTACTCCTACACCAGGGACGCGAGGGGTACGGGAAGCGCTCGGGGGGTGTATCCGAGTAGTGTCTACGTTTAGGAAAAAAAAAATATCCCGCCGATAAAAAAAATAAAAAAATAAAATAAAAAAAAGTGTTCTGTAAGTGATACTTGTTCAGGATTTTCAATAAAGCTAGGTTCTTTTTCAACCTGTATACTAAAAGTGGGGTCTTAATGACCGTAACCCGCCGTAACTAAGTATATGTAGTGATAAGTTTTTTTTTACATTTTTGAGTTACCGTTTCAAATTTATACATCTGTTAATGGGCCCTCTGAACAAACTATAGACCTATTTTAAGACGATTTCTGTGGCCGGTTTAGATTTTAAGACTCATTTCTTCTTCATGGACCAAATGAGTCTTAATGAACCGGCCACAGAAATCATCTTAAAATAAGTATATGGTTTGTTCAGAGTGCCTATTATCAGATATATAAATTTGAAACGGTAACTCAAAAATGTAAAAAAATCACTACATATGGTTACGGCGGGTTACGGTCATTAAGATCTCACTTTTAGTATGTAAATTGCGAAATCTATAATAATTTCACAAAGATAAAAGGTAACCTTTTTCGTAATATAAATGTCGCCGGGATACAGATTAATAAAGGCGCAGACCCACCGCGGCGCACGGAGTGGTTACGCACGTGGGTTAAGCTTCGCTTTGCAAGAAAATGTATGTGATTGTGTCCACTGCGACCCATGAACACGGTACGCATGATATGACGTCATTGACACACGCGTGGCTTGCAGGAATATGTTAAACACGTAGCTCAACACCATGCACGCTGTGCATGCGTGTACAGCGTGCATGGCGTTGAGCTACGTGGGCAACATATTCCAATAAGCCACGCTAAAGTTGTACATAGTCGTGGGTTTTAATTCGTGTATAGCGTGTACTGCAGTAGACCCACCCACGTTGTCAAACAAATGAATCCACGCAGCTAAAATGCGCCGCGTGGACGGCTACGCACAGCCTGCGCCGCGGTGGGTCTGCGCCTTTATCCAAGAGTTTCCCATTACCTACAGAAAAATTACGTTATACTGGTATACCTCAATACTATAAGTAGCCGTGTAATATCGAATTAATTTTCTTTTTTTTTTAAATTATATATTTAGTAATTTATTCACTTAAAAATATATCAGCTATATACTGCACTGCTTTAATGACTTGATCTGTCAATTTCAAAACCTACCTACTCGAGCTTTCACGGGGCGGAGCTTTGTGAGGGTATAAAGTACAATCAGTATTAAATCTGACTGATATAGGACTGATGTTATACAGCCTAGAGGGCTTGTAACAAAACGAATTAAATGAAATGTTCTAGAAAAATATCGTCTGGTCTGATGCACACAAGCGCAGACAGAACATTTTAAGGAATTCTTAAGAGAAAGGCACGAGTGCACTCTCTAGCTTTGCTATAAATCTGAAGAGAAAGTTAAATAAAGAATACTCGGACAAGTTCATTCCCTTCACTGTTTTGAAGGGGGGTTTTGCCCCTTGGTGGGACGTATATGTAATGACGAATGGCTGATGACCAAGACAAACTTGGACGAGTAGTAAGTTACGTTCTTTCAATTTGACTTTTCCTTAGTGGGTAAAGAGATTAAACAGCTAAAAATTGAGTATACTAATTGTTACTAAATTATTGCATACTTGAAACCTATGTCAAGATGACTTTTGTATTCGTCACAAAAATTGTTGTCTTTAAAGTAAAAAAAGCAAATTGCAACTATTTATCGCAGGTAGAGAAGCTGGCAACGAGTAGAATTGGGGAATGTTTTTGTTTGTACAATATTGAATTTTAATATAATATAGAACTTTTGTCACCATATACAATACGTCTCATGATATGGATACAAATAGTATCTATGGATATGTTTGAAGTGAGAATTTCAGATCCAAAAGCGTATAAGAATAAAACAGAAAACGCGTAGCACTGTATAAACGCACAGCAGATAATGATAGATGTCATAGTATAGGTAAAGTTTACATAACGGGATTAAGAAGTGTAGAAAGTGTAGCGTGTGTGTATTTTAATTTTAACCCTATTGCATACCATTGAAATGGTTAAATGTTTGAATCTGCCTATCATATACCACCAATGTACTGTACCACATTTATTGCAAATAAACAATATTTCATTTCATTTAATTTCACTAAAATTAAATGATAAGTTCTAAATCCGACGACGATTACAGGCCTCCATTAGTGATTAAGACGCAAAGAAAAGGCGTGTAGAAGGAAAGATAAAACTGTCGACAAATTACGAGTACTTACATAATCCATAATCATAATTCATAAAAGCTGTGTTGCAATATGAACTCTATTATATAATTTTTTATTCACTCGTAAAGAATCATTAAATAAAATCCAATAGTAGATTTATAAGTATGTACGTAGGTATATGAGTGTGGTTTGTTACACGGGTATCCGCCGAGCATTGTTATTTGTTCAAATGAAAGAACGCGGCGGGCTATGGTGAGCAGCGCTCCACAAAAAGCAGAAAACCATTCGTCGGAACAAGCAATTATTTCAATAACGCGTGTCATTTTACTGTGTTTTGCGGTCGGTTCCGGTCCGCCCCGCACCACACCGTCCAAACAAACACCTACCAAAAACCCTTTTGACATGCTTTCATCGAGGTCTATTTACCCATTATTATCTTTTATATGGTATTCACATCAAAAGCGAGTTCGCAAATTGACGTTAACTATTTGTAAATACCAATTATCAAAGTCCTATCTGTGGTCGTGGAGCCTGTGGTCACTTATTTGCTTTTTCACCGACATGAAAAAGGCGTATAAATGCATATAGGCATATATACAAATACCTATCTAGACTTAAAATGTCTTTACCTATAATACATATCTTGGAAAATACTTTATTTTCTAAATAAACATGTCATTGCGTAGTATAGTGCTACAAGAAATCGTAGCGTAGTAAAGTGCTACGAGAATGCGTTTTAATAGAATATCAAGCCCCACTCTCTGCGTCCATTTATTGAATTCTGTTTATTATACGTTGTCTTACAGTATTATTGCAAAGTTGCATTATAAATCTACAAATAATACATGTACTAACAGCAATGACTCTCATAGTGACAGAATAACAAAATATGGTCTTACATTTTTAGGGTTCCGTATCCAAAGGAAAAAACGGGACCCTATTGCTAAGGCTCCACTGTCCGTCCGTCCGTCCGTCCGTCTGTCACCAGACTGTATCTCATGAACCGTGATAGTAAGACAGTTGAAATTTTCACAGATGATGTATTTTGGTTGTTGTTATAACAAAAAATACTAAAAAGTAGAATAAATTAAATATTTAAGGGGGCTCCTATACAACAAACGTGATTTTTTTGCCGTTTTTTATAGAGATAATGGTTTTCATAGAGTCCGATTCGCACTTGGCCGGTTTTTATAGGTAATGGTACAAAACCCTTCGTACGCGAGTCTGACTCGCACTTGCCCGTTTTATTTTAGCTTACCTTAGAATGTAACCAAATAAGAGAGAAGACAAAAAGATTAAGTTATTGGAAGATATTCTATAAACGTGGACTCCAATTTATTTTGTACCTTTTACCTGTTTTTATTTAGAGAAAAGCTAGTCATGACTACAATGTTAAACTGCAAGTTAAATGAAAGAACAGAATGCGGTGATTTTACAGCACCTGTGCAGCACCGCGTCGTCGTCGATCGTATGAAGCTGACATAACGATGGCGAAGTATCGAGAAAACGTTGCCAAGCAACGAACTATTTTCTTTGACACAGCTTGACGAAATCATGACGAAATTATCTGAATTATAAAGATTCACTGACACATATTCGATGAAAAAGCAACAGCTAACACTCGATATTGACTAGATGGCAATTTGCCAGCCTATGACGCCTAAGAACTGTGTCTAAGTGTTGGCAGCGCACGTGTTTTCCGGCTGCACTTTCAACGGAGCCAGCGTCGGTACAACTCGATCGCAACATGCCACGTAATCCATCTTAAGAATATCATACTGCGCAGATGATGTACTTATATGTCACCTGCACCGGAATGAAGCCAGCTCAATGAGATTGGTTATTGCAAAAACATACAAAAGCTGCAAGCACTACTGTCATGGAATTCTATTTTTATTTATTCGAGTGGGCGTCGTCGCGTCGCTTCAACCCATAATATTAGAGTATGGTAACAACTTGAAGTGCGAACAAAATAATGTAAAAAGTACATACGCTACACTTTTTCTACTACATAAAACAAAGGGTTTATATCAAATACGCACTTTCACACTCATTAAAACACTAACTCTCACTTGGTTATCGCAAAAACGCAAGTGGTAATACACAACAGATAATGCTGTGTCAGCGCCGATTAATTGGCACAGTAATCTTTGTAACGATATATTTGTTTAGTTTATGTTTATTTTTTCTGGATGCGTCAATTTAATAAAGTGTTTCTATTCTAAATTGTATTAACTACTTTGGAGCGAATAAAGATACTTGATTTGATTTGAAAGTTCACTCCCTCCGGTGGGATGAAGCTCATAAGTTGAGTATTTTTAAAGGCACGAGCTAATCAAATTAAACTCAAGGACAATCGCAATGTAAGAGGCTGAAATCACTTGTGCGTCTCGTAAAGAGCCTTGTTACAGAGAGCGCTCAAATTAAACGTATTTGACAACTTTGTAATTGTATATGAGTTAGTTACTTATAATTTGACTAATTCTTGTTAATGCTGCCCTAAAGCCAGAATAACTCCTTAGCGACATAAAATTCAGTCGCAGTTAATTTTCACTGAATTTGCTTCAAGTATTTTCCACAATCTATAGGTAGACATGGAAGAAATTGCTATTAAGCAATAAGGCCGCCTAGTTATATACTTTTTGTCGAAATTACTGTTGAAAGGATGTGGGCATTTTGGTATCGGTATTAGTATGGAACTTGATACCAGCACCAATTAAAATAAATGATACATCGTTAAAAAGGTAATTTTTTTGTAGAATAAGAATAACTGAAGTGCTAGTCCAATTCATTGTTTTGGACCGTGTGGTGATCGGTTGAGAATAACACCACCCCATCTCTTTCCGTGGGTGTCGTAAGAGGCGACTAAGGAAACACAAATGAGACCTGCCTCCTAGTAATCCATCCCAGGCAACGACTCTTAATTTTTTTCTGAATCTGAGGTGTCGTCCTATGGTCTCATGCGGTGTGGTAGGTTCTGTAAAGGGCAGTCTGGTTCGCGACCACCCACCCCTCTACCGAACTCCGACGCCAAACGGCTTGCTGTGTTCCGTCGGTGTGTGGGAGTACCAGTGCCTTAATTGGAATTTTCTGGTTAACTCCATCGTCGACCTCATCTATGGCCTTGGCTAAGATTGAGGTGGAGTGCGGGGAAACAGGGCCAACTGTCCTCAGTTGTTCCTGCTTCCCCGCACTCCACCCCGCGCGCCTTTACAAAAATAACTCACAAAAAAGGTTCTCTCTCTACCTACAAAACAGTGGTGCAAGGCCTTTCTTCAGCGGTTGATAGGTAATGTTGTGATTGAGTTACAAACGTGAATTTTTGCTATTCTTTGACCTTATGGTCAAGATTGAGGTCAAGAGTTAACCCATCTTATAATAAAAAAAGAAGTATCCCGTTTTTGGTCATAATCAAAATCATAGACTGCAGTTGAAATGTATTATAAGTATTTAACGCAATAAATTTTAGCTAATTGATCAACTTACGCTGCCTGGCTGTAGGTTTATAAACTAACGATAAGTCTATGTAAGTTTATAAACACGTCAAATTTATTTTATTTTATTTTACATTTTCGGGAAGATTTACAGACAAATTTTAAACCTATAGTACATGAATTATAAATTTAAAAAAAATGCTAATTACAAATCATACACGAATAGACCAATCGCTGTGTACATTTTAAACGGACATCTGTAATACAATAAACTGTTCTCTGATTGGACAACCGCTTAACGTAACCACAGTCGTTTCTGGAACTTCGCCGGCCACTGCCACGGCACGCTCGCTTTGCTCGCTCGGCTCGTCCGTTGGGGTTGCAGTTCTAACCTAATCTAACGTAGTTGGTTGGGTTAGGTTAGAGCCCCTTATTGCTTATGGCGGCCTTATTGATTAACCCTCAACGGGTTGGTTGGGTTCGGCTACTAACAAACCTGCTTGTCGAAGTTTCAAGTGAAACATTCAACCAATCAGCGTACACCTCGCGTTTTCAACTAATCAGCGTACACCTCGCAGCGGTCATCGTGTCATTTTACTGCGAGACGCTGTAATTTGATCAATTACAGGAAATGTAGACGTTAAATAATACATTTCAATTGCCATCTAAGAATTTCCGATAGTTTATAAACTACCTCGAAAGTTGATCAACTTACGATTCTTATTATTTTCCGGTAACATATAGACGTACTTGACAATCCCTCGGTTTATAGGTCCATTGTAACAGATGAGTTTCGGACGAGCCTTTTAAGGAATACTTTCAATTTCCGGCTATCCTATGTACAGGAAACCGCTAGCCACCGTGACAGGTCAGAAGCTATAGGGTCAGCGTCACGACGCGGCCAATTTATAAATATATAACTAATTGTGCACCGACCGATGTTTTACATAAACTTTGTTCGACTTACGCCTGTGTAATCAGCCCACTTAACGCAATTCCATTTAATTAAAACGAGCTATACACCCGTGGCTGTATTTTAATGTGAAGGACAAATAAACAAACACACCTACACATACTATTAAAACCTTTTTTTCTAAGGAGGTAGGAAGAACGTCCTACCTCCTTAGAAAAAAAGGATTGTTGAATTAAACTAACTTTTATTTGCGGTAAAAAAGTGTAAAAATTGGCTACGCTGTCAGTTTAAGCTATTTTAATAAATGTACGATATTAAAATAAAAATGAATGATTTGTGGAAACAAAATTCTTCACAAATCGTGAAATTGTTACAATCTGCTGTTTAACTGATTTGGATGATTCTTTTTTGTTGTCTTTCTAATTGCCAAGTTTATATTATAATAGATTTTATAGTTTTTATAAAAAATAGATTTTAAGGCTGTATAAATAATGAAAAAAATATCAGCGTAATTAGGTATTCCTGTATCTTAAGAATATAAAGTGGGTTTGTTCGTTTGTCTTTCTTTTAAACGAAGCAACGAATTTACGTGGAGAGTCACATAGGATACCTTTCCAAGCGAATGAAGTCGCTATTACACTGCGAATTTGCGAGACATCATATACGAGGAGTGATCAAAAAGTAGTGATAATGACCCACTTGTACAATTCATAATTTACTCATTCGTACCAATAATTACAGATCATTTAATTACAAGGTTAGATACAAAAAATTAAGTCTTAATTTTAAGAAACATAGAAACCGTGTCTAGTTGTTTGACGAATTCCGACGTAAAATATCATTATGGAGAAAAACGAAGTGCGAGCCGTTATTAAATACCTCAGTTTAAAAAGTTAACGACGCAAGAGATCCATCATGATTTGGTGGAGACTTTAAGTGAGTCTGCTCCACCATATTCTACTGTGGCAAGATGGTCACCTCAATTCAAGACTGGAAGAACATCGACAGAAGATGAGCATCGCTCGGGCCGGCCATCGACGTCAGTTACGCAGGAAAAAATTGAAAAATTCGAAAAGATTGTTCTAAACGATCGTCGTGTTACAGTGCGTTATTTAGTCCAGGAAACTGGCATTTCATATGGCAGTGTTCAATAAAAATTAAAAGATTATCTGAGTATGAGGAAAGCCTCGGCGCGTAGGGTACCCAGAATGTTAACAGAAGATCGGAAGAAAACCAGACTCAATCTTTCAAGGCGCTGGTTGGACAGATTTCTTGTGGATCCTAACAATTTTTTGGCTTGATTTGTCACTATGGATGAAACATGGGTTCACCATTTTGATCCAGAAACAAAAAAACAATCTTTACAGTGGAAAAGACCGTCGTCACCAGCTCCAAGGAAATTTCGAACCACAGCATCGGCAGGCAAAGTCATGGCCTCAATTTTTTGGGATCCCGAAGGATTATTATTAATTAATTATCTTGAGAAGGGACACACAATAACAAGCGTTTGCTGTGCATCTTCAATAGCTAAATTGAGAGAGGCTATAAAAGAGAAAAGACATGTCAAACTCAGAAAAGGCATTTTGTTTCATCAGGACAACGCGCCGGTTCACACTTCTGCTGTTGCACTGGATGCCATTCAACAATCTGGGTTCGAATTAGTGGATCACCCACCTTATTCGCCGGACCTGGCCCCCATTGATTTTTGTCTCTTTCCAAAACTAATAGAATACTTGCTTGGTAATAGATACGCCGATGATAATGAAGAGATAAAGGCCGTGGAAGGGTTTTTGGAAGGCCAAGAGAAATCTGTTTTTTTTTAAGGGTTAAAAATGTTGGAGAAACGCTGGACTCCGTGTGTGGATAGAGAAGGAGACTATGTTGAAAAACAAATTTTTGTTATTTAAAAAATATATTATTTTCTGTTTCATTATCACTACTTTTTGATCACTCCTCGTATGCATATTTTTTCTTTATAAAGTTTTCCATTATATGCTCTTTTCGTCACAGTAAAAAAGTTCAAATGGAAACTTTTCTTTATATGGAAAAAAGGAAAAAGCGGTTAAAGGTAGAATATTCATTCTTCAGTTCAATTTAAATTATTTATGATGTAATTTAAATCTTAATCTTAGGCTGAAGGTTGTATCTACATATTTGTATAATAATATACAAATTGATCTTTTTGAAGATAAACGGAGTAAAACATATTTTGACCAGATTTACTCGGAAACTATTTAACTTGCTTTAATTCAGAATATGAATGGCATTTCGTGGAATTCTGTTAAACTAGCGCCAGAATATTTCGTTCTATACTTTGCAGTTATATTGCTTAGTCATTAGAATAAATACCACATTGACTAACATAATTTTCCCAAATTCCCATGGGTACAAACTCCTGGCAGGAAAGATAGTCTTACATGTAGTTTATTGGGTTTGTTCGTACCGTACATAGTTAGCGAATATTAAGTTTACGAGAATTTGTAATAGACCAAGATCCCAGGGCCGCCAGACCTTACTTATTTTCTCATAAACCAAATGTGTGGGAAATAGTAGTGCTAGTACGTACTAGTAACGTATGAATACCAGCTAATCTGGGCCGACGGCCAATTTTCAGCTACCAGGTCATGAAGGTACTTCCAAAAATTGCTCAATTGTCTTGAAGTCTGGGTGCTATAAAAAGTATTGTTATAGTTCCCTGAACATCATATATAGTAATCACGGCTCAGATTGTAGGTATAATTGCATAATTTACTTGCGAACTGTAAAGCGTCTGGCAGAAATTACAGCCGACGGAGAGTGTCTGGCGGTGTTGAACATTAATTTTTATATTTAATTAATTATATTCTATAAGACATCGGCAGCCAGACTTCAAGACAAGTGAGTAATTTTTGGAAGTACCTTCAGAACCTAATAGCTGAAAATTGGCCGCCGGCCGGCCCAGATTAGCTGGTATTCATACATTAGTACTAGCACTACTATTTACCACACATTTGGTTTATGAGAAAATAAGTAAGGTCTGGCGGCCCTGGGATCTCCGTCTATATGCTCAGTACTTTACATATATGGGCATGAAAACTTCTTGTTAAACTTGCGTAAATCTGTTTATTTTTAAACGGTTTTATTTAGCTCACCCCGTTTGTTTTATTTATTATTCTTGGGTCAAATTTAGTAATTCAAATTTCACCCTCTTCCTGTCAACCGATTAATCTGAAATTTTGTATACACTTTGGATTTTGGTGACAATACAATTATGTTTATTCATTATCATTATAAATTCAAGATGGCCGCCGCTACAAAATGGCGGATAATTTATGTTTTATTAATCCCATCAATATGGGTATCAAATGAAAGGGCTCAACAAGCAAAATACAATATACTATAAAAAATTGAAATCCAAGATGGCGGCCGCAACAAAATGGCGGATAACGTAGGTTTTATCAATCCCATCAATATGGGTATCAAATGAAAGGGCTCAACAAGCAGAATACAATATTCTATAAAAAATTGAAATACAAGATGGCCGCCGCTACCAAATGTATGTTTTTAATAAAAACTAAAAACTAGAAAATAAAAATATGTAAAAAAACTTTTTAAGTTAAACGGTTTTATGTTAAACATACATTGCAATGTTTAAGATAAATGTACTAAAAACAAAAAAATAATAAAATAGATACAGTCGTGGGAATTTTAAACATATGCATAGACTAGACTAAAATAAAACCGTGGGGCATATTAGGTCGATAATTTGTAGACAATTGACGTGCCCCACGGTTTTATTTTAGTCTAGTCTATGCATATGTTTATAATTCCCACGACTGTATCTATTTTATTATTTTTTGGTTTTTAGTAAATTTATCTTAAACATTGCAATGTATGTTTAACATAAAACCGTTTAACTTAAAAAGTTTTTTTACCTATTTTTCTTGATACAAACGAATGTGTGCGCGAAAAATTAGAGGCGAATGTCAACTGTCTCTAATTGCACGCGAATTACATACTAAGGATGCTAAGTAATCAAATGTGCGGTGTACTCGTACATTAGGATGTGAATCAGCCCACTCACTTACCCTAAGGAACTTAAGTCTAAATATGAAAAAAAAAATGACTCCGTGCAACTTGAGCGATCAGCTAATGTAAGAGGTCGACAACTTTTTTGGGAATTTCGTGTTACTTTGATTTGTGTACTTTAAAAAGGAAGACAACCCGAGAACAAACATCTGCTTTTAACACAAATATTTGGCTCAGCGGAACTTGAACCCAGGACCCGTTGTTCAATAGGCAGCACCACTTCCACTCGACCAAGCCGGTAGTCTAAATAAATTAATCACATAATTTATACGGACCTCATTAATTGTACAGTATTTAAATGTACATAATGCCATTTAGATATTTGGAACAATAGGGATGTTGACTGTTTTTTTTATATTGTTTATCTTAAAAAGGAACTGGATCCAAAACCCAAAACCGAAATAATTTTTGAAAACTATTGAGAAATAGAAAAGTTACACGCTATTAAATTTCAGTAGAGGGGGAAACTGTCAAACAACGAAAAAGAGATACACTTACAGGCATGTGACGTCACCGCCATTTGTTTGCGTAGGTAAAAACGAGATAGCTAGCTCTCCCCACAAAACGAGGTAGCCAGTCCTTACGATAATAACTTGTTCATTTATAAACCTATTTTAATGCTGTTTTCGGATAATTATATATTTTTAGCATTATTTTTTGTTTCACATACAATCATAAAATCAAACACTGTCAACATACCTATTCCTAATACCACTTGCCCACTGAGATTGTAAACTTGCGAACAATTACCTGTCAAACATGTCAAATCTACGTTCAATAAGTAAATAAAATACTCTGACACCAGCAGGCCGTCTTAGATAGTGACAGGGCCGCGACAACACCGCAGTCCTATGTCAAAATTTACAACGCCATAGGGCGAGCAAGCCTTTGCGCGGGACCCTCGCGCAATCAAAGTGAAGTTTCAGCGTGAGCCGAGCGCGAGTTTGTTGTTATCGTGCTGGAGCTACTGGGTTAGCCAAGTTCGCCACATATTGACTGTACCTACACGATAAGGAGAAGAAGAATACGTGCTTAGTATAAAGGTCGTCTTTGCGCACATTTGATCTTAGGTGAAGTGAAAAGTGTTGTAATTTTGTGTGTAAGAAAGCGTTTCTATCTATCTATTCATAAAATTAATGTCATGCATGTCATTTGATTAAACTACCATCTAAAAGTGTTCCTAAAAGAGGAAAAATAACAGGCATCACTTACGGCATCTCCTCGATGACCGACAGGTGAGTGCGAGCCCGTCATACTGGAGGCACTTCACTTCTTTTCACATTTATACTTTCTCTTCAGGAAATTGTTTTTATAACCGTCGGTGATCACTTCAGACTTTGTTAAATGATTCATTCGACTTTTTTCCTAGTAAAATGTAATTTTTACAAAGAAGAGTCATAAAGTTAAAAAAGTATAAAATAAAACGATTGATTTCTTAAGTAATAAAAAAACGTTTAATAAGAATATCAATCGTTTTCAAATAGAACGAGACGAAAGTTATATGTTAATAATCAGCTATTAGAAAGGCAACTGTCTGTTTACTATAACGTAACATTAATTTCCAAGAAAGATCATAACTTTCGATCAAGTTCAGTTTAAATGATCATTTTGTGAACATAGCTTTCGTGCAGCAGCGTTAATAGTTGGTAATTTGTTATTTACGTTCGTGGAAATCTGTCGGTTGGGCTATTTTTGTCCGAGGTTGGGCTTATTTAACACAGGTCGTGCGGTGATCAAGTAGAGATGGTGTGCGATAAGGGCCGTGGCAGCGTGGCATCAAACCGTTAAAACCACAGAAAAAGGGATTTTGTCCCTGTTGATAACACTGTTTCAATGTGCTTGCCAAAACGGCTTACGATTCCTTTATATTAATACAATTTTGAACAGTGATAGCCATTTGCAAGAATATAATTTATATTTAACGAGTTGCATAACAAACCTTTATTAATTAATTGCATCAACAAGTTATAAAAACGTGTAAAGTATGTCACACGTAAAAATTAGTGCAATTGACCAACTTCGCTACAAATTGCTTACTCACAGCTATAATAAAATAAGCGATGTTCGGAAGTAATCAACAGTATTAAATACGACGTCACTACGTTGTCTACTTTATTATACAAATAATTTCAGTCTACAACGTTTACTACATTGTTAATAACTTGCCGTCAGTGTAATTTGAATTCGGTAGAGATTATCAAAGAAAATAATTTTCTTATTAATGTTTGAAAGTACTATTTTACTTTTTAAAGTCGTGAAATTATATTGCTGCCCTATGACACTCGTACAAATCACACTTTTTATGATATTTGCATAAAAAACTACGTAATGTGAGCTATTTAGACAGTCTATAACAGTAGGTATGTTAGGTTTTTTCACTATAAAATGACTAACACAATCACTCACAAACACTCTTCAGAAATTATGGACTACTACGCTTTAGGCCAGAACATTTTTGATCGGGTGTAGTAATATTATACATTAATAATGGCTTCAGCGCAGCGAGCCGAGTTCGCAATGAGCCGTAGTCGTGGAAAATGGGGTCCTTCTTGAGGTTATTACTAACAATGTGTACACACCTAGACAAAATGATCCAATTAGGTAAATACAACTTCGATGGGGAAGCTAAGAGACGACCACATCTGGGCTGGGCATGGGCAGCGTATCCTTTTTTCGCGATACGCTTCCCATGCCCAGCCCAGCTGTGTCCGTCTCTTAGCTTCCAATAGTTCTGTTTTCAAAACTTTGATTTCAAAAGTGGCCAAATTAGTTAACTAACCGAAACATTTATCCAGAATGATGAGCACACCATCACATCACACATCGGGTGTATTCCGATAAATGTCAACGACTTACTAGAGGTGGACCCAGAGATAGAAGAAATAAAAGTAAAGTGGAGTGGCCTTTGCTAAGCAAACGATCTTCTAAAATAGGAGAAAAAAAACATGATCAAGAGAACGAAGCTCTGCATATCAGCAGAGGTTTTGAAGCCCAAATTTAAAGTTGTTATTTTATAAGAAGCCAATTGAATTGAAATAAAATAAGGTCCAAATGAAAAACACTTCCCTCCTCCCTCACTCCCCACTCCCCAATGACCACCTTGTAAATTGATTTATAAAAAATACTTGAAATTAGTTTTATTATTCCCAGGACCTGTCCACGATGTTGCCTGCGTATAAATACCTGTTCGCTTGGGAATAGTCGGGATAAAAAGTAGTCCATCTTTAGAAAATAAAAAAGGAAAAAAGGAACATTATTATGGAAAGATTTTTTAATCGCATCAGTATTTTCGGAGTTCGTATCCTAAAATTACCTCTTTCGTATTAGAACTATAGAAATTGAATTGAACGCTTCGGCCGTCAAGGAAACCGGGGTTTGGTAACTGGTTTCCTAAAAGGTTTTTTATACTAACTGGTTTCTTATAAAACTTTTTTAATATTCGTATGATGAAAGTTTATTAAAACTTTGTATAATAAACTTTCAAAAGGTTAAACCGACTCAAAAATAAAACAGCAGTAGGTACAAAAAAAACTAAAACTAAAGACTATATTATCAAATGTGCTACTGAACTGTTTGAAGTCGATGTGGGGGCGGACGGTCAAACTTATTCAGCTTGGCACCTACTTCTAACAGATAAATCCCTAGCACATTTAATAATATTGATTTTATTTTTAGCTTTATTTTTTCATTTTTAGTATAAATATAGAAAGTACACGAGATACATTGTAAGTGGCTATAAATTTAAGGGTTGCCCTCGATTTCCCTGGGATTCCATCATCAGATCCTGACTCGGTGACAATGGGACCACCTCTAGAGTATACTCTTTCGACCAAAAAATAGTGTTGTAAATCGGTCCACAGAGTGCGGAGAAAAAATGAAAATACATAAAAAAAGATAGGTAGGTACATGAAATCGAACATAGAACCTCCTCCTTTTTTGGATTTGGTTAAAAATAATAATAGTCGTAAGGAATCCAAACAATAAAATCTTTTTTGAAGATGTTGCTTCTTCCGGGGACATTTTGCTGAATATCCCCCATGCGTCTTTTGTGTAGTGCATTGATCTATGTATTTTACACCTTTGAGTAGATAACCACATTACATGACCTTCACCTCCTATAACTTTGTTAAGTGCCGGCTCTCTCAACTTTAAAAGCATTTGCGAAGGTATAAATCACTACACCCCTCTTCCTCCCCTAATTTTAATTTCAAAAAAGTTATTCTCCAGGGGTGCTTATCCCTAAAAATAAATCTGAATATCCAATTTATTTGTTTGTAGCTGAAGTGGTTTCCGCTTTGCGTTGATGAATCCGTAAATCGGTCAGATTTTTTTTTGACAATAATGCTTGTTTTAAAATGTATTACTTATGGTGTCTCTGATTGCAATAAAATACTGCGGTATGGTATATACCTATCAATACTTAGGTAGTTACAGTCCCGTGGGCGGCGGCCGGCGCGGTAATTTACAGCGATAAGGTAATTTGGCGCCATATTAATCTGATGTTCCGGAACGTTTGTGCACCTGAACCTCAATTAGTACACCTATCGCCATTCTAAAATTTAATATAAAATTAATTTCTTGCTCATACATCTTATTTTTATTAGATACTAGCTGACCCGACAGACGTTGTCCTGTTTTTTTTTCAACTTTCTTAATTTTTTCTTTCTTAAGATCCTTTTCCTGATAATAACGAACAGAACAAAAAAAGAATTAGCGAAATCGGTCCAGCCGTTCACGCGTGATGCCGTGACAACGACAATCGGGTTCCATTTTTATATATATAGATATAGATGTAGGTATCTAGGTCTGAACATATGTAATTAGTAACCATCTCTTTGTGTGATGCTGCGCTGGTCTAGGTATCTATATAAATATTTAAAAATATTCTGGTTGCTGTCTTGTTAGCTTTTGTGATTTTTCATGGACCGAAAAACGATATCTTATATCGTGGCTTTGAAAACAAATACCATAATTCTTAAGAGAAAATAGCATCTTTAGTTACCTGTCTGGGGACAGTAATAACACGAAAGAAGAGCTGAGGTGCAATAGCCGAACCATGAAGCAAGTCACCGTGGTGGGCGGATGGGTGAATGAACGTGCCCTCAGTGGGATCGCTCTCTTACGTTAGTGGCGCCAGAAAGACGCTCAAGTAGACGTTTTTATTTTATTTTATTAAAAATAAAGTAGAACTCTACATTTCAAAGGGATAATAATCTCTAGAAGCCTTGACCTTAGAAAATGATTCGTCCATCCATTTCCAGAATGACATTTTATTAAATTAACTAAGTAAACCTTTTATGATAGGCGAAAAAGCAATCATAGGTAAATTAAAAAGCAATTGAAATGGTGAATGATTAGTGATTAGGTATTACATTGAATAAAAAAGTTACGACTTTGTTTTTATTTTACTGCGTAAAAATGATTATAACCCAAATAGTGAACCAAATATAAATTCAAATTATAATATTTATTTATAAATGGTATTTAGGTCATCGAAATCACAAGATAACTTTGCAACAGTTGCCATAGTTAGTATAAGTAAGCCGGCCATAGGTACCCCAGCCAGTGGAAGACGAAGGCTGGTAAGCGTAGGCGGGGTGAGATCGCACCACCGCGGAGGGGGAAGGGAGAAAAGGGAGGAGGGGTTGGATGCGCTACTCGTGTTTACTTAAATATTTGGACCACCAATTTAGTTGCTTGCGGTTTATTGCAACCATTCTTCAGTACAAACTATTCAAATTGTAAAGCGAATAAATTGATTAGTCGTATTAAATAGGTTTCATCTCATTTGGGGACACCATACACTGTTATCGCCATTCATAACATTCTTTAAAACAGTATTAAGTGACAAGAGACCACCTTAATCACAGGTATCTTGATATTTGCATTTACCCAGTGAAACGCTTTCGTTAATGTGACCTCAAAAGTTCAAAAGTTCAAAACTTTCAATAGTTGCCCCCATTATCTGGATAGTGGATAAAATCATCTCAACTTATGACACAACAGCTTTAGCTAGAAACACGTGTCCGTTTATTTGCTTCAAGGTATATCTTGACGAAGTTTCGAGCCAAAATATCAAAAAAATAGTTTTCTCCATACAAACATTAAACCACTATTTAACCCCCTTAGGGGTTGAATTTCGAAAAATCCTTTCTTAATGCTTGCCTACGTTATAAAAGACACCTTTTTTTTCAAATTTCAGCTTTCTAGGTCTAAGGGTTGACGAGTCAGTGAACCAGGACCTCCAATTTTATAAATGAATATATTTATCGTAACGGTGTAATGTTAAACAAATTCATATAGTCCATTCTGTAGGGACTCTTTGTCTTACCAAATGGAGTAAAATCAGTTTTAGCATGTGCCACTTAAGTAATGGGGGGGGGGGTTAGCCCAAGGCAAGCTAGCACAAACCGTCATCTTGACTATAAAGCAAATTCATATATTTTTTTTACTGGGGATCTTCTAGTGTATGTCATGCATTGCTGGGGCGAAGCCATCGAGAAATACGGCGAAGCTCTTGCCGTCTCACTGGATATCTCGAAGGCATTTGACAGGGTTTGTCCTGCAAGTCTGTTAAGCAAACTTCCTGCGTATGGCATCCCTACCGACTTCTGTACCTAGATAGCTGACTTCCTGGAACAATCGATCCGGGTTGTCATCGATGGCTGCTCCTCTGATCTTAAGACTATTGACGCCGGAGTTCCTCAGGGAACTCTTTTCCTGCTGCACATCAACGACATGCTTTTGTCTGGAGTTATTGCGTATGCAGATGACAGTACAGTCATGCAGAGATACCTGTCCAGATCAGAAGCCGGGAGGGATGACATTCTATCTGAGAGGAGAGCTTTGATTGAGCGAGTAAACTCGAGCTTAAGTCCCGTCTCCCATTGGGGTGACAAAAATTTGGTTAGTTTCAACACCACCAAAACTCAGGCGTGTCTGTTTTCCGCGAAACGGAGTCGCTTTAACCTGACTCCTACTTTCCGGGGTGCATCTGTTCCTATCAGCAATGAGCTTGAGCTTTTCGGCATGAAGTTATCTGCCAACCTTAACTTCGGCACCTCTGTCGAGTCCAAAGCTCAAACAGTGGCCATGAAGCTGGGCATCCTCAATAGGGTTAAGCGGTATTACTTTAAGACCGATCAACTCCTATCCCTTTATAAGGCGCAGGTCCGATCGTGCATAGAGTATTGCAGCCACCTTTGGGATGGTTCGGCCAAGTACCAGCTAGCCAGACTGGACTCGGTGGACTGCAGAGCCTGAAGACTCATCGGTGATAGGAAGCTAGTAAAAAATAAGCTCAAAAGCCTAGCTCATAGAGGCAAAGTAACTTACCTATGTGTTTTTTATAAGATGTACTTCGGGGAGTGTGCTCAGGAGCTGCATAAGCTCATTCCGCCTGCCCCTTTCTTCTATCGGACGTCCAGACGCACCGCTGGGTACCATCCCTATCTTGTTGAAATCCTGTGGATTTGCACTGAGCGCTTTTCATAATCTTTCATATTGCGCACTACTAGGGAATGTAATTCCCTGCCTGCGTCTGTATTTCCGAGTTTATATAACCCGAATCTCTTTAAAGTTCGTGTGAATAGGCTTCTTCTGGGTGAGTTTGCTACATCCTCACCGCGTCTTTGCCCTTGAGCTAGATTGTGGTCAAGAGCAAACCCATTATTAATATTAAAAAAAATATTGTTAGTGTATTGCACTTTAAATTCAAGATGGCAGCTCGCGCGGCCTCATCTTAAGGTTGAAAACTTGTTTTTTTTATTAGACCCCCAATACCTAAGAGACACATGCCAAAACTGCAGCTCGAGAGCGCTCGTAATGCTCCGCGGTCCTATGTCAAAATGTCAACATTGACAACGCCAGAGGGTGTGGATCAAACCTTTGCGCGGGGCCCTCGCGCAATCAAAGTGAAGCTTCAGCGTCAGCCGAGTGGCGCGCCGCGCGAGTTTGTCGCGATCGACGGTCGTGCTCGAGCTGCTACTTTTACACCTTTTTGATAATTATCAATCCATGGTGTATTTAGCGAGTAGTTCCCATCTGTTCTATAGAACTGACGTCATTGGAACAAATAGGAAAAATTGATTCCCAACTGTTCCATAGAACTATTAATACCTCTCTTTCCCAAATTGTTCTATAGAACTAGATAACAAGACTCTTTGATGATTTGATTTTCAACTGGCCACTTGAAATGATTTACCTATTACTTATACGTCTTAATGACTTATTAACAAATTATAAAATAACCTCTTTGAAAATAACGAGCACAAAATGTCTTCGAATAAGAAAAACATTAAACGCCTGAAAAAAACCATTGCCCGAGATCAATACATTGAATTGAAGTAAATCAATTACAATTGATGGTTAATGATATCAGCGTGGAACAGTTTTTAAATAAAATAATCTACTTAAAAAAACATTAAACGTATGTAATTGTCATATGTATTTTCATTCCTAATCTTTAACAGGAGCTGGAACTCCTATTTATTTCCGTTTAATGTTACGTATGTAATTGTCATATTTATTTTCATTCCTAATCTTTAACAGGAGCTGGCACAGTTTTTAAATAAAATAATCTACTTAAAAAAACATTAAACGTATGTAATCGTCATTTGTATTTTCATTCCAAACCTTTAACAGGAGCTGGAAATGTAATTTTAACATCATATTGGCTTACATGTTTCTTTTTAAGTGCTTCAACTATTTTTAAGATGTGACGATATACGGTAGTTCTCATACAAGGCGGCACACTCTTTAAGTCTTCGGTAATTAGACATCCAAAATATTCATTTCTTTTGTCGTTATCAGGGATGCAATCTGGACAATCCTCTGTTATAATTTTAGGTGGTTCCTGCTTTTGAGGCACACTTTCTAATTGTTCATAAGTTGGTGAACCAAATTTGTCATCAATTTCTTGCTTGCTTTTTTTATAAATCGATGGTAAGATACTCTGTGATTCCTCAAAATCCTGAGTCTTCGATAACATCACTTAAATACTGTCTTTTTAGCAGTTTCGATTTGCAATTATAGTCCATTTTTGCGTTTTTAAATAAAAAGCTGTTTCAGCTTTCTACACAGAAATGACGTTTAAAATAATGACAGAAATTGATAAAAAAACATTACATAGAACATTTTTGGAAAATTTAATTCCCAATTTATACTATTGAATGAATCAGGATGAAAACGCTTGTATGTAGTTCTATGGAAAAAAATAAGACAAAATTGTCCAATTTTGTCCCAGTGACGTCAGTTCTATAGAACAAATGGGAACTACTCTATTTAGCTAAAGGTTATTTTTGTTTGTAAATCTACATTTTAAATTTACAGATTCTGCGAATTCATGAAATTTCATTCACAGTTCAGTTTATTTATTTTACTAAAAATAGAACTGGAACGAATATCGAAATTCTATTAGAGTTCCGTAATAAAGCCCTCATCATAAATAATTCCTCGCTTGTAGTTTACTGTGGATATCATCGTCATGCTTATGTGACAGGTTTGAAATCCAAATAGTCGGGCAGAGTTAGGTTTTGCGTCAAGGAAATTGTAACCAGCAATTAATTTTTTTTTTCTATAGATCTTTGCATTAGTATAAACATATTCATTTTGTACAACTTTAGAGTTGCAGCGCGGCTGTCGAAAAAATTTCCAAAACTGTCAAAACAGGTTTTTTGCGATTTACCGGTAAACTACGCATCTGGCGGTAAAAAGTGTTATGTAACAAAAAACCGCAATAAAAAGACAAACAAAATGAGTTTTATTGAGTCCCGATCGGTTTGTTAGTTTTTGCGCAATCTGCAAAATAAAAAACGCGATTTTTGGGATTTTTTTCGAAATTCAATAACTCTCGTTGTATATTATATAAAGAATTGAAATTTGGAATGAAGGTATGTATTACAGTTTCTAACATTTGTACCAAATTTTAGCTCGATCACATTTAAACTTTTTGCAAACCGCAGCAAAAACTGAAAAATGGTCCTCTCGTAAGATGGCCCTAAAAAAGTTTTTAGACTACGTAGACTTTTGAAACCTCTCATTCTCTTTCCATAATCCTTCTCTACAATATGTCAAAGTTTCATAAAGTTTTAGTGAGTGCAAGTCCCTAAAACGTTGATCACAAAGAGGACCATTTTTCAGTTTTTGCTGCTGTTTGCAAAAAGTTTAAATGCGATCGAGCTAACATTTGGTCATTTGGTAAACAACGCCAGAGGGCGAGCAAGCCTTCGTGCGTTGCACTCTCGCAATCAAAATGAAGTTGTCGTGAGCTGTACATGCTTGAATTGCTTGTTCAAATGTATTTTAACCAAAAGTCAATATGTTACCAAAACTCAAAACCAGAAAAGATAATTTAAATTATTTTTAGACAAATCACTGAAGCGTAAACGTATGGTGAATAATATTAAAGGTTAAATCTTTACAAAAAAGAAATTATTAAGCGCCACCGTTTTAAATTACGCATCTTAAATTTCTAGTCAAGTAGGTTTAATATTAGAAGGTGTTAAAAACGCCGCGCCCCACTTGTGACGCTACCCCCCAACAAAGTGAATTACGTTATTGCCGGTTATTATTCATTTTCCATTGTATCCATTTTCGTTTGAATGTTTAAATTTCACGGAAACACATGCTAAACGTTTATGAAGTTTTTATTGATTTTCAAAATTATGTATGTAACTATTTTATTAATAGATTTATTATTTACTTACATAGAATGAGTACATCATAAATATATTTTCTCAAAAATTTTACGAGTGCAGTCGTATGAAATTTACCCTAAAAAAAAAATCCACTGCAGGTAAAGGGCCCGCGTAATGCTAAGGGCCATCCAACTCTTCCAATGGCCGAAGAACGCGACGACGACGACGTCCCAAGACTCTTGTAGAGATAGTAGGTAACAAATTCCACGCTTGGCTGTATATGTGTAGTATGTACACGTAGATTGCTCTAGTGTACTTTTCTTTAGTAAGCTTTAACGACTCTCGGGAGAAAATGAAAGGATAGAGATGTTCTCCTACATTATGGTATCACACGTCCAATATTGTTCTTATAACATACACTTTCTGTTCTTTCTATCTATGCACGAGCAAACTATAAATGTAAAAAAGCTCCTCAGATGTTGGATTATTCCAACAAGCTTAATTATGAAATACATAACCTCTATAAAAGTACGAAGTTCAATAACTGTGATTATCGTCGACAAATTCGACATCCAAAAGTCGCAGAGAAATTTGGCTTCATTAAAAAAAAAAAAATTTTACTTTCAGATCTTAATGAGTAAGGATAAATGTCATTCAACCGCCATGGAAAATCAATGGTGGTTGAATGACAATGGTGACCATTTTATCCGTTCAGGTGCTAAAATTCGGAACTATCGGAACTTGATGACAACCGTCGCGTCGCCCCGATAAGCAGGGCCACCTAACTACCTAGGAACTTAAGATTGAGTAAGCAATGGCACCCCCGGTCAAGGTAGCTGTCATTTAATGTATGCGGTTAGATAGGATAGTCATTAAATGAATGCTATTTAGATACTGTATTAGTTCCTGGGGAGGGGCTCCAAAAATTCACATGCTTAAAAGAGCTCAAAGAGCCGTCCTACAAGTATCCACTTTCCTATATCCCACTCGAATCATGTGGCGTGTTGATTGTCCGGCAACTTTTGATTTCGAGCATTATATTAAAACAACACAAGATCCTTAAAACTACAGCTCTGATATCGATAAGATATCGTTTGCCAAACTCAAACTTCAAAATTTATTTTTACTAATAAATTCTTAGCTTTTCTTGTCCCATTTTTGTAAATAAGTTACATAAATTTATTAAACATTTATGGGCTTAAACCTTTCCTTGTAATAATATAGTTAACTAGGTTATATCGTGCCCAGCAGGGGGATAAAATGTAGCCTATGTCCTTTCCCAACGTCTAATCTATCTCCGTACCAAATTTCATCAAAATCGGTTCAGTAGTTAAGGCGTGAAAGCGTAACAGACCGACAGACAGAGTTACTTTCGCATTTATAATATAAGTAGGGATAAGCACCTCCAGACGTTGTCTTATGTGGAATCTGAAAATTTGATGCTAGTCCTAAGATCATTTTTATTCAATTTAAGTTAGTAGACCAACCTAAGTTATTAAACTTATTTAATGTAGTGTACAAATATTTCATCTATTAGAGTAATTAGCTTTATGTAGATTAGCTTATTCTGCAGTTATGTAGTCCGAGATACAGGTTGCACTGTAACCTAGTTCGGGCGTATTATTCTATAGTCAGAATAATTCTAACAAACATTATTCTGTAGTTCTCATTTATAATGTAGGTGCACTTTGAACTAAGTAAACAATTTTATTTATTTAATTTAGTTCTAAATTTGGCCACCTGAACCACAGAATAAATAGTATTAACGTACCTGAACGGATGAAGTGGTCACTCCATCATTCCATCATTGGTTGGTGGATTTGCCGCCTTAAACTTTATATTTGAGTATGGATAAATCCATATCGTGGAATCCAAAATCCGTGCATTTGTTTAGCTTACATAGAAAGCGATACATAATTCATATGCAAGCCCGAAAAACATTATGAGAATCCAGCGCCGCAATATCTAACACGGGAAAAATAGCATATATTTTGGAGGCAAAACATGTACATCAATGAAACTTTGTTTACATCTTTATCTTGGCACTAGAAATGAGGATCAGCCAAGTCCTACAAAAATTTACCACTGGGTTTTAAAAAATTTCCATACAAAATGAAAAATCGGTATTTTTTACCCACTAACAAAGATTTCCTCGCAAAATCAAAATTATTAGAGCTATAAGTTTGAAATTTTACTTAAATAATCTTCAGATACTGTGGGAGCTTACATAAAAGAGATTACACAGAATTCCCATGGGAAAGAATTGTAGGGCGTCCGCTAGTTGATATTTTTTTTGTCTCTACTTCAAAAACTGTATAATGCATATATTCCTAACTTAGTACACATTTAAAACACACTTTACATTATTAAAAAAATATATGAAAAATAGTCAAGAGTGAGTCGGATTCAAGCTAAAAATGTTTAAACAGAATCTCGCACTTGAACTATTTTGGTGATATTTACCTGGTTATTTGTCATAGAATTACTGTGATATTATAATAAAACGAAGACATATACATCGAATGCACGTATTCTCAAATTTCTGAGTTATAGTGTAAATAATAACAGTAATTCTACGACAAATAACCAGGTAAATGTGACAAAAACAGTTCGAGTGCGAGTTTCTGTTTAAATATCTTTAGCCTGAGTCCTACTCACTCTCGACTGTTTTTTATCTTTTTTTTTAAATTATGTAAAGTATTTTTTAAACGTGTACTAAGTTTGAAATGTATGCATTACATGGTTTTTGGAATAGAGCAGTAACAAAAGTTGTTAAAAAATGCGATATTTTGAACGTTTGTCGTATGGGGACCCCACTGTGGTTTAGGTTTATAATTTTATTTATTATATTTTACGATAGATACTATCATAATACGTATTTTCTGAAAATTTGGATACGCGGTCTCTAATAGTTTGAAAGATAGAGGGCTGCGACTGAAACACCAAACTTAAATATCAACCAGCGTCTGCCCTAAAATTCGTTCCCATGGGAACTCCGTATAATTTCTTTACGGTAAGCTTCCACAATAATTTAAGATCATCTTTTCAAAATTTCAAACTTATGGCTTCATTAGTTTTGATTTTAATCGCCTAGTTTGTAAAATGTGCACTTTCAAAAATTTCTCCCTGCCCATACTTACCCCCTGGGAGGGGGTAGGACCCCTAAATTTTAATAGGACTCGGCAGATCCTCATTTCTAGTGCCAAGATAAAGTTATAAACAAAGTTTCAATGATGTACATATTTTGCCGCTAAACAGGCACTTTTAGTCTTACTTTACCCGTGCTATATCAGATACTTACCCATAAAAAGCTAGGATTTTGTAAGCACCCACGAGCCGATAGGTTGTTTTTAAACACGTTTCGAAATCTAACACTCTACTTCTTTACCTAACATATCCTGCAGCTTAAAAGTGTTACCTCTGTTTGGCACAGAGCGATTGTAATCGGACTTCCGTGAACCGGCTGACAGAAGAAATGGATTAATAGAAGTAATGTTTTTACTTCTGCTTCAGCAACCTGAGTCTGCAAATGCAGGTTTTATCACTATGCTTTCCTTACCACCGCACCGTCAGAACGTCGGTTTATATACAACTTGTGTACCCAAAATATTATCATTTTTACATAGCGAGAAGACGAAGATAGCGAGCAGTACCGAAAATTGAATTCTTTACCTTGCTACCACACTACACAGTACCTCGTACCCATGACTCTGCTAATTCATCAAGAAATTCTTAGAGGTACCTGCCCAGCTAAGCCATTCTAAAAATACCACAGGCTTATAAATAAAATTATTCCGCTTTTTAAAATGAGCAAATACAAAAAACGTCTTTGTTTATTCGCTTAGTTATTTTAAGCGTTTCTGAGACAGGAAGTAGAATCTAAAGGTATAGGTATATGTTACAGAAAAAAGTATACGATACATTCTGTTCATAATAAGTGGTTTCATAAAACCTCTTGCTGGCTAAGAGTTTATATCTGTGCTTACTCTTTTTTAACCAGCGTCTATGACATTTCTTATTAAGTAATTATAACGACACAATCAATGGTCCGCACTAAGGTTTTCCTCCATACTATCAAATATTCTGTGGTTTGCCTTTAAGTGATGGGGCCCTTGGGACATATATAAATATCTGAGTACATTTGCTTTATACACAAATGTTTGCCCTGACCGGAAATTAAACCCAGGAATTGTATATTCAGAGGCAATTTAGTACACGCCAGAAGTCTAATGAGGTTTAATTTTTTATCCTTATTTATGTTCTATCAATGATACTGATAATGATATGAGACAAATTTGACCAGTGCTTAAAAAGTAACCCTGCATGTTCTGGCAAATAAATGAATAAATAAGTTATTATTATTAGAAAAATATTTCACTAATAAAAAATTAACTTGCAGATGGACGTTAGTAATTTTTGGTCCAAATTATAACGGCAATAACTATTATGTGGCCGGCGCTCATGTAATCTATACATAATTAAACAGTTTGCACTCATGTTTGTGAGCGCCGCCGGCCGGCACCTTCTCAATGCCAGCAGTTGTCTTAATAAGAATAAAATACCTACTACTCACGACTCCTTTAGTGTTAAAGACGTTAAAGTTAACCGCGGAGTTAATGGAACACCTTGGCCCCAATCAATATAAAACCAGATTTTATCGCGTGAGACTGGCTACGAAACCCCATTTTGAGTTCCCTACGGCCGCACCGACACCGCACACTCGCACAACCTAAGCAATAATAAGCCCAACTCACAATTCTGACTCAGCAGAAAATATCAAACTAATCAGTGGAAGTCTAATCATAAATTCAAAATAATTCGTAATTTTACATGTTACGCTTACCTGTCTTGAGTAGTTACGAAAATTATCTGTCTCATTAATTCGAGTACCAAAAGCATCCGATTTGAGAACGGTTAAAAACTTTGTGAATATGAACTTTAATCGCGGGGATGTTACTTAATTTTTAGTTTCATCAAGTTGGGGATTTTAAAAACAGCACTAAAACTAAAATTACTTTTCGAATAAACTAAAAAGGAACGAAGAAAAGTTAGAGAGGTGAGAAAATGTTGCTTAGTATATGTTTTGTCGATGTTTATTTGGGGTGCGAAAAGGGTTCGCGTCGTGGGCATCACCCCGGAGCCGCGAACTGGCGGCGGGTCCGAGCTACCTTCAGCTTTATAGCCCGCTCCTCCAGTGCGCACTACACCTGCGCAACGGATACTTTTACCTTATGTTCACATCTGAACATTTCTACCTGATTATCCATTACATAAACTTATCCAAGTGTATTGTAAAATGTAAACATGTCTAATTTTGCCAGATTAAAGAAATTATGTTTTTAGCGTAAAGTTCGAATTTTATTTAGCCCTCGTATGACTATATTTTTGTGATTTGTTTTGCATCAGGCCTAAAGGTCAAGTAAAAGTTTTTCGCTGGAGTAAATGAACAACTGAGAACATTGTGTTATGTAAAGTTAAAGGTAAAGAAAACTTACATGTAGATAGGGTATAAATTTATTGTTATGAAGACGTGATGAGCTCACGAGTGTATCACGCGATCAGAGCATAAACCATTTGGATATGAGGTGAAGCATTTCCATTACACGATTTAGTTCAGAATATACAAACATCAATTTAACATACTTATATAAATACACTCACGCCTATAATCCCTTTCGGGGTGGGCAGAACGTCATATAGGTCTGGTATCACTTGACGCAACTTTTGACATTCATTTTAAGGGTTATCTATACTAATATTTTAAAGAGGAAATATTTGATTGTTTGTTTGTTTGCAATAAAATAGGCTCCGAAACTATTGAACCGATGTGAAAAATTCTTTCATCATTAGAAAGCTACATTATCCCTTGGACATAGGCTACATAATTTTCTCGAATTCCCACGGGAACGAAGTCCCGAGCGGAATGCTAGTTAGATATAAAATAGTATAGTGGTAATAGGCTGGCAGCCTTACAGTAAAACTGAAACTATTTTGCATTTCCAGAAGTGTTTGGTGCCGTCACGTCTCGCACTTTATGCGTCCAAGACGTATAATAAGACGTTTTATAGTTAGCGACACATCGG
>OX465242.1:20125165-20299914 GCA_949987775.1 Aproaerema taeniolella | reverse complement strand
ACCTAATTGCTCAACTGATGCAGATATAGACGTCAAAGTCCGGCGCGGTAGATGCGACTTCTCCCCCCCTCCCCCACCCAAGTGCATGGTGGGGTGAGTGTTTGAGAGGAAGGAGTAGTCGGCAGGTAGCATTAAATGTACAAAAATAGTACAATATAATATATTAATATACAAATAATATAGTAAATTAAACATGTACATATATAATGTATAAATATATAATATAAGTTTATACATATATATAATAAATAAACAACAAGATGCGAGAAAATACAATGTTAGCTAAGAGCTTCAGCATCGAAACCAAAGTGCTTTTTGAGCCTCAATTTAAAACTTTCGACTGAAGGGGACTTACGGACAGATACTGGTATGCTATTCCAGAGCCTCGCCGCGTGCACTGTAAAAGACCTGTTGTAAGTACGTGTAGTGTTTGGCGGGATAGTGAGAGCAAGGTTAAAACCAGATCGCAGACGCTCACCACTGATTTCAGACCTAAGCTGGAATCTTTCCCGCAGATACACTGGCGAACAGGGAGAATTTAGAATAACGAAGAGTAAGGAGAGTATGTGGAACTCTCTGCGCTTGCGGATGGGTAACCATTTTAGCTTCGTAAGGAACTCCGATACGTGGTCAAATTTTCGTAGACCGAAAGCAAAGTGGATACATACATTCTGAAGTCGTTCCAGTTTGTTGACCAATTCCTCGGTGGCATCGAGATAGACAACGTCAGCGTAGTCGATCAACGGCAGAAGAAGTGATCTAGCAAGTAAAGCTTAATTCCTAAATAACAATCGGAAATGTACTTAGTCAGGTCATAAGTATTGCCACATATATTTATTGTTTTAAATAATTGTACTTCTTATCTATCAGTATATTTTATACACCAAATGAAAGCCTAGGAAATTTTGTTTTAAATAACATTTTATTTATTCAAAATGACCGCCCTTATTTTTTATAACCGCCTTTAACCTGCGTGGTCAGTCGTCAACAGCGGCACGCACTACTTCCATGTCTATCTCTCTCTGCCACTGCCTTAAGAAGGGATGCCTTCAGAGACTCACGATTGGGATGAGGTTTAGAGCAGACCTTCGCCTCTAAACGCTGCCATATTTTATAATCCAATGGATTTAAATCAAGACTAGCAGACGGCCACTCCTCTTGCCTGATGAAACCGCTTTTGCGCCCCGCGAGCCAGTCATCTTTGTTTTATGAGCTTGCGCAGAGTCCTGCTGGAATACCCAATGCCGGTTTTGAAACATTGTGCGTGAGAGAGGTTCCACAACGTTTGTCAGGACAGTGTTTTAATAAACAGCAGCACCGGTTTTGACACCTTTTTCGCAAGAAAACATCTCTGTGAGGCCCGAATACGAGACTCCCAGCCAAACCATAATTGAAGAAGGATGATGACCTCGCTGAACTCGTGGAATACGCCTGCTCGCTTTCTCACTGCTGTGCGCATACACCTCATAATTTTGCTTATTGAAGCTTTCCTCGATATTAAAAATTTTTTCATCCGAAAAGAGCATTTCTCGGTAATTTTTTCCCGCGTACCGCTTAAACAACACTCGCGATCTGTCTAGCCTGATCTTCTTCAGACGTGCATTAAGGAGATGTGCTGTTCTTTTTCGATAGGCGCGTAGTCCAAGGTCTTCATTTAATAACCTTTTGACAGTCTTCTTACTTATTCCCATCTGCAGGGCCATCAGCTTTTGCTTCCCGACGGGGTTTCTCTCAATTCGCGCCTTCACAGCTTTGATGACCGCTGGAATCCGAACTGTACGAGCACGACCGCTTTTCTTTCTATCATCTATACTGCAATCCTCACTGAATCGTTTTATGGTACGATAAACGGACCTCAACGTTATTTTCAAATTTTGTAGCAGTTTGAAAATCACCTTTGGCGCGTGACCGCAGCGGTGCAACACGATTACTGCGACTTTATCGTCTTTTCGCGTCTACTCCATGTTGGAAAATAAAGAAAATTCCAGAAATTCAGTGCTTTTAATATAATCAAATATTCAAATTTCGAATATGTGTTTTAGTTTTTTTGAACCCGTTCTAAATTTGAAATTAAAAGCTTGTGACAGTACTTATGGACCGACTAAGTATTTTATAAAAAAAAATATTTTGTCTATTTTTAATTCATTCAACTTCTTTGTTCGATTGCGATAGACGGAACTGCGACAAGTAACATTGTTGTTGTTGTGTTGTAGTGTGTTTGTCAAATAAACGTTTTTGAATCTTTTGAATCTTGAAGAAAGTTTGTTAGTAGCCTAACCCAACCAACCCTTGACGGATTGGTTGGGTTAGGTTAGGTTAGAACTGCGATCCCCAACGCACCAGCCGAGCGAGCGAAGCCAGAAACGACTGTGGTTGTTGCGTTAAGCGGTTTTTGCATTTCCGCTTAACTGTGATAATTGAATTTTATTTATTACATGTGAGAATTTAGAATACCTCGCGGCGCGCCGCGGCGTTCTCACAATGAAATGTTTTTCTTTTCATGTAATAAATAAAATTTAATTTTGAGTGGCTCTATTAAAAAGTGCGCGCAGCGTCGCGTCTCAGTGTGAACTGACCCTTAGCAATATTCATTTTTAATTATATAAATAGATAGAAGATAAATTAACTTTTCTCTTTACATTTTGTTTTGGACGAATTATAATAGTACCTACACTCGAAGACTCAAGTTAAAGGGCCCATAAAGTCCATTCCAATTTGAACCTTATCACCAGCAGACAAGAAACATAATGGTGGATTACTCAATTGGGCGAACAAATTGTACCTGGGCAGACGAGCTCTTCTCGAGTGAAAAAAAGAGAAAACGAATCTTTCTAGATATGAGACCTACATATAGTTTGATCGATTTTTCGCCCGTAAACCCCTGGATTGCAACTTTCATCGAAATTGTTAGAGCCGTTTTCGAGAAACTGATTACAAATAAGTATACAAATGTTGCTCGTTCAGTAGTATTATTACTCCAGGTACTTAGCATTTGACTTGGGGAAAGTTTCAACCCATTTCAATTTGTGTACTACGGTTTAGCTTCCTGAATAACCTCTGAAAAGTCGCACGAGTCCAGGGGTGGGCATAATTTTTAACAGCCAAAAAAACAGTAAGAATAATGATAATTTTCCGGTTTTTTGCTAATATCTTCATTCCTGTTGATCTTACCACTATAAGGTGTACTAATAAAACAAAGAATGAAAAATTATCTAGAAAAAATGATAACAAAGGTCATCAATAAAATCAGTCATTTCCACGGAAAAAGGTAGAAAACATCGGATTGAGTTTCAACACGTCACGTTACAGAATCATGATTAATTATTTTTGACCTTAATAACCTTATAATTCTTTACTTATTAGGCAATTTGTGATAAATATTATAAATGCGAAAGTTTGTGAGGATGTATGGATGGATGGATGTATGGACGTTTGTTACTTTTTCACGCTCAAACGGCTGGACCAATTTTGATAAAATTTGGTGTGGAGGTAGCTGACATTCTGGATTAACACATAGGCTACATAATTTTCCCAAATTCCTACGGGCACAAAGTTTTGAGCGGAAAGCTACTTTGTGATAAATCTAGCAGTACTTGGAATTACTACTCATCAATACTGTAAAAAGTTTTTAAGGCAATAGATTTAATAGAGGCCGTAACTCATGGCCAAGAAGGATGCGGCAAAAACCAGGTACAAACTTCAGGCTAGCGTTGTTAACCGGGACAGGTAACTTCGAGATCTCATGGCCAAGAAGGATGCGGCAAAAACCAGGTACAAACTTCAGGCTAGCGTTGTTAACCGGGACAGGTACAGAAGTTTGAGAAACCGTTGCAACACTGCATGCAGAGACGCCCAACGCCGGCATATCCACTCTTCTGTCGAAAACGCTGACTCAGCTAGGGTCTGGCGGTTTCTTAAGTCGCTTGGCGTGGGGAAATCTCGGCAGGATGCAAGTGAAGTGACTGATGTGAATGCCTTGAATAAGCACTTTGCGTCGGGCACTGCTGGCTTTGACACGGCTACTAAATCTTCTACTCTAGCGCGATTGGCTTCTTTGGACGCCCCGGCCCATGATCCTCTGACTTTCGTGCCTGTCTCTGTCGATTCCGTGCGGAAGATAATCATATCTATTTCTTCCGATGCTGTTGGTAGTGACGATATCAGTCGCAAGATGCTAATTCCCATCCTTGATATCCTTCTCCCTATTGTTTCCCATATCCTGAATTTTTCACTCTTTTCTGGTGTTTTCCCTTCAGCTTGGAAACATGCATTTGTTATCCCACTGCCAAAAGTCAATAATCCTTCTTCTCCAAGTCAGTTTAGGCCGATCTCCATCTTACCATTCCTTTCCAAGGTGCTTGAACGTGTAGTTCACCACCAACTATCCCTTTTCCTATCTAAAAACAACTTATTGAGCCCATTACAGTCTGGTTTCCGCCCAGGTCACAGTACTACCACAGCTTTAGTTAAGGTGTCGGATGACATCCGGCTTGGCATGGAAAATAAAAAGGTTACAGTCCTTACACTTTTAGACTTTAGTAATGCTTTCAATACAGTTGATTTTGATGTTCTCATCTCTATTCTTTCTTCCTTAAACGTTTCCGATTCCGTCACATCCTGGTTCCGTACTTACCTGTGTGAGCGCCGCCAGCGCGTCAGAGTTGATGATAAATTATCGGACTGGTGTGATGTTGCGGCTGGTGTTCCACAAGGTGGTGTCCTTTCTCCTTTGCTTTTTTCCATTTTTATAAATAGTATTACCTCCCACATCTCCTCTTCCTATCACCTCTATGCAGATGATCTGCAAATTTATTCTCAATCTGGAGCTCACACCATTGTCGATGCTGTCGCAGCCATAAACAAAGACCTGGATGCTATCGCGGCGTGGACGGCAGCCTTTGGACTAGCTGTCAACCCCGCGAAATCTCAGTCCATTCTGATTGGCAGTTCTCGGCAGCTGGCATGTATCGACATGACTCAGCTTCCCCCTGTTACCTTCCTTAATACTCCTATTCCCTACTGCTCCTCTGTGAAAAATTTGGGTGTCTTCTTCGACACTAACCTTTCCTGGTCTCGTCAAATAGGTGAGGTTAGTCGGAAGATCTTTGCGTCTATGAGTTCGCTCAGACGATTGAAGAATTTCTTGCCTATCCAAACCAAAATTGCCTTGGCCAATTCTCTCCTTCTTCCTATCCTTGATTACGCCGACACCTGTTATCTGGACCTGACTGTTGAGCAGCTTAATAAACTAGATCGCCTACAAAATGTAGCGATACGCTTTATCTTCGGATTAAAGAAATTTGATCATGTTTCAGAGTTTCGGGCTCAGCTAAAGTGGCTCCCTGTCAGGCTTCGGCGTAATCTTCATATCCTCTCTTTCCTCTTCAATATTCTCCATAACCCATTGACTCCCACCTATCTTAAGGAGAGGTTTCAAGTGCGAGCTCAGGCCAGTGGGCGAGAACCTCGTACATGTACAGCTATGATGCTGGACTGTCCCTCCCACAGCACCGACTTTTATAGCAAGTCATTTACTGTGCAGGCAGTGCGCCTGTGGAACTCCTTGCCTCCAGATGTTAGGATGGCTAAAACAGCGGATACTTTCAAGAAGCGTCTCAAGGGCTACTTTGAAGCCCAGTGTGGCTATAAATAAATGGTTTCCTTTCCTAACTTTCTTTTTTACTTTTTAATTACTTTTCCTCTCTTGTTTTCCGTATTCCTTTTACCTACTTAGTTGTTTTTTTTCTCCTGTTTCCATCTCCTCTTTAACTATGTGTGTGTGTGTCTTATGTATCGAATAATTACATGTAAAACTGTATTCTTGTTAAGCTGTATATATTATATATGAGTATATATGTATTTATATTAAATATATGTTTATATTTTGTTTAATATATATTGTTAAGGTTTATATATTGCGCCCGCTCTTGATTTCACTATGCGACTTTTCATACCCAAAGGTTACCTGGAAGAAATCGCTTGAAGCGATAAGGTCGCCTATATTGTACCTTTTGTAAAGTTACTTGTAATTGTCTCATCATTGTATTTATTTTCAAATTGTGCAATAAAGTATATTGTATTGTATTGTATTGTAACTCATCTTTCATCTTGTCTTTAAATTATCATAATTTAAGTATTGTAATTGTAACACGCTTGTTCCTTGAATGCACCAGTGGATACCTATAATTGGTTAATTAGAATCTAGTAATTAAATTTAAGTCAAAAACTGTTATTAACTGTTGGTTTCCCAATAAAAATTTATTTATTTATTTAATGTTTTGAAAAAACCTTTTTACTGTTTTCTGCTGTTTTGTTGTTTGTTATTATCATGAAATGCAGTAAAATATATGTAGAAAATGTTTACTCTTTTAAATCAATAAACTTTTTAAACCATTTTTGTAGAGAATTTTCCATTCTTTATTTCATTAGTAAACCTCGTAGCGATAAGATCGACAGGAACGAACATATAGGCAAAAAACCGAAAAAAATGTAATTTTTTTCACCGTTTCTTGGCTGTTAAAAGTTATGCCTACCCCCGTATTCATGGGACTTTTCAGAGGTTATTTGGGGAGCTAAAAGGTACATTTTTAGCTTGGTTGGAAATTTTCCGAAATTTTGCACATTTTTTGTTTAAAGTTCCTGCAGTATATAGGTAGAGTTTAAAGCTTGTGTAGATTTTATTGGAAATTAAAAGTAATAACTTTTTTCTTAACATTGATAGACAAATGACTCAAACATTAATTCAGAGCTTACAAGTTTTATTACAATATCAGGTAAAAACGATTAAAATGTAACAAATGATGATAATAACGTTTTGTAAATTCAAGTCTATACTTTATTTATTTTTTACTCTTTCTGCTTAAGGTTCTTTCTGCTTAAGAAAGTACGTTATTTCGAGCAACTAACTGTTTTGAAAAACATTGTGTGAATGATGTTTATGCTTGTTCTATTAGTCATTTTTATGCATATTCTGAAAATAGAATTAGAATTTTAGGCAATCAGTGAAAATAAACTATTAACAAACACTAAAAAACTTAGTGGTAGTGACGCTACCTCTTGATCGACCAGTCCTGGGTTCGATTCCCGTTAGGGGATTTTTTTGTGTCTAAAAGCAGGTTTTTGATCTCGGGTCATGGGTTTTTATCTGTCTTTGTGTGTTCCAAGGGACCCACGATATAAGGGGAAACCAAAGTATGGGCTTTTGAGTGCGTACCGTTTATTAATATTTTCTATTTTTCCCCTATAAGTATACCTGTGATGTCATGAAGGAGTTTAAATCGCTTACCTCTTCAGAGGTGTCGGGTGTTTGGTGACGCCGACGTAAAGAAGAGTCTTGACGTGGTGGAAGAACTGGGTCCTCTCCGGAGACGGCGCGCTGGTAGGACAACCGCCTCCCCTTGGTGGAGGCCGCCCCCACCACCGGCCCACACAGCTCGTTCTCCGGAATAGTCGTGAAGTCAGAGTACGAGTGACACCCCTGCGTCTCCTTCCCTTTCTCGTTCTGAATAATCCGTCTGAAATAGTTTGTCAGCCCCTCGCTCGCCACCCACGTGACCCTGAAAAGCAGATTTAAATTTATTTTTTCGGTTTCATCGATAGGACAGGAAATGAAAAAGTGTGAAACACGTGAAAAGTTAACTGAAGTTTATAACAGTACTAAAGATAAACTGAATATCATTTGTAATAGGGTAGGGGAAATTTGTCTAGCTTGAGCTGGTCTTAGGTGCACAATATGTACATTATAATTTTGTATATTACATATTTTTATTTTTGTGTTGAATGTCCTTGTGAGAAAATAAAGGATAATATTTTGAAGTAGGGTACCTGTTGGATCGGTTGGAGGACTTTCGTCGTCTAGTAGCAGTCGCCTTGTCCAAGCCGGAGCTCATTGATATGGCTCGAGAGTTTAAAAAAGGCTCCTTTAGATACTCTTCATTCAAACCTGTAAAAATTTAAAGATTTTTATAATCATTTAGGTACTTTAGTAAATAAGTTAATACGATTTATTTTGGATACAATTTCATAACTTATATTAAAAATAAAAAGAGTCTTTCTAGAGCTGCCAGTCTTTATAATACAATAGAAACATCCATTGTGAGGGTGAATGAAAATAAAATGGAGCAAACAAAATTTTCAATACCTAAGTGTAAATAGAAAATACTTGGTTAAGTGGCACTTTAAGCTACATCTATACTGACTTCCTACATCTTTTAAATAGTAAGTAATAAAAACTAAAGGCATATAATAAAGGTAAACTAACTCACTACAGTTTATCTATGGACACACAAAAATACATCCAAACATACAGACACTAGCACTCAAACATCATTGCATGCCTTAATTTATTATCTTTAAATATTAGTTACAGAGAACGCATCTGGTTTTAAATATTCCTGCTTTGTAGAAAAAATCGTTATTTTATTTTATACTTTTAAATATAATTTCAATGTTTGCAAAGAATCAATTTGTAACTTATTCAATGGTAGGTAAAGTTACAATCAAAGTTCAGCACGCGATAGTTGCATAGCTCAGCTAAGGGTAAAGTTCCACCCTCCGGCGTTCGATAGGTAACACGCGTTGGCGGATGCTTTGAAATTCCTACTGTGAAGTGGGAATTACAGAGAACTAGTTTCAAGTTGGATGCATTTTTAGGTAGTCCTCTACTACTACGAAAGCATGAATAGAATTCTAGAAGAATCCCTAAATTATTTTATTCAATGAAAGTTAATCGAAACACAATCATTGTTCTACGAAAAAATCCCAAAACCGCGATGTAGGAAATGTAATCAAACGGCACAACGCCGTTGAGCAGCGCCAGCAGAGATTTCTTTCTGAAATCTCAATTGAAACGAAATAAGAGAATAAAATAAGAACTTGACCAACTGACTTACTGACACATTCAACGCACAGCAATACTAATAGAGCTAGAAGTCTGTGATTTTGCATGAGCGTTCCTTAGGTAACGTAAGCCCTCGCTAAGAAAGCATTTTCCAAAACTTCTACGTAAGTAAAAGAAATTCTAGCACAATGTATTCGACAATTATAATTGGTTGTCTGTAAAGTGTTTTGTATAGCAGACCTATTAGGCTAGGAAAATTAGTTAAACATGGAAATATTTCGATAACTGTAAACTTCTTTCTCTATGACATAAAATATTGTTAGTTATAACTAAAATAAACAAAATTAAGCAAATTAAATTTCCGCGTCATTACAAAAAAACTGAAAATTTTAATTTTCTACTCATTTTGATTTCAGTAAAGCGGCATAATAATTAACTTCGTAAAAGTGCCTCTATTATAATATAATGCTTGCATTCCAGTCTAAGAAATTAAAATTAAACTAATTAATCATTCAGAATTATCATTTATAAAGAATGTTCAGTAAGTTACGGATCTTTTGGCTTATCTGATCAGAAATTATAGATAACTACATTTCAACAGTTTATTCTGAATAGTATATAAAAATTAAGCAGATTCTCTTTGCAGAATTCAACAGTTACGAATATTTGTAGTTTTAAGAAAACCAAAATTCATAACTACTCTAAAAGTTTTTAATTTATGCCTCAAAAATATAATTAGTACTATAAGAGACAAATTAAGCAAAAAATGTCTACGATTATTCATCAATTGATATTTTTCCTTATTTATGTTTCAATATAAACGTTATCCCACGCAGAATAAGGTCGTAATTTCATTGTGTCCCAACTCCCAACCGTACGTACTGTCACGAGACGCGCGCTGTTTCATAAAATTTGTTTCTAATGTATGGATGGCTACTAAACGTAAAGAGAAAAATATTGTTTAGCATTCGGGTGCTTATATACAGTAAAGTAGTCAAAATGAAAACGTTTTGTTCTTTTTGCTTCCCAAGAATTTTGAAAGATATAATAATAATTATTATTATTACCTATTTATTAGTGGGCAGATCTAGGTGGTTAGGTAGTTAAATATATTCGTAAATGAGACCTGACCGGAGTTTTACCGTTACAGATTAATTTTATGTATAATGTCAATGAACTTAGATATCTTTAAATGTAAAAAGACCTACCAGTACTAGTGATTGCCTACCAATACAAGCTTAGCATTATGTTGGTAATTATTTAAACACCTATGATTTAGTGCAGAGGTTCCCAAACTTATTTCGTCTAACGCCCACTTTGAAAATCAGTTGTTTTGTAGCGCCCCCCATTTTTTTCACCTTAAAACCTCAATAACAAACTAGTCTCGCCTGGAGTTTAGTTAAACCTACAAGGTGTCCGGCGTCAGAATTCGGATTTAAAACAAAATTGAAAGATATTTTAAAAAAATAATATTTATAAAGAAAAGAAATGCGGGTTTTATTTCTTAAAAATTATTTGATGCAATCACTAGTACTGGCAGGTCTTTTACACTGAACAATATGTAAGGTCATTGACGTTAAACGTTAAATACAATGTTGTCAATCACGTTGGACACACTCTTCAAATCTGGCCTCAGTATTCCGTGCCACTCGCTGAAGCAAAGGTACTAGGATGGCATTAATCTCGCCAACGATATTTTCTTTAAGCGCTATGATGGTCGTTGGGTTGGTTTCGTAAACTTTACTCCTGATGTACCCCTACACAAAAAAGTCAATGGGAGTCAGATCTGGTGACATGGAAGGCCAAGGAATGTCGCCAAAACGGCTTATCAGTTTTCGAGGCAAGGAATCTCGATGAAGTGTCTTAGTCTCTAGCAGTGTAAGGTGTGTCGCCAACTTGTTGAAACCATGTGTGCGCAGTAAAGACGAGATGTTCTCCCAATATTGGCAGAAAATAATCGTTCAGCTCATCGCATTTAACCACATCTGCGCCCCCCATTTTTTTCTGGGCCCCTTATTGCCCCAGGCCTCCAGTTCCCATTAGGGGGCGTTATCGCCCACTTTGGGAAACACTGATCTAAAAGGACAAAATAAGTTAATTACATCTAGATGAAAAGTTTTTATCAGTTTCTGATGAAAAGCTACAACAACACAGCAGGTGCAGAGCTGTCTACACCAATGCACGATCTATCAAAAGTGCGGAGAAAAAGAAATTGACGACGAAGCTGAGTTCTGTTCAAATGGTAGCTACATTTGATTACCAAAAACAGGGTCTGTTGTGCCAGGAAGATGCTTCGGAGGATTTTATTCGAAACCAGATTAAAAAGCACCGAGAAGATAGGATTGCGATTTGCAGAGTATCAAAACAAGGAACCGGTGAAACGATTATTAGTTATTGTTGTATGATAAATAGATATTATATCAGTTTTTGTATGCTTCACGGATAATATCAATGACCAAAAGTCTAAATGTTGTAGTGAAACAACGTGTTCAATTCTCAAAATGAAACTTTAAGACTGTTGATTGCATAAAAACATACTAATAATTGTTAATAATTCTTATACAGGGTAATATTTTTATCACTATCCAAATTTATGTTTCGGTGTCAGTAACATTGATAGAACGTAAATACGAAGAAAAAAAATTGCATGACAAAAACGTTTGTAATCTTATGAACATCAATCACTTTGCTATTCAATAAAACCGCCCTGGTTGGTACCACGTATAGGTACAGAAGCCAGCACGTGTGGCCAGCCACGCATTATGACCTTGAGAGCGCCTTCATAAATAGAGGCGGCTTTCGTATTGCAAGTGTCCAGCCGCACGTGCTGGCTTCTGTACATTAGACAGCAGGTTAAGCTATACACAGGGGTATCTTGCGCGTTAGTAATAACGTCTAGTTTTCAACTGAAATGTGAAACTTGATGTGCTGTCCACTGTACATAAAATATTGTCATTAAAATTAATGTGAAAGTATAATGTAATAATATAATAATGTGTAATTTTCTTTCATTCACTAAATCAGTGTTTCCCAAAGTGGGCGATAACGCCCCCTAGTGGGCCCAGAAAAAATTGGGGGGCGCTGATGTGATGTAACCAGTGCCATCCACGAAGACGCGCCCCACCAATTTTTAGACTCTCATTTTTAGAAATAATTTTTAGATTTTTTAGATTTTTAGAAATCTCAGCGTGTTGTACTTTAAAGCCAGATATGTAAATGTTATTCAGTTTGTTTAGAAATTATAGTAGTAAGTTAATAGTTTGAAAGATTGCAAGTTTTAAAAATGTGATCTAGACTCGCTAGCTATTTCATGGGTTTTTTTTTCAATTTTAGGCAAGATAAATTATGTTTTGCCTAATAAAATGTCAACAAAGAACCAAGGACCAAAGTTTCATGAAAAAAGAACCAAGGAGAAAAATTATGGTATTAACCAAATCTCTCAAATGATGCCGTGTAGTCTTGGATAATGCAGCTTTGTGTAACACCAGCTCGGAAAAATACCAACATCCACATGGTAATAACACTAAAAAACAAACAAAACTTCCGCTAGCACAAAGTTGACGATTTATTAAAAGAAAATGAATTCACGGTGCTTCCGCTGCCTCCTTATCAACTACTCCTTATTTTACCCGATTGAAAACGTTTTGGGTGTTTTAAAAAATGACGTTGCTAGCCGCTATATCATATAAAATGATACTTAAATCATGCCCATTTTAAATCAAGCTTTTGATCGAATATACATGTAAAGATGTCTGGTCCATTACCTGTCAGGATGTGGAAAAAATTGAAGACGAATACATGGGATACTGTGATCTGTATTTCAGTTTTAAAATGTTGGTCATGGTCATACATCAGACTCCGAATCAGATATTTCTGAAACGAGTGATTGATGACAATTTAAAATATTGTGATTTCTAAATAAGTTCTGTATAACTTTTCCACGTAGGTATTTCATTAATTACTATAATTACACCCTATTATAAAAATACTAATATAATAGTTTAGTAACTAATCGAACCTAAAAATAAATAAAATATAAAAATGAAGTAGAGCATATTTTCCTTTGACTTTTACGCTCTCTACTGATTAGTCTATCTATATTGTAGTGTGCACGAGCACTTATATGTAATTATGTAATTATATGTAATTAGCACTTATATGTTTTAAGTAGAAACAAGACATTGTCTATCTTTATTTATTTTTTTATTAAACATTTTTTTTTTTTTTTTATTAAAAGTAGTATTTTTTAAATAAATTTTTTTGCAATAAAAAAAATTTAATTATTATTTTTTTCAATTTAGTAGGTAAGTTAAGGCCAATTAATGCATTTATGACCTCAAACTAATTTATACTTATTTTTTGTAAGTAAAAGAACATCTTAGTTAGAATTTCATGTTTGATGAATTAGCGCCGTTTTTTCGGAAAATAGCAACAACTTTGTGAAATTAATGCCCAGGCAAACGTTTTATACCTCGTTAGAAAGCAGATTAAGTGTACAACTTTTCAAAATAATGGTCTAGTGTAGTGTCATACGTTTTTTTTACAGGAAAATTTTTCAAAGTTTTGGTTTTTCCGAACAAAAAACAGAAACTTGGGAATCTTTATTTTTTCTAAAATTTCTGAAAGTTTCTAGGTACAAATAATGCATTTAATAACATTGGTAAACTATCCAGCTTTAATATACAGAAATTAGATCTTGAAAATGTTATCATTTGTAGACACAACATCAAAAAGACTGACTCAAAGTAGAAAAAAGACAAAAAAAACGCAAAAAAATGTTTTTTTTAGACCCGGGGGGATTTTGGAAAACTAGGCAAATTAGTTGTTGGAAATTATCTCAGCTATCATCCCCTTAACGTTGATCCATTAATTCCGTAACACCCTGTATATATAGATGTATGTTATACTTATTTTATATATTTATTTATATATTGTTAAACTAAAACACCTTTTACTTCTTAAACATTCCTTTTAATTCGATATTTTACAAATTATAATGCGAGAACACATAAACACCGATCTACGCGCGAAAACGATCTGTCAAAAGTGCCGTGTAGTGTTGCGCCACACCGCGTGGACTAGTAGTGTTGTACCAATTGTCTCGTTGATCGATTTTCTCTTAACAATATGTATACTTATATGTTTGTATTATTTATATATATTTAATTTTATGCACCACCAAATACTTCTTACCTTACTGCTGTCCTACCCTAAGGTTGCCCGGAAGAAAGTGCTACCTAGCAATAAGGCCGCCTTGTTGTACACTATGTTTTATGTTCTGTTAATTGTATTGTATGTCTTTGTGTGCAAATAACAAAAAATTATCTTTCAATTTTGTTTTAAATCCGAATTCTGACACCGGACACATTAATTAAACTCCAGGCGAGACTAATATGTTATTGAGGTTTTAAGGTGAAAAAAAATTGGGTGTGCTACAAAATAACTGATTTTCAAAGTGGGCGTTAGACGAAATAAGTTTGGGAACCTCTGCTTTTGACCTACAGTCACCACATCAAAAAATGCACAATTACATATCCTGCAATTAAGAAATTCAATTTTTAATGCATTTGTACAGTCAAGAGCTGATCACGCTTTACACTACCAGTTTAAGCTGAGCTCTGATTTATACTGCGCGCCATACAATGCAGGGCCGGTCCAAAGTCCAAAGTGTCAAGCTTGACGTGCTCTTTAGTGTACAGGGTCAACAGCACATCATGCTATCCAAAACTGTCAAGTTTCTTCAATCGATTTTCAATTTTATGTCCAAGCCTTAGAGTTTACTATTCATTGGGGAAATTTGACAGTTTTTGGTAACCTGATGTGCTGTTGACTGTACAATGTACAATACAAACAAAGCGCGCAATTGAAATAAACTCGTTCTTTTCGCTCGCCGCGCCCTCCCCCCACCGCGCCCCGCACCCACCGCTACATCCCGCTTCACTACTTGCTCACGCGTGTTATTATTTATATTTTCAACTTCTTAATCGTGATATTTACATGTTTAATTATGATGAAAACATGATTTTAGTACACTAAAACCTATTATTAAATAAAAAAATTACAGTTACACTTTTTAACTACCTGAAAAATATATTATTCTAAAAACGTTAAAAACCAATATTTAATTTTTGTCTCAGATGTCTAAAAAGACGCAAAATAGCTTAACTAGATGCAAACACCATAGTTACCATTTTGGGTTATTTAGATATTGAGATCAGATGGTTTCTGGAAAAAAAAATATGCATGTGAATTTGATTTCTGTTTAATTTTGCTATTGGGTGATAGCATTCGAATACCTCTCAAAATTATACTAACAAGGTATTTGGTTACCTATTTTACTTTTAGAAAAAAGTTCTCTCGTACTATTAATTAGTTAATTTTTATAAGAAACAGTTACCACTGCGAATTGTTTACTTCATATATCTAATTCGTATTTGATACTTAATAACAAAAACCAACAAAGTATTAAAAAAAGCGAGTTTATGAATTAAGTCCAGGGTAACCTAATTTTACTAGCCTATATAGAAATGTGTAATCTCTGGGGATCGATCGATCGTTTTTACTTTGTTTTTCTTAAGAATGTATGGAAGTTGAATACGTAGTTCAGTGGTTTGTACGTATGCCTCTACATTATAAGGTTTTATTATAAGACGCACGGGTTTGATCCCAAGCGGGGGTAAAACTGTTACATCTTTTAATTTTTTTATGTGTCACGTGAACGAAGTCGGGGGCGGAAAGCTAGTAAAAAAGTCTTTCATCAAATCGTCCCTATCTGCCTGCGTTAGTGACCTTACATACTTACCGGTTTAATTTCCTTTTACGGCACAGAAACTCAATATCATTGATTTTTCAAGGTACGCCGCTCTATTTAATAAAAAAAGATCTCCTGGAGAGCCTTATTATTCGGGCTATCTCAGAGCTACTCTAAAATGCGGTTGAGAAGGTAAGTCAAGGGCAATCAAGAAAAGCTTTTGTTAAACGCACGACAAGATTTTTCTTTTCATACGTTCAAACATAAAAAGTACTCAGATACAAAAACGGTTCTCTATGAAATTGTAGTGACAGTGAACTCCTTATCTCAATATCGAGACCTCATCGAAACAAATAGATGTGTTTGAGTATCGGACCTCTTCGCTAGACTCATTACTATTATTAATTTGTGCTCTTCACCTTATGATATTCTGTTGTGTTTTCTATTAGTGTATCATATAGTTGATCGAAGAGTGTATCTATCAATCTATCCACTCATAGACTGAGATCCGAGGGCCGCCAGACATTACTTATTTTCTCAGTAACCAAAAGTGTGGGAAAGAGCAGACTATTGACATATACCTGGGCCGACGGCCAATTTTCAGCTACCAGGTTCTGAAGGTATTTCCAAAAATTACTCACTTGTCGTCAAGAATATAATTAATTAAAAATAAAAATTAATGATTAACACCGCCAGACACTCTCCGACAGCTGTAATTCCTGCCAAACGCTTTACAGTTAGCAAGTAAATTATGCAATGATACCTACAATCTCAGCCGTGATTTTTTATATGATGTTCAGGGAACTATAAAAATACTTTTAATAGCACCCAGACTTCAGGACATGTGGATAATTTTTGGAAGAACCTTCAGAACCTGGTAGCTGAAAATTGGCCGTCGGCCCAGGCTAGCAAGTATTCATATGTTAATAGTGAATAATAGCACTACTCTTTCCCACGCTTTTGGTTACTGAGAAAATAAGTAAGGTCTGGCGGCCCTGGGATCTTGGTCTATCACGCCTATTATCTCAAAACCACAATGGCATATGATTGCAAAGGTGTAGACGCGTACCACCAACAGGGCAAATCAAGTTGTCGAATTGCGCAGATAGCAAAAAGAGCAAGTTGGCAAATAGCGCCGGGTTGCGAAACGATCAAGTTGGTGGTACGCGTCCCGACCATTGCAAAGCCAAATGACGTTTGGGTGTAACTAAAATATGTCGCTGGGATATGTCATAATTGCTCGAAACAGTCGCACGCCTCTATGAGATTAGATTTAGTTCGGTTATTTTAGGTTAGGTTACGATGCAATAATACTAATAAAAAGTTTGTCAGTACATCAACGAGTCCGTTAAAGTGTAAAAAATGAAGGCAATTGACAAACGTCCTAGTGAAATTATAATACCACGGGTTTGACAATATACCTATAGTTGATCGAAGCAATATACTATTTATTACGCTTTCTACCTTTGTCATCTAACTTTGACAAGCTGATCTCAGCTCCAGTCGATTCCACTTTTATTAAAAAACATTTATATTGGGATAAAAATTAGCCTTATCAGTTATTAAGAAGTTATAAACATATTGATGACATTTAATATGTTTTTGGGAATGCTGATTTCAAAAATTTCAAAATAGTCTACATTTGTGACTATTTAGTAACAGGTACAACTTTAACGGTAGTCAATCAGAGTATTCGATTTACAAAGCTAATCGCAATAATTATGGACCTTAGCGAGTATCCCCACAGTTGTAGGTATGTATCTTTCCATTTTCACATTCACATTTATGAAGAATAGTTGACAGTAACGAGTCAAAACTGGAAAATCCTTACTAATATTATAAACGCGAAAGTTTGTACGGAACGGCCGCACATCAGGTAACCACAAGCATGCACTCTGTGCTGTTGTGATAAGAGCGGTTTTACAATGAAAATGGAGTAACCTGATGCGCTGGCCTCTACGTATGGATGTTTGTTACTCTTTCACGCAAAAAATAATGAATGGATTTTAGTGAAACTTTACAATAATATAGCATATAAATCAGAATAATATTTAGGCTCCATAATTTTTAAGAAGTCCCGGCTGAAAAGCTATTATTTTAAATATGACAAATTTAGTAAACAACTACCTAAGGCCCATTATGACTTCTCCGTGTTGTTTGCTCCGAGATCGTTAGCCCAGTTATTAAAAGTGTAGGTTATACTACTAAGTTATAACTAAAAAGTGTCCCTAATTTCTTTGGGAGAAGCATTGTTTTTAATAGAAAGTCATTGTTTTTAATAGTTGTTTTTAATAGAAACATTTATTTTATTTTATTTTTGTTAAACGGGTAGTGGGTACACTTACCTTAACCTAAACTTTTAACAAGGGGAACAATGGAGGCTTAGATGTATAAGGCTCGTATAAGGTTCGAGTACGCTTAAGAACACAACCCCTTTAATTTCATTAATAAATAATAGACTAAGCTCCCGTTGCACGAAACCCTACCTCATAAGGTGGCAGATCAGAAATGTAATGTAGTGACAGATACTACTCAGGAACACTGGATTTTAGTAGGTTGCCATCGCATATCCTGGAAGAACATAATTTTTTTTTTCGTCGTCGTATCGTTAATTTGATCGAAAATTACATCATACATATAAGGTGGCAGATCGAAACGTTTACTCATCGAAAGAGACACATTTGGAGATAACAACCCACATAGGTTGCCAGCCCAAACCCTGGCAGGTTCCAAGATCAGCCATGTTATATGAGCTACAAAATGGGGTCAATTATCTCATCAGGTGGCAAGATGAAACTGATGCAGATCGATTGCCCTAGACGTGCCGTTCATGAATATTTAGGGTTGCCTGCATTCATCCTGGCAGTTTTTCTGATTAGCCACCTCGAACAATATAAGTATGTCGAAATCTAGGAATGACGAGAAGTTCTTGTATGGATCAGGTGGCAAGATGAAACTGATGCAGATCAATTGCATGAATATATAGGGTTGCCTGCATTCAGCCTGGCAGTTTTTCTGATCAGCCACCTCGAACAATATATGTCGAAATCTAGGAATAACGAGAAATTTTTGTATGGATCAGGTGGCAAGATGAAACTGATGCAAATCGATTGCCCTAGTCGTGCCGTTCCTGAGTATATAGGGTTGCCTGCCTTCAGCTTATCAGTTTTTCTGGTCAGCCACCTCGAACAATATATGTCGAAATCTTATAATAACGAGTAATTCTTGTATAAATCAGGTGGCAAGGTGGCAGTGTTCCTGAGAGTATCTATCACTATATTACATTTCTGATCTGCCACCTTGTGAGGTAGGGTTTCGTGCAACGGGAACTTTGTCTTTATAATAATAAAAACTTTATTTATTTCCACACCACAAATAGGTAACAATTAGGTTATTTGCTCCAGTTTAACATTTAAGGATTCTGCTTTAAAATGAAATACATTTGCAGTTTTCGCGCAGTAGCTCAGTTTAAGTTTAAATATCACCACAACCTTATAGAACGTGAATATACTGTACATACTTATTTACTTAATTCTTTTCGTATCAGTCAAACAATCTAGTGCGCCGACTAAAAGGTTTTCTCCGAGAATATTGAATTCTCATGAAATCAAAGATATTGAACGGTTATATTACAACTTCAAAACAATACGTTTCAATATTCTGTGACTATTTGGAGTATATTGTGTGTTTAAGAAATAGGTATTTTTTTTTAAATAATTTATTTTCCCATTTTACAGTTGTATTCAAATAGGTAGTATTTTGTTTCAAAATTACGATCATAGATCTCTGTGCATACCATAACAAAAACAGGCTCGACGTACTTCGCCCCATTGTTGACGACGATGGTGAAAAAAACTTACTGATTGCGCTGTCCGAGATGTCTTCGAGTGGCTGACTGGCGGAGAGCGCGGGCTGCGAGCCGGCCAGTCTGTCTCCTTCGGAGGCCGCCAGCGCCGCGCGGCTCGCCGAGAGGCTCGACGTGCTGCGAGACTGCAGGCTCGACGTACTACCCTGTGCAATATAAGTTGGTTTTAAATTAGTAATTTAAAATTTAGGGGGTGAATCTCCACAAGAATGATACCTAAACAAATATGAAATTCTCAACAAAAAAAGTCGGCTTTTCATACTAATATACAGAGAAGCGAATTTGATCAAATTTTGGCTAGCCAATTTAAAGTCACATAATATAACATGCTCTCAATTTTTCTTAATTTGCGGAGATGACAAAATTTAAACACTCTCCCGATGCTGCAGCCTCCTAGCCTACCTGCGGCGGGAGACAGACAATCGATGGGACCGAGCAGGTCATTACTATACTAGTTAGAAGGAAACGTTATATCTGAACTCCGAAAACAAAAGGACGTATGCTACCTACCAGGCGTTCTATTTAGATTGTTATAATGTAGGCAGAACCTCCACTGTACATAAAATATACCCACACCACTCTTTAAAATATATCTGCGATGGCGAGCAAAAAATTTAACTTTACAAGGGTTTCAGCGCAAAGAGCTTTTACACGGTATTTTTCTCTTTGACACCCATTTTTCGGCTGTGCGACGTGCACATTTCATTCAGCTCGAATTTTAATTCGATAGAGTTTGGCATTGGGCGAACATTTTTGTAATAATATTTATTGCGGAGGAAAATTTTTAATTCTTACGTGAATTTTAGGAATTTCTCTCGATTAAACATGTTCCGAGTGCTTTTCATTTTCAGTCAGTGAACACAAATCGATCAATAAACACCATCCAGGGGATGCCAGTCAAATAACACTCAAAAATTGGAAAAAATTGCACCGTCAAATAATTTGACATTTTGAAGAAAGGAACCGATTGTATTGTATAGGGTCAACATCACATCATGCTATCCAAACCTGTCAAATTTTAAATTTTATCTCCAAGCATTAGAGTTTACTATACATTAGGGAAATTTGACAGTTTGTGGTAACCTGATATGCTGTTGACTGTACGTGTACATTTATTCCATTCAAGGTATGCTCAGAAAGAAAGGAATGTACATGGAGGGGTGCATAAGCTCGGGGCCCTTTAGGAGGTAAAAATACTAAAGTACCCGACTGTAAGACAGAGGATGCTCGGAAGTCCTTTAATTTTAGTTTTTTTTTTGTTTAGTATTCGAAAGCTGTAGGTTTTAGAGTAACATTCGTCTAGTAATCAAAATTTTCTACATTTATACCTGTGAAAGTATAAATTTGAAAGTATTTTCGGATTTATGTACGGATTTTTCATTAATTATCACGTGCTAAGCGGTGAAGGAAAACATCGTGATGAAACCCCCACGTCTGAGAAAATTCGTTTTCGAAGGGCTCGTGGTTTATCAAGCCGCATTAGGTCAGCGTGGTGGACTATGGCGTAAATCCCCTTCGTGTTTCGAAGAGAGGTCCCGTGCCCCTTGGTGGGGACGTATATGGGCTGTTAAAAAAATGCTTTCACAAAAAGTTTCCGTCCTCAACCATCTTCGAGTTATCACGTCTTTGAAAATTAAACGTTTGTTTTACTAAAACAAGCTACTACTAAATACTTTGCTAGCACCTCAAATAAAAAAATAAAATAAATGTAGGGTGACTTTAAATAAGTCAGTGAAACTTCAGGGGGTGATTCTACCAATGAAACTGAACAACTTTCCCAAAGGAACCTATTTAAAAAAAATGTTTATTCCCAGCTGATTGCACAAGATGTATGGAGAGGCAATTTTTTTATTTTTTACATTACAATATTCTTTATTGCACACATAGGATTACAGAATATGTTTATACAGCGAATTTGAAATAATGAATACAATTTTTTATTTCGACCTATGTTCTTTGGGGAGAGTTATTTAATTTCGCGAGCTGATTCACATCCTTAATTTTCACCACCTAATTTAAAGCCACCAATCTATTCTCAATACCTACCCAAATAAAAACTAAACGCTGATCCTTGGTAATTGCATTACTTTTTGATGGCTTTACCAATTGGTCGATTTTTAATTGTATTTGTTCTAGTTGGTGTAATGTTTTTGTAGGCGTATGTAGTTTTATAAAATCCACTGGGAAATCCCGTTCCGACCCTACGGGAACGAAATCGTGGGAGGAAATTGAGAACAGTATTGTATATGTCACCGGAAATTTAAAAAACAACCATAAAGTTACAATTTCACTTGTGAAATGATAATCATCCGTGACATTACAATTTGCCCAGTAAAATTACAATTCCACGAAATAGTAACTTTATGTTTGGTTAGGCTTTTTTGGTTCGGTGGCAAAATACTTAACAGTACGGGGTAGTTCGGTTAGGTTAGGTTGCATTTATATTATAAACTAGCTTTCCGCCCGGGACTTCGTTCCCGTTGGAATTCGGGAAAATTATGAAGCCTATGTTCATCAGAAATAATGTAGGATTCTAACGGTTAAATACACACACCGGCAAAATTAGCGGAACAACTTCGGGTTAAAGAATATTTTATTTCTCAAAAGAAAATAACTATTTTCACTTAATGAGAACTTAGATCTAAAGTTAACTATATTATATTATTGAGCGTGGCGGTACTATATTCCATCCCAAGCCAAGTGATCAAAACAGCTTTCCAGTAATGTGAGTGAGAATTGTATTAAAATTATTCGATTTGGTTTTTCTTTTTTTTTTAAACTTAAAATCAGAATACTAGTAAAACTAAATCATCCCAATAATGGAACAGTTGGTCTGGGAGTAAGACGTAAGTAGGTAGATACATACCATGACTTCACCAGATCCAATACAATACAAAGTAACAATACAACAATACAATAAAACCTTCACTACAACCTAACCTTCACTTATTAAAATTATTTCAGTCACAGTATCTACAAATTTTAACGCAGTCTATTGTAATTTAATCTTAAAAGCGGGTATCAACTAAAAGGAACTTAATCAACAATCAAAGAGGGTAGTGTATGAACTAGCAATATAAAAACGATTCGACACAAAGACCAACCACTGCATTGTTAGTTATTTACGAAGATAATAACGACTAGATGCGACAATTCAATGCATACAAATTGGCTATGGTTTCGAGTTTAGGATATGGAATTTTAGTATTTTTTTAAATGAGCACAAATTTTTAGTTTATTTTATATCTATTGGAAGTTAATTGTACAATTGAGCGCTTTTGTAAGTAATGTTATTTTTACCACAATTTGTTCGCGGTGTCCGTAAGACAGTGTTATTGGCATTTTAAACGGGCAGAATTAGCCGATCACAGTGATAAAATCTGGGAAATTGTAACCAGCAATTAAAAATGTTTTTTCTATAGATCTTTGCGTTAGTATAAACATATTCTTTTTTCATATACATGTATAGTATTTAAAAGTTTGTATGTATGTATGTGTGTATGCAGTAAGGTTAAACACGCACAATACACAAGTCCATCCGCAAAAAACTACTAGCACTTTTACAATATTACACCAAAATGTAAAGTCTATTACCAGTAAAACTGGCCTGCTAGATATCTTACTAAAGAAACACGAGCCTGATGTTCTTGCAGTGTCGGAAACATGGTGCAAAAGTAGCGAAATTAAGCGCGTGAGATTGTATGCGTACGACTTAGCAAATACATACTGCAGGCGGTGTTGCACTATACATACGTAGCGCGCTACAGTATAGGAAACGAAATGACTTACAGAGCCTTAGTGTTGAGTACCATGCTGAATTTGCAATAATTGAAATATGTAATTTGAATTTAATTATTATTTGTATATATAGAACAGGAAAAGGTGACTTGAATGTATTTCTACAAAATTTTGAGTTACTATTATCTAAAATTAGTGACGAAAACAAAGGGTTTCTCATTGTTGGTGATGTAAACGTTGATTATTTATCTGATAACTGTGACAGACGACGATTAGACGACTTATTGAAAAGTTTTAACATGCATAATATTGTAGATTTCCCTACTCGAATAACCACGTCCTTGGACTGTGGTATAGTGTCTTGTGGAGATTATGACGTCACCGCCACCCCGCTTGATACTGCCATAAGCGACCATAGTGCGCAGATATTTACGTTGACTTTCAATAAGTCGCCGACTTCAGAACATAATTTAATAGAACGGCGATTATTCACAGAACTATCAATACATTCATTTTACACTGACATTCTATTATTACGATTTCAATTTTATTCATTCTGACATTAATATAAATGAAAAATTTGATAAGTTTATAGATATTCTGACATGTAAAATCAATATTCATTTACCATTAAAGTTAATAAGAAACAGAAAATCAAATAAATTACCTTGGATAAGCGATGAACTATCAAGTTATATTCAAAAATTTGATGACTTATGTGAAATAAGGCACCAGTTCCCTGACCATAATAAAATAAACGCGTGTATTTCATTTTATTCAGAAATTATTAAATCAACTATCTTAGGGGACAAAAGGTTCCATTTTGATTCGAGAATCAGCAATTTAAAAAATAAACAAAAAGAAGTGTGGAAAATTGTCAACGAGGAAGTTTCCCAAATCTCAAGATGCAGGTGCATAAATATCAGAGAGAATGGTATCGATGTGCCTGCAGCACAAATTCCAGAACGGTTCAATTATCACTTTTTGACCATCGCTTCTATCTGACGGTTAACACAAACAAGGATAAATCTATTGCATACCTGCTTAATTACTTATAAGAACAGAGTATCTCTAAATGTGTGTTGCCTACAGTCACAAATAATATTCTTAATAAAATTATTAAAAGTATATTAAAAACGTCAAATTAAATATGCATTATAGATAATGGCGTATAACTCGAGATGGATGTACTTTAGAGCTGAGCTGTATAGTAAATATTGTTTGAATGTAAGTACTCTACACGTCTAACAAGGCAGCGTTAGTGTGCAGTCAAAAAAAAGGCACCAAAACTAGGCATTGCCCTTTTTGAAAAGCCTTAATTTTTGTCACATTAACGGGCTTTTCTATACTTATATTATAAATAGGAAAGATTTGATTGTTAGCGTTAGTGCGTAATTAAAAAAAAGGTACCAGTGGCCCATACATTTCCGGCAAAGCCCTTACTGAGCGATTCAAATCTTACTAAGTAAAATAACAATATTACGGGTTTAACATTATCCTGACCAAATATTACAGGTCCTTTCTAGTAGGTATATTCATTCTAGATTTTTTAGCGGCAAACGAATGATTTGCAATTTGGTATCGGCATAAGTATGGAACTTGAAATCGGCACCAATTGAAATAAATGCTTCATCGTTAAACATGTTATTGTCTGTAGAATAAAAATAACTGAAGCGCTAGTCCTGATTCATTGTCTAATTAGAGTAATCCTGCCTTGAAAGTTATTTATTTTTCATCATTTATTTATAAATTTTGTAACATATTAAATGAAAAAACCTACTTTCAACTCGTTTTATTTACTGAGAGAATAAACAGCCAATGATTATAATTCATGATGATCATTTATAATTAATATAATAAATAAAAATACTATGCCAAAATGAAGAATAATGTTGCAGAAAAAATGAATAAATTATGAAAAATTAAAAACTCAATTCAAGGCTGGATTACTCTTATTCGACAATAAATCAGGACTAGCGCTTCGGTTATTCTTAATCTACAAAAAATTACATTTCTAACGATGTATCTTTTATTTCAATTGGTGCCGGTATCGAGTCCATACTAATGTGCCAATCATCCTTTATAATTAAGTTTCATTGATTTTGGGTAATACCTATAGATTAGTACGTAATAACACACAACCAACCCCCCCCGTATCCTGCTTCACCCCTCCCCCCCTTGAAAAGTGTCCCGTTTTCCAGATTTTCACAATTTTCAGGAATACAAGCTAGGACAAAATGGTTGAAGACTAAAGTGTTTACTGATAAATTACCTACAGCTGGGACCGCAGCTTAACGTGCCCTCCGAAGCTTGAAAACGCTCGTGATAAATTGCCACTTTGGTCACCCATCAGGTACCCTGCCTATGTGTATGTTGCTTTACCTCACTGATCGGTGGAGATCAGCGACCGCCACATTGCTATGAATGTTTCTTGCGAAATAATAATGTTATTGATGTCTGTGTGTTAAATGTTAAATTTCTGCTGCGCGCAGATTTTTAGCAAACTTTGATACATCATATCTTAGAAACTGTAAGTCGTATCAAAATTAATGCTAGAACTTATTAGTAGGTAATTTATCAATAAACAATTAAATCTTGACTATTTTGTCCTAGCTTGTATCGTTTTCCTGAAAAGGAGGGAGGGAGGGGTGAAGCAAGATACGGGGGGGTGGGAGAGTTGTGTGTTAACGTACTCACCTATAGGTATAACCCAAAAGCAATAAAACTTAATCATAAATTTTACCGCTTCGCCCATACATTGAAATCTAGAATGAATAGACTATACGGACTGACAAAATGAAAGATCAATGCACAGCCTAATAAGCCACTGGTTATAGGTACGTGTTTGAAGGGCGTATTCTTAATATGATGTAGGCATTCAATAAGAAAGGATTTTTCAAAACTTCCATAGTACAGGAAGCAAAGGACATCGACGAAAAATGAATACATGTGTATATTGTGTCGATTTCAAAAATAGGAGCGGGCTATTCACTTGTACTGCCAAATAGTAGGTAGCGCTCTATACAGGGTGTAAAGGACAGCTTAGCAAATACTTAAATGGTGGAATCTACCCATAACTATCATTCAGCTATAAGTAATTCTTTTTTCCCGGAAACGTCATGTTAAGAAGTTTTCATTACTCCTTCATGTTAAGGAGTAGGTAACTACTTTGGCACTACGCAACATATCGCGAAACCGCGCCCCGCGTGCGATCCCCCCGCGCCACGCCTCTTTAATCGGAGTGCGACGTACATTGCTGATTTTCGTGTTTTACGTTGTTATGCTTCGATCAACTAAGTATAGAAAACTAGATACACAGTCCCATACAAAATGAAATTTAAAAGTGTCCTAACTACAATACGTACTTAGATAGTTGTATACCACTTCATGTATTATGAAAAAGTTCTAAAGTGTCAAACATTTTAATCTAATTTAAACCTTAACGTAATCATCAAATGATGAAATTTGAAATTTGATGACACTGGCTGTCACGTAGAACATGGGAGGAGTGGAGATGCCTTTGTTAATTTTAAAAATATATTAGTTGGGTCGATTTCACATAAAAAAATCTTCGTACAAACTTTTTAACAAATTCAAAATGCTACGAAATGGTGTGGTTTTCTTTTTAACCCCTGATTGTGTTGTGTATGTATAGGAGCATCATAGCTCTTAAACTGATAATGTTAATGGTGCATTTTATTTCGAAAGCTTCTTCTTGCGCTGGATTTCAGATATGATTTATCAAAATTGGTTCAGCCGTTTACTTTTATGTTAGTTTTTATGGTTTTTTATTATTAAAAAAATCACATTCATTTCAAATTAACTGACTATTAATATACATTACAATAATATACATTGATAATCACAGCCGCCGCCATTCTTCTTAATTATTGCTTATAAACATAATATTCTATGCTTATTTTTTTATGGAATATGAAATAACTTATAAAAAAAGAAAAGACCTGTGTCTTTCCCGATTACACATATATTATGTTTTGCTTATTTAAAACTTAGTATAATTTTTTGAACAGAAATGACCTATTGAGATTTAAGAGAGGAAATTAGCTATGAAACTAAATAGATATTTAAGTACAAGAAATAATTTATTTAAAAAAAAGCAACCAACTCAAAAAAAAACATTTGTCTTCTTCGCTGTCATCATCTTTGTCCTGAAGATGAAACATATTTTTTTTATTTTATTCAATACAAGAAACTCCAAATCAAAAGTGATAAAAAGGTACATACTATTTGAGGTGCAGCTGTTTTGTCTAACCTTTTGACTCCTTTTGTAGTGACATACGAGTCACTTTCTAAAAAATGCTTGGAGCAAAAGACACTACTTTGCGACGGCTGAAAAAAATCTTCACATCTTTGACGTGCGATCACGGATATCCACTGTCCACATCACACAGGATCTCTAGGAAAACTAAAAATCCAATAAAACTTTATGTTTGTAAACGTCACGCACGTTAATTTTTTTATTAATTCAATTTTATATTATTAATGGTTTTGCCATAATACCTTTAATGTAAGTATAGAAAACAGAATTAATATATATACTCTTTACACTTAAATTTTATAACACAGATGAAAATGAAAAAAAAAAACAATAGAAAAAAAACAGCGTCTCTATTTGTTTTAGAACAGAGTCACTGCATAACCCGAACAAATGATGTTGAAATACAACGGTATGGATGTGTAAGTTCGGCTAGTGTCTATTCAATTTAAAGGGTTATACTCTCGCCGAATGTTATTAAATTAAACTAAAAAAATGTTTTATAACCTTTTCTTGGCCAAATACCAAGATAATTTCAATTCACATATAATAATTACAAAACTACTTATTTAAAAAATGTCATTCCATATTCCATTAATGTTCTGGAGGTGTGATTTTTACAATTTTTCACTGCGCACTGAGGCATGGTTACTTTCGGAACGAACGAATGCTACTAAACGAAAAGACAACCCAAAACGTCAAGTGGGTGATCATTTAGTGAGGGAACTTTTTTGTTGTGGATTGTGTATCTAGTTCTTTATAGTTGATCGAAGTTGTTATGATTGTTTTTTATAGCAAAATAGCAAAATGCAGCGTATTCAATTAAATAATAAAAAATGTAAGTAGAAAATATTAAAAAACATGAAAAAAAAACATTTTCCGGGAAAAATGCCACTGGAAAATCATTCAGAATGATTGTCTGAGTCCAGGGTTTCAGTTTTTGCTAAGCTGTCTTTTACACCCTGTATGTTAGATACAGGTTTAGTCGAATCCCAGTCAGAGGCTTAACGTTTACTTTGACCCCCGACAAAAAAGAGGGGTGTTATACGTTTGACTTGTGTATGCGTATGTCTGTGTATATGTGTATTTATATTTATGTCTGTCTGTGGCATCGTGGCTCCTTAACGAATGGACCGATTTTTGATCAAAATTGGTTCACCCTTTTAAAAATTATAAGCGATAAATGTTATACAAAATTTTGAATTTTCGTGTAATACAGGGTGTAAGGGACAGCTTAGCAAATACTTAAATGGTACACCTTACCCATTACTATACCCGAATTTTTATTCCCACGGATCAGATGTAAACAATGGTGATACCAAGCATGAAAAATATTTTGTGATTGGCAGGTTTCTAATTTACATGAGAAAGGATTCCTAGATTACTATATTTTATACTAGCTTTATGCCCGGGACTTCGTCCGCGTGGGAATTTCGGAAAATTATGTAGCCTATGTGTTAATCCAGGGTATCAGCTACCTCTATACCAAATTTGATCAAAATCAGTCCAGCCGATCTTGAGTTATAAGTGTTGTAACAAACCCGACTTTCTTTTATATATATAGATAGATTTGACCTAAGAGTTTAAATAACTTTTAACAATTCTATAGTTTATTTATGTATAAATAATATGTTTTAAAATTTTTATATCTATAAAACCCTTTTTTCGTATTAAACTAGTTTATATTACTGGCATTCAGCGCTGATGTAATTTCGGGTTGGTTTAACAAAAATCAAACATTTGATTTAATGTTTATAACACATTAAAACGTTTTTTTTTAATTTATCATCTAAGTATTTAAAATTATAAATCTATACTATAATCTATGATAGAAGTATAGATTTATCTTAATATTATAAATCTATACTTCTATACTAATATTATAAAGAGGAAAGATTTGTATTTTTGTATGTAACGAATAGGCTCCGAAACTACTGGACCAATTTGAAAAATTCTTTCGACGTTAGAATGCTACATTATCCTTGAGTAACATAGGCTACATAATTTTCCCGAATTTCCACGGGAACGAAGTCCCGCGCGGAAACCTAGTAAAGAAATATGTTAGGAAAAAAAACTGTATTCAGTCTGTGTCTTTTTGTGTCGGATTAATTTGTTGTCTAGTTGTTTTTGTTATTTGTTACGTTTTCTTATTTTTCTGTTGTTTCGTTTTGTTTGTTACCTGTTAAATTGTTATTTGGTTGTTGTTTGAGAAGATGGATCCCGGTTCAAGTACTTCTCGACAAAGGAGCGTGTCATTGTCATAATAATAAAATTTGAACTAAATTATTTCTTTCATATAAAGAAATATACATAATCTATTATTATTTATTAATTTCTACAGGCCCTTGGTGTAATAATCCCTGAAACGACACTTTGACATTGACATAACTTTGTTTACATCTAGTCCGTGGGAATAAAAATTTTAGTATACGATAGACTATACAAATACAAGTAGTTTTTATTTCGCGTAAACGTCAAGTTAAGGAGTTTTCGCATAGACATTGAAAAAATAAGTTTAATTATGTCAGTGAGTTTTCGTTATTTACATTCCTTTGGCGCTATGCAATGTATGTTTAGTTTAGTTTCATTTATTTCACGATATAGATAACATTTACAATATGTAATTACATGTAGTGTCACTCCCTGTCACTTCATGCAAATTTGCAATGTCAATGTTTTGCTGATTTTCAACAATGGTAACAGCGTTAAACGGTTGTCGTGTTTAACGCGGTTACCATTGTTTTTTATTGGAAAATGAAGTTTAAAGCAGAAAACATACAGAAATAAAACATTAAAAAACTGTAATAGTTTACATCCCCTAATAGGTTAGCCTAAGTCTTGGAATTTTGCCTGGGAATTTTGAGGGCGAAAAGCTAGTAATAAAAAATACACATTGAAATTATCTACCAAATGACGTTAGTCCATTGAAAAGTTACATTTGGGGTTGCGTTTTTTAGAGGACGCAATTTTATTTTTTTGATGTGTAGGGGGGGTCAGTGTAAAGCTAAAACCAAGTTTGTGGGGTCGCCACCCTTGTCCCACGGCCGCCATCTTGAAAATAGGGGTTGAAATGGTTTTTACGGTATATCTCTTAAACTATTTATTTTATAAAAAAAAATTGTTAACATTTTTTGTTGCAAATTAAATTGTCTACAACTTTGGTCCAGTAACTTTTTGTCGTAGAACTATAAATAAAAAAGTTATAAGCGAAAATCTTCAGAAATTCGAGAAAAAAATTTATATTTATCGATGTAACTTTTTTTTTATCATTTTACGAAAAAATGATATCAGACCATTTTTATAGATCGTTTTTTGAGGAACAACTTTTATTTGCATCATTTTTTCATTAAGTCAATAGCTAAGGTTTTACAGCGCTCCGAAGTGAGTACTATTTTTCAGTACTCTTAACTATACCTATATTATACATGTGTACTAATAATATGTCATCAGTTATTGTTTTTTTTTTAATTTTTTTTACTTTATTATAATTTTTTTAATTAAAAATTTTGCAATTTTATTAAAAATTAATTATTGACTCTTTTCCCCACCACCCACGAGGTAGAGTCTAGAGGCGCGTTTTTTTTTACGTGGTATCCCCGATAGGCCTAATCCACGGTGATTTTCTAAATTACAACTACTCCGTCCTCAGTCGTTTCGATGGACCAGGCTGCGGCTCAGCATCTGATCGGCTTTCTAAATTAAATACCAGTGGGAGAACTGGCAAAGGAAGGGGTGTTAATGTTGGCGGTTCATCATCAAAGTCATTTTCATCAATTAATTCTGAGAGTTCTATTACGTTGCTGCAAGTCTCTCCAGAACAATGGAAGCACACTGCAGAACATTTCAGTCCTGCTTTTCGACATCCACACATCGCTCCACAGTTTCCTTTGCATTTGCAAAAAATCAATTTTAGAAGCTCAGGGGGTGCTGGAGGTTTTGAGTTCTGCACTGGCATCAATAATTTTCTACATTTTTTCCAGCCCCAGTCTTCAGGATCATTATAATTACCAAGCCACGACTGGACCTGATGGTAGACTCGGAAAGTATGAAAGCGAGCTGTGTCTTGTGTTGGAGGAAGTGAATAATTAATTTTTAATAAAATTGCAAAATGTTTAATTAAAAAAATTATAATAAAGTAAAAAAAAAAAACAATAACTGATGACATATTATTAGTACACATGTATAATATAGGTATAGTTAAGAGTACTGAAAAATAGTACTCACTTCGGAGCGCTGTAAAACCTTAGCTATTGACTTAATGAAAAAATGATGCAAATAAAAGTTGTTCCTCAAAAAACGATCTACAAAAATGGTCTGATATCATTTTTTCGTAAAAATGATTTTCATTAATTTCTGAAGATTTTCGCTTATAACTTTTTTATTTATAGTTCTACGACAAAAAGTTACTGGACTAAAGTTGTAGAGAATTTAATTTGCAACAAAAAATGTTAACAATTTTTTTTTATAAAATAAATAGTTTAAGAGATATACCGTAAAAACCATTTCAACCCCTATTTTCAAGATGGCGGCCGTGGGACAAGGGTGGCGACCCCACAAACTTGGTTTTAGCTTTACACTGACCCCCCCTACACATCAAAAAAATAAAATTGCGTCCTCTAAAAAACGCAAGGTAAGGCCTAAAAAATGTAACATTTCAATGGACTACGTTATTCATGCCAAGGATAGAACAGTATAAAATAATTCAATAGTTGTTTTCAGTGTAGACCACGGCCACTTAGTTTTAATGTCTGATTAATGTTAATAAATAAACTTTAAATACACTTTTGTAGATATTACTTACTAAGTATGAAACATATACCGCCGCCGCCGAAAGGCTTAGATTTTTCACATGCCAATACCATAACTTTTGTATGTTTTAAATGTAGTCTTAAACCAAACAAAAAGTGTCATAGATAACTTTGCTGTAAAATGCATATTTTAGATGTTGTAAGTGAAAAACTAAAAAAAGGGCGAAAATTCCGAGGTTTTTCGAGCCCCACGAATTTAGCACAGGTCTTTCAAGGTTGTAAATTTGGTTTTACACTATTGGTATCTATCCTAACAAAATCCCAAAAAATCAGGACGTGGCTATTTTTTGCGGCCTGACGCGATTTATACGTCTACGGTGACTGGCGTAGTCGTAGTATTTTTGAACTGAACAAAGATATAATTCAGTGTAATGTATTTTGTTCTTGCTTTCTTATATTATTGTTGGCTATTGCCAAAACTGACATATTTAATAAAGAATAACTCTGAATGGACTCAGATTTGGAACATGGCGCAGTAGTAACTTTTAGTCAGCTTAAAATATGTTACCTATTCTTGGGTGGGCCTTCGATTAGCATAATCCTTAAAATTAATCTTTTATTTTTATCACAGTTACTACTTTTTTAGTCATTATTAGCTATACCAAAAAAAATTGTAGAGTATTATAATTTTTAAATGTTACCTGAGGATCCTGTGGTGGTTTCATCACGGCACTATAGTCACACATGTTATCATTCAGGGACTGAAGTGAGACCGACATTGACCCTCTTCGTTGAATAGGTTGAGGCTTGCTGCCCAGTTGACTAGACTGTCTCTTAAATATTTCTGTTGTATTTTTTAGGAAACTGTCCATTTTCTTTCTAAAAAACGAAGATTTCCTTTCTAAAGGAGATTTACCTATGGAATGTAGGTCAAATTCTGATTGTGACAAACTCCCTCGTCGTGTGAGTATTGTGTGATCTAGAGAGAGTTTCCTATCTCTACTTTTTAAGTGGGCAATATGAGCATTGAAAAGTTCCGCAGAAGTTTTGCTGCTGGGTGTATTTTCTATTTTAATGTCGCTGATTGATACTGAATCAGTCTCCACAGGTTTTGATTTTATTGATTCGACAGAAACATTCGTTCTCGAATCGTCATCAGAAACAGATTCATGTTCTGTTGTTGTGTTGGGTGACGTATCGTCGCTGTCGATCGCAAGTACTATTTTTGGTACGATTACATTGTCTTGTTCATTTTTACTTGTTATATCTTGTTGATCAAAGTCGTTTTTACCACTCATTAACACATTTGGATTTGTTGCACTTGTAGGCTCTTCCATCTGTTCTTCCGATGTATTGGAGAGTTCATCATCAAAAAAGTCATTATTATCATTAAAATCTTTATTGTTCATCACTTTACTGCCTCGTGGAGCTTTCACTCGCATGCTACTGTTCATTTTAACAGTTCGAAGAATTTCTTTAATTTTTAAATTTTCTTTAATGAATTTAACATCGGCTATAAATGACGATGGATTATCTTTATCTACATGTTTGGGTGTTTTTTCCTTTTTACTTTTATGTGTGAATCGATCCATGTTGCCGTTTAACGGGACACGTAGCTGCACTTAATACACGTCCTCAGGGGGACTCACTAATCATCACTTATAGGAACCACAAATCACTGTATTTCTCCATGGCACTGTTGTTTGGGAAGTAGTATATCGCGACGGCGCGACGCGCGGCGGTAACAGCGGCCTGGGGTGGTGTCGACGCGGCACCTGTGCAAATACTTTGTAATCAAAGAGGACAAATGTGACGATAACAATAAGAGCGAACAAGAACCGAAACAGACTCGTTACGACTTCAACTAATAAATGGACCGTACGTTCACACAACTGCAACTATTCACATTTAATTTCTATTTTATAAAGTGTATGCGAATTATAGCACCACAATCAACTACGTCATACGTAAGTATGTGCCTATGCAACGTGTTCTGAAATAAACTCGGCCTCAATTTGATTTTTAGTTATATCACGTTTCTTCTTTGAATTAGTTATCACTGGATCGCTTCATTGGTATCTTACAGTTTATAGATAAGTATTATCTTTTATCTACCGATGTTATTATTATTTCCCAAAATTGGCCAAGTTTTAATTTCTGACGTAGGTAGGTTATACTGTACTGTTAGGTGTTAATTGATATTATTCGTTGTGGCGTTATCAGTAACGTGCTGACAAATGTTTACCGTTTAATCATTGTTTGCGGACCATAGCTGATAAAGCGATAAACGTAGTTACAACATATAGATAAACATTTCCACTCATTCTCTCAAATTCACTCCCTCGATTTTGTTCAAGTGGAAATTGTTTCAATATTATATTAATTTATCTACAATGTTTAATATGAATCTTTATAACTTACTTTCGCATATCTCAGTGATGATGATGATGACAGTCTGATTGCGCCGCTGGTGATCAAATAACTGAATCAATCTTTCTAATGAGTACAAAATGGCTATGGCGTAGCCGAACCGGATTCGCAAAAAACGATCGGATTCCTGCGAAAGCTTTTTCACCCACATACATAGAACATAATACAAAGCGCGTACCCCATTGTATTAATTGCTTGATTTAATGAAACTAATAAATGCATCGATCATTATTATATACAGGGTTACAGGAAAAGTCGACCTAGATCCATTAAGGGCCTGTAGTTTGCATCGTTTCTGACTAATTCGACCATAAAACACTTTGCCCCAAACTTAACCGTTCTCAAGTTATTGAACTTTGAAGTTTTTTTTACAAAAAATGCCGATTTTGTATCTATTGTCCCCTTTTTTGTGTTGTGTGCCTCTAATTAATTTGTTTTTGATATTTTTGTGAAGTATGTTGATTGCTTTATTAATCTAAATACTAAAATTGCAAGCAATTGCACCGACTGAGTCGCAGAAGACGATTGATAGTTTATTTTTTTTTAATAAATCGTCAAAATGTTTTTTTTTCTGTCTTATATATTAAAGAAAAAGTCTATCTCAGATGTGCTGCAGATGTGTCTTAAAATATCTACGGTTCTTTAGCTTTCCGAAAAAGTATAACAAACTAGGGTATTATTACAATTCCTGGACGGAAACTTTGATGAAAGACTACCAGGCAGCTGTAAAAATTTACGGTACTCAAGCGTTAAATTTACAACTTCGATCATAAAACTAAGTAAAATAATCCAAACAGGTAACAATAATGTTTATTAATCTTTTTACATAAAACCTACGATACATGTTCCACATGTTCGCCTCTGTTTCGCAGACATACTCGTATTCTGTATCTTAAGCCATTTTTCACTACACCAATAGTTAAGTTTCTTCTTATTTCGTTTGCGACATCAATTATTTTCAGCGGGAGTCATAACTGGGGTCATAACACCACCTAAAAGAATGATCACTCTTGTTCGTTTAGCCTGCTAGACCCTTTATCCAACTTTGATGAGCTCAAGCATGAGAACGGGTAGTCCAAAAAATATTAATCTGGTCTTATTCTATGTAGGATTAAATGCCCTCCAACTTTTACGAAGGACAGTTTTCGACATTGTAAGTCCTTTACGAGATATAACCGAAAAACCGAAAAAATACCCCTTTTGGGGTACATTTTTACCCCTCACCACTTAAGCACACCTCCGTCATTTGGCAACTAATGAAGCTATTAAAACAGTAAAATCTCTTGTAGGATTTAAATACGATTTCAATTCTAGGCCTATATATGTGGTGAGTAAGTATAACGTGTTACAGTTCAATAAATTTTACTTGGTTGGTGTGGAGAAAGGAGGTCAATCACGGCCTATACAACGTTGGGCCTATAAAAATCCAAGCGAAAAAAAAAAACATCCTTCATATTGTGTAATTTCATCAAACAATTTTTCACTATAGCGACGAATCTTTACGATCACTCCGTCAACTGTTTTTTTAAAGTTGAAAATCTGGTTTTCATACATTTAAGGTTCCCAAATTCCACGGGAGCTTCACACTTTCCGTTGGTAGACAGAACAGTTGCATACAATAGTTGTTACAAACAATAGTAATTAAACTAAGGGTGTTGATATATTAGTTCCGTGAGCACGCCTTATAAACTTGGGACCCCTGTACGCGTTTCAACTGCCAAACGAATTTATGCGACTCTCCCTACTTGAGAATAAACTACAGTTGTTTCTGATTAGACTTTATCACCCTAAACTTATAATATACGTCTGTCGAATATCCACGGAAAATTAATTCTATAAAATAGGAATTGTTGCTGGTAAGTTTTAAATGATTATAATGGGGTTTAAACTGTCTTTCCGCTTCATCCGTACCAACGTAGGGTCCACTGAATTAATTACTTATCTTCTATCGAACTTCCAGACGTACTGCGGGGTATCACGCTTATAACTTGTCGAGATCTCTCGATTCGTACTCTGGGCTATTCTTCATCTTTACATTAGATACTGCCCAAGAAATACAATTCTATGCCTTCGTTTTCCAAGCTCATTTAACCCGAATGTTCGAGGTCGACCCTGAGCTAGATTGTGGTCAAGAACAGTGTTTTTCATATTTTGGAACTTTTGGTAAATTGTCTTTTGCCATAATTTTCGACCTGCTAGGCCCGTGCTCACCAAAAATATAACCAACGGTTAAACCGCGGTTAGAAGAAGCTAATCAGGCAAAATGTTAAAAAAAATGTATGAAAATGACATTGTTAAATCTCTGGTTAGCTGCTAATCGTTGGTTGAATTTTTGGTGAACACTGGCCTAAGCAGTGGCGTGCATAGACATTTTAGGCAGGGTAGGCAGTGAACTTTTAGTGATGAAAAATAATAAGATTTTAGAATGTTAGTTAAAACAACTTAAGGTTATTCAAATCAAAATAACCTGTGCTTCCAAACTTTTATATGTATAACATTTTGAAAACAAAATGCACGGAACACAAAATAAGCGGTTAGGATGCACACAGCCCGTGAGCCAATTATTATGAATGTCGTATATTTTAGTATTAAAATGTCTTACTCGGCCTTTTGCGATAATGTTTACTTTTTCTTGAAAAGGTAAACTTGAAAAATTACGCAGTTTTGGCAAACAAACATCATCACCACACTTTTCACAACTTATTGTACTCATTTTGTTCTAAACAAATGTCTAATAATCACTATAAACTGATAAAACAATAATTTGCAAAAGTTTTCGTTCGTAGTTGCAAAAGAAAAACAATCCAATAAGAAAAAAATGCCGCAAAATTAAAAATCTATAACAGCCCTTCCAAACTTACCAAATATTGACACTTCTCAATTTGGTAGCATCGCTTTATAGGCAGAGCTTTTTTCGCCATACAATCAGTTCGTTAATTTTTCGCGGGGGATGCGAAACAGCCAATCAGAAGCCAGCATTTTTCAACAAAAAAGGCATTTCAAACGAGTGCTTATAAGCTTCGCCATCTAGCGGCGGCGGCGAGCGGCACGGCTCTCTCTTCTTACTAGTTCTAATGTTGAACTAGTAACTAGTTTAGATGGCGCTGTTTTAAAAAAGTCTAAATTCGGTAAATCTATATAAATAAAAATGAATTGTTGTTCGTTAGTCTGATTAAAACTCGAGAACGGCTGGGCCGATTTGGTTAATTTTAGTCTTGAAATATTCGTGGAAGTCCAGGGAAGGTTTAAAAGGTGAGAAAATATGGAAAAAAGGTGTAACGAAGTTGGCCGGGACAGCTAGTATATAATAAATGTAGATAACGTGATTTAGTAAAACGTTTATATTCGTTTAATTCTGTGATCGTTAGTGTACATTATATATTTAATTTTTGTTTTATTTTCCTTGAATACCCTAGGGTAGGCACTGCTTTTCTGCTTGTATGGAATGCACGCCACTGGGCCTAAGTCGTATAGAGAACCCACTTGGACCGAAACAACCGTGGAGGACAGCCCAATCTAATTCCATAATAAAATATACTAAAACGTGTATCCGGCTGGAAACACTGGCCTCTCAATGAAGCACTGCCCGTGTGTCCAAGAAAACACATGGCCTCAGGAGGTGGCACCTTGTGTTTCCAAAAGGACACCAAATGGCGGTCAGACTAGAAAAGAATGTTCTCTCAATTCGACTGTTTTTTTGGTGTGTAAATCGATTTTGATTATATTTTTTTGTTCCGTAGGTCTTAGGTACATTAGAGGTGGTACCATATACATTCTATCAAAAATGGCTTAAACTTTGATAAAATATAGCTAAGAAACATAAAAAAAGGAAACCGCATATAAAAATCGGTTGATCCGTCTAGAAGCTACGACGCCACAGACAGACACACAGATACACACGTCAAACATATAACACCCTTATTTTTGCGTTGGGGGTCAAAAATAAACACAGATTACTTTTTGATTTGCGGTTACCTTCTTTACTCAGCGAAAAAATTTAACCAATAACTAACATGTGCTCTTGATTACTTTTATTGTAAATGTGAAAGCATGGATGTTCTTTCTTCTGGGGCGTGACTCGCAGGTTGTGCTTGGGGTGCTGCTGTGTCCATAACAAAATTATTCTCTGCCAAGTACATACCTAAAGGTTCAAAGATCTTCAGGGTAACACTTTTTTTAGGAACGGATACGAATACGACATTGTTTGACATATACGACATAGTGCCAACCAATCTAAGAAAAAGTTATTTACTGATAAATTTGTACACTTGAAGTTCAACATCAATTCAGTTTAAGCTACCCGCGATCATTCCCGTTAGTACTGCAAAGGACTTTAGGCTTTTAGCCCTTATTTTAAGACTAGACTGTTAAATAAAAAGCATAGTTGGCTAAAAACCTATAAAGCCATTTAGTACTTGCGGCTAGGCTACGGTTAAGCCTATTCAAGCCTTTTGGTTATAAGCCTAAAAGCCTTAAAAAGGCCTAACCTTGTTTAAGACTAATTTAATAAAATAAGACGCTCAAAAAGCGTATGAAGCTCTTAGACCTTAAGGTTACTTAGGCTATACATACAACCAGTCAAGTCAAAAAATGGGAAGGCCCATTCCCTTCCCGTGGGTGTTGTAAGAGGCGACTAAGGGACTACTACAGTGATACACAATTTCAGACAGTCCCTCAATATTTGTCAAAAGAGGCGAAAACAACCGTTTTTTTATGGCCGATATCATGTGTGAATTTTATGTAGTTCCAATAATATTACATACATACGTATCGAATTGATAACTCCTTTTTTGAAGTCGGTAAAAAGGCGTTTACAAAAAAAAATTAATGACTCCAGTCCCAATAAGGCCAAAAAGCCCATTTTTAAAGTATTAAAAATGGCTATAAGTTTTTTTAAATGACGAAGCTTTTAAAGCCCTATTTTGCTGGTCTAGTCCCAAAAAGGACTCGATAGGCTGAAATTTAGGGCTAAAAGCCTAAAGTCCTTTGCAGCACTAATTCCCGCTATAATTGTTGACAAGGTATCCAATAAAAGGTATCCACACACACACACACAACATATACAAACACATAATAAACCAACACATGTGAACTTGTTCGCACCTTCTGATAGCATAGTTTAGTCTTGCATAGATAGTATGTAAGTACCTCAGAATTTGTTAATAAATATTTTTATACACCACCTGCATCTGGAGGACGTATTATACGTCAAGTATTCTATATTTAAAAGTAAGTCATTAAAGCTTAAGGGAAATAAAATTGTATGGAACTTCCCTTGGGCATTAATGACATTTAAATATGGAACGCCAAAATTTCAACAAAAACTTATATCAAAAGTAATTTCGAAAAAAAAACAAAGCTTTTGAAGACTTAACTTCCTTGGTCCAAGGAGATTTTAACTATAAAGTTTAACACATCAAAGAGATTTTACTTTTATTAAAAATAATTATTATAAAAACTTGGCTGTATGTCTTAGCTATTGACTTTCCTTTGCCTACGGAACTAAATATTACAAAAAAACGTCGTCAGTGATTTTGGATCTGTGATTTTTACCGCGAATTACTAAATTGTTTGGTAAACTTTTTTAATAAATCTAAAAAAAAGTCCAGTATGTAGGTAATTCCAGCGACTCTGACATAGAAACGGAGGTTCAAAACATTATTGATGGGATGAATATATGATTTCTTTTTTATTTAACCTCACAGTAGGTGTATAAAGTAGAGTAAGCTCCTCGGGGATAAAACTGTCTTAGTCTTGGGCAGACTTGAATCCTTCGCTTCATTCAGGATTCTTAACATACTCACTACGTTCGGGAATGAACTACAGAATCCTTCATTTCGCTCCGGATTCAATATGCTGCCCGTGACTTAATACACTGTTTTATCCCCTTGTTGCTTAATCTACTATATCACTACTTTTCATTGTAAACCTCTCGACTTGTTACACTTTATCTGTTTAAGTACATTAGGGAAACCTCTTATTGGCTTCTGTTTTAGTAATAAGTTTCTACTTATATGTTATCAATGTAGCTGTTGGTTTTCTAATAAAGTAAAAAATAAAAAAAATCTTTTAGTTAAAATTTTAAAGCTCGGTTACATTGATCTTTCCGCGGCTCTTGTTAAACCATGCCGTAACGTCAACATATCAGTTAAAATTTGATTTTATTATTACTTTACGGCATAGGTACGTTACCTAATATAATAATAATAATATTTAATGTGGTAGTTGTTTGTAGTTTAAAATTTAACGGAAATTCTCTATATCAAAACCCATAGGTTAACTTAATTTTAAGAATAGGTCTAATTTTCCTACTGCAACCATGCATCACAATGTAAAATCGGTGGGCATTAATTATCGCGTGAGCGCAATCATTAGTCTAATTACCTACATCAATTATCTAATTAATTTAATGAATCGCAGATAAATCTCATGTGTCACAGTGAACCTATTTGCAGACAAACTTAAATAAAACTACAAAGACCAATGCTAGCAGATTAATTGATTTATTGAAATATAATAAACCGAAATTTAATAAAAATAATACAATAGTCAAAGTTAGAATTTATAAGACACTGCCAACAAACATGACTGTGTCACTGTCGATCCTGGCACATCATCATTTAATAAACTAATACGTAAAGTAGGTACTTAATGTACTTATCCATTATTTTGATTGTCATTTTTATTATGTAGAAGTAAAATTTTATAATTCCTTTAAGCAATTGATTTTATAACATGTATAGAATAATAGGTAAGTAGATTTTTGGTAAATATTTCGATGAAACTTGATTTGTATCAAAACCATAAAATAGTATAATGCTTTGTTTTTGCATTCAATTTAGTAAAAGAAAATACCAAATACAAGTTTAAAATACTAGTAACAAATAGGTATTGGACAGCTATTTTGGAACCATCGTATTCAAGGTCTTGGGTCTTAAATGATGAATGTCGCTGTCATTGTTTATTCTTCGGCTTGATGGAGCTTGGCTGAATATATAGAATAGCAGCAAGTCTTCGTTAGATTGTATGAAGTTACTTCCTGCCAGGGGGTCCAGCCGGCATATCAAACTCGCTGACCTGAGCGTCTACCAGCTGCTTGCTACGAAGCTTTATAATAGCGTGACTTGGCACGTTGGGGTCCTCCATCTCAAACTCGATAAGTCCTGTTAACAATGCAATGTTGGAAATTACCAATATTTTTTGCCAGTAGATAGAGTCGCAACATTACATAGTACTAGCCCATATCGCTACTGAGATTTGGGGAGGAATCATAAAGAAATCAAGTGAAGAAGGGAACGCGAAAGGCGACAGTAGTTTGCGCCTTAAGAGCTGGTCCTAATAACGCGATTTAAGTTGGGTCTTGTCCGTAAGACGCTCTTAATCAAAATAAAATAAAACAGGCAAGAGCGAGTCAGACTCGCGCATGAAGGGTTCCGTTCCGTACCATTACCTATAAAACCGGCCAAGTGCGAGTCGGACTCTATAAAAACCATTACCTCTATAAAAGCGGCAAAAAAATCACGTTTGTTGTATGGGAGCCCCCTTAAATATTTAATTTATTCTACTTTTTAGTATTCGTTGTTATAGCAGAAACCGAAATACATCATCTGCGAAAATTTCAACCTTGTAACTATCACAGTTCATGAGATACAGCCTCGGACAGATTTCTATAAAAACGAGCAAAAAAAACACGTTTTTTGTATGGGAGCTCCCTTAAATATTATTCTAGGAACTGTTAATTCATAAAATACTATTTCTACCTACAGTGAGAACCAATACTTACGGTGTAATCTGTGTATTACGTATTTACTCTTTTTGCATTTGCAATTAAATTAAGTGTATTAAAAAAAGTATCGAGTTTGACAAGAAGTAATTACCACCCATGTATCCCGGAGGCGGCGGCGTCAGGTTCGTGCAACGAGTATTATAATAATGACAATTATATTCTGCTTGATGGCATCAATCAGGTGTAGGGCGGGGTAACTGATAATATACATACTTTAAATATATAAATATGTATACATAGTGTTTCATTATAAATATTGTTTATTGTACAGGTAGCAGCACGTCATGTTACCCATTTACACTAAGAAAACCGGCGCTATTACTAGCGGGATAAGGGTGACGTCAAGGTCAAGACGGATAGTCTGATATGCTGCCGTGTGTACAATAAAGGATTTACATACATACATACATATAAACAATATAAACATATAAACGTCAATACTCAATAAAGAGAATATCCAAAAATTTAAAAAATAGATTAATGCTCAGCTCTATTTCAAATGTAAAAATAAACCTGTAATACCTTTATATTACAATTTTATTTAGTTTTTTTAATTTTAAATTATTCGATTTTTGCAAATAATTGCGAATCCCTAAGTTAAAGCTAACTCATTTGTGCCATCAGTGTTTTTAAATCTCATTTGAGATTAGTCTGTGACGTGTTACTAGGCAACGGTTGTTGATTAGATGTCAATGTAATGAAATAAGTAAAGGGTCTTTGGCGGGAACTCGGCGTGAGCGGTTGCTTTGTCAATTGAATTTTCGTTTTCGGCGTGAAAAAGTTGTTTAATGTGTAATAGTGATAGTGTATTATGCAGTAAATTGACTAAAATTCGTGTAGTGATGACAAATTCAAGTGATAACAGTGTTTCTGCTCCGTTTGGTACCGACAAAGATCCTCGCGGTTGTGCTTCTCGCCGCCAGTTTTCGTAAAACAGACGCTATCCGTTTTTACGCAAAACATGAGGAGCTTAGGGCTTAGGTTAAGTTAAAGAAAGAATATTTTTCACTGAAGACATGGCTGTATGGACATAGTTTCCTTTGCCTTTCCCGAAAGGGATAAATTTAACAAAAAAAAAAAAGAAATAAGTAAATGACTTGTTAAAAAAATCACGTTTGTTGTACATATGAGAGCCCCCTTAAATATTTAATTTATTCTACTTTTTAGTATTTGTTGCTATAGCAGAAACAGAAATGCATCATCTGTGAAAATTTCAACTAACTATCAAGGTTCATGAGATACAGCCTCGGATGGACTTTCTATAAAAACGAGCAAAAAAATCACGTTTTTTGTATGAGAGCCCCCTTAAATATTTATTTTATTCTGGTTTTTAGTATTTGTTGTTATAGGGCACAAAGAAATACCTCATCTACGAAAATTTCAACTGTCTAACTATCACGGTTCATGAGATACAGCCTGGTGACAGACGGACGGACGGACAGCGGAGCCTTAGTAATAGGGTCCCGTTTTTTCCCTTTGGGAACGGAACCCTAAAAACCACATCAAAATCGGTCCACCCGTTTAGGAGCTACAATGCCACAGTCATATAGACTTGCATAATATCGGGTGTTAATAAGTTGTATATCAAATTATTTCCCATAAATCTCTTTTAAAACAGTATAGGTAGTTAAAAATTAATGTTGTTTCTTTTTTTTTGGTCGCTTTAATTGCTAGATGGTCAGGGTGTGGAATTCAATTAACGGCGAGGGAGTAGGCAATTACGTGATTTATCAAATAAAGCAGCTTTTTTAATCGGCAAATGAAGCAGCAGTAATGTAATGAGCTCATTAATCATGATGTTGGGATGATTCAAACCGCAAATGAAAATTGCTTCTTGACACAATCATCGCAGTAAGTTATGCATATGATGTTTCGAATAATACTAACAATTTATTTTATGTTCTCAATTCAATTTCTGAATAAAAGTAAAATAGTCAACCCCCTTTCGCTTATGTGGGAAAAACTGTTTTCGAGATTTTGTTTTACCGTTTTGTTAGCGTGATCAATTAGAATTACCATGCCTCAGCTTTGTAGAACCAAAAGTCTCTGAGGAAAACCGCGGACAAGGAGCTAGAAGGACATCGGACATGACGGAACTATAAGGGTTAGTAGTTTAGAATAGAATAGAATAGAAAATACTTTATTTCGGTACAACACAGATATCTCAATATAGAAACCCAGAAAACACTTAAGAGAAACAAAAAACAAAAACAGAAAAATAAAAAAACAAATTATTTAATTAGGAATCCTTAAAATGACGCTGTAAATTTAAAGGGATCACTAAGGTGGTATCGATTATACGAGAATTATCCAAAATAATGAATAACGCTGAAAAGGTTAAGACAAAACTTATATTTTTATTCACATTACTTTTGACTATTGCGTCTAAAATAGAACCCAATCTGAAAACAAATGACTTACTAAATAAGATGTTGCTGGACTGAATGAATATAGAGAACCAATTTATAAGATGTATTCTTTTCTACAAAGCTTTGTCCAGTTGCTGATTCGATAGAGTTTTGGAAGGAGCTATCGAACAAAAATAATCGTCGAAGTTAGTTTTCAGACGACCGTCAAAACTACAAAAACAAAATGTTTGATTTTACTACTTTTTTAATTAATAGCATATATTTTAATAAAATGTACATAGGGCTAACTTTGAGATACACTTTATCAAACAAAAACTTATAATTGTTATTGGTTTACTAGGCGAAGATATCGACGTGCCTATATGTATAAATACAATCAAAGTGTGCAATAGGTACCTAAATTAGGAACAAATGTTTCGTCAAAAGATCCTCCTTATCCTCGACAACATTTTAAATAGTTCGCTCAAGTCCATTTTTAGAGTTACATAGTCAACAAAGAAACCTTATATTTATAGAAAAAGATACTATATATAACCTTGTATAAAATGGTAAGTAGGCATAACTTCGAGATTAAGTTTAGTTTGCTAATTAGGTCTACAGTTAGTAATATGTATAGTCTAATTTGCCTTGCAGTGAGGTGCGAGTTTCTGTTGAATAATGATTTTTTTCCTATAAAAATGGCTCTTGCATCTCACGAGCAAGCCAGAAAATAATATTCCGGTAACTTCATGATTAATTATTTGAAAATTGAACTCGAGCGACCGTGAAACTAGTACGGACGGCCGCAACTCAGGTTACCACACGCGTGAACTCTGTGGGGTTGTGATAAGAGCGGTGTTGCAATGAAAATGGAGTAAACTGATGCCTCTATATATGAACGTTCAACACGAACGTCTGAAAGCAAATATATTCCACATCACTAAATCAGCATACTGAGCGCTATCGTTCAGTAGGTGCAAAATTTTACTGAATAACTTTTTAGCAAAAATAACCGCGAATGCATACCAAAACGAGTGCCTGTTAACAGTTTTCTATTTGTAGAACATGCTTCACAAGAATTGCATTTTGTAGCATTTGTATGTTTAGTATTTGCTATGTTTACGATATTTTTATGCATTTTGTTCCATTTCAAATAAAATATTCTAAGTGAAGGTTAGACAATGCTATCGATCCACTAATTAACGCTACGTAGCTACTACCATTTCAAAGGGGTTTAACCAAGACTGATAAAATAAGAGGGGGAGAGTGGGTTAATGGAAGTGAAATTACTGAACCAATAATTACAAGTGCATTAACGTCGCTACCGTTATAGAAAGAAAACTATGTTAACTTCACTGGGTTTTTTTTCAAGAAACAGGCGAATACTCAGAAATTACAGAACTGATTACTAAAGTTCGGAATTGTAACTTGATCCGAAAAAAAGAAAGACTACGTGAGCAAAAGCAAAATGCAGCAAATTCGTGGCTCTTATTCAAACAATTTAGATGTCCAATATATTTAAATATACTGTAAACAAGAATCTCATTACTAGGCCTCCATCCATAATTCAGTTTTCATTATTAAAAACATGACACGTCTATCTGTTCATATTTTTATAATAATGTTCTTTTGACATAAAACATACACTTACCATTAAACATATGGGTAACATTATGTTTAATGTTAGATTTTCTATTATACTTGTTCCAAGTATTTATTTTTACTTTTGACAGTTGATAAAGAACGTAATTGACCACGTTTCCGTGAAAGCCTATTTATTACCCATTAAAGGCATTAAAAAGCTTTAAGTGTCTCAGTTTAAAAAACAATACAATTCATGTGCGTAAAAGTTACGTTCCATCGTGTCTAGTTAATTTATCGAAATTAATTGTTTCGACTTGCTTTAGGTATAAGGGACCATCCATAAATTACGTCACACGTTAAGGGGAGGGGAGGGGGTCGACAAAGTGTGACATTGTGTGACAAGGGGGTGGGAGCGGCATAAGTTTCGTGACGTCACATTTCAAAATATGTTATGATTATCAAAACGTGTTAACTATTAACGACAAACTTAACCTCCTCAGTGTCAAGCACTCTTTTTACGTTTTTACTTTGGTTGAGACAGTGAGTTTTGAGTTCCCAAAAAAATAACTACTTTATTAAGTACTGTTTTTATTATAAAATTACAAAAAATGGAAAATATGCAAAATATGTGACGTCACGCTAGGGAGGGGGGAGTCTTACAAATGTGACCAGCTGTGACAAGGCCCCTCCTTGACAAGGGGGTCAAAAAATCATAAAATTCGTGTGACGTAATTTATGGATGGGCCCTAAGCTACAGCATAAAAAAAAGGTTATAATACTTTAGGGATAAAAAATTTTCATGTATACATATCACCGGAAAATAATAAGAATCGTAAGTTGATCAACTTTCGAGGTAGTTTTGATAAACTATTATTTCCGATAGTTGTATGATTTTAAGATAGTTGATACTATCGGAAAATCATACACGGCAGTTGAAATGTATTATTTAACGTATACATTTCCGGGAATTAATCAATTTGCGGCGTCTCGCGGTAAAATGATGATTGGTTGAAAACTCGAGGAGCGTACACGTATTGGTTGAATGTCTCCCTTAGAACTGCGACAAGTAGGTTAGGTTAGGTTAGAACTGTATTATTTAACGTATACATTTCCGGGAATTAATCAATTTGCGGCGTCTCGCGGTAAAATGATGATTGGTTGAAAACTCGAGGAGCGTACACGTATTGGTTAAATGTCTCCCTTAGAACTGCGACAAGTAGGTTAGGTTAGGTTAGAACTGCGACCCCCAAGCAAGAACTGCGACCCCCAAGCGAGCCGAGCGAGCGTAGCGAGCGTGCCGCGGCAGTGGACGGCGAAGTGCCAGAAACAACTCGACTGTGGTTGCCTTAAGAGGTTGTCACATCAACCAATCAGAGAACAGTGTATTATATTACGGATGTCAGTTTAAAGTAAAAATGTACACTGAGCAGCGATTGGTCCATTCGTGTATGATTTTACATGTGGCAAAATCGTTAGTTGATAACTTACAGCCAGGCAGCGTATGTTGATCAATTTGCTAAAATTTATTGCGTTAACCCTCCGCATACCAGGTGGGGTGTAATAATACCCCAGGCGGTGAAAACTCGATATATTTTCAAAAATTTTCATGCGCGGAATCTGAAGCACTCAGTAGCTGGAGTTGCGACGTTCTTACACTGGCACTTACCATTAGTTTAGTGGTGCGAGCGTTTTTTAGGGCTCTAGATGCGTTTTTGTTTAGAATTGTTATTATTTGAGCATATACAAAATGCAATTATGGCGAACTAAAGAACTCCTACCTCGAGATTGAAGTAAAAATTTAAAAATGTATCATCGTTGTTTATTTTTTTTTAATTTAGTCAGTTTAATTACAAACATTGGTAATTATCAATTCTTAGGGTAATTTCAAGTCTAAATTAGTAGTCAGAAGATGGCATTTTCGCTACCCTTTTTCAACAAACCATTTAATCTATTTCATTTTTTTTTATATAGTGCTACTCAGGTTATGTTCAATTTCAAAAATATGCAATAATAATTCAGTACCCCTATTCCTATCTGATTACAGCGACCATTTTGTTAGGGTATGTCACACCCCACCTTGTATGGCATGTTACAAATTTTCACCTGGTATGCCGAGGGTTAAATAATACATTTCAACTGCTGTGTAAGATTTGCCGATAGTTGATAAACTACCTCGAAAATTTATCAACTTAAGATTCTTATTAATTTCCGGCGACATATACAAATCCAGCAAATAAAACTAAAATACTTTAATATTATTTATTTTCATGAATCATCGGATTCCTCACCAAATGAACTGGAATCATTACTTGAATCTTCAGTTACAATTACCATTAATTCTTAACAGTACAAATCATACGCAACATCACGATCCAGTCGGACAAAAAATTCTTTTTCGTTTTTTCGATGACACTCGCCCGGTTTTCAGGCGTCACATTACACACGCACACGCAATTTTTAGTAAATCTAGCATTTTTGTGCGGTAAAAGCATTGAAGTTATTTTTTGCAAGAATTATATCGACATAATCAATATCTAATCGAATTTATAACATAAACGAACTGTCAATAGTAAAATAAACGAATGGAACTAGTATAACAGTAAAAATTGTACAAAACCTTTGCTAAAGGAAATTTGGAATGTAATGTGTAAGTTACAGTAATGTATAATACAGCGAAACGTTTCTGTTTCAACTAAAATGTTGTTGTAGGTCTAGGTATGTCTGGACGTCTGTCCAGATGTCTGTCAGGATGTTCTCCTGTACAGGGGTTTGTAAATTTTCTATAAATGCGAGGTGTACAGCTCACAGAGCTATTAGATTTAATATTTTAATTCAAACGAACAAGGTTTTTCATTGTATTAATTAACTATGAGTTTTAACTGTGAAACTAATCAACTTCCCCATAACTAAGTCCCTGTACGTATGCACATTGATTCGGAAACTTTTTTTTTATCAGAAGCAAATTTTGGTTCAGTCTTACAGACTTTGTAGCTCTACACTACAGCGTATCTGTTATTTATTTAATTTGAGCAACATTTAATGTACTTTCGCGTGGGATATTACTTTAAGTATCGGCCGTAAAACGACGAATCTGCTTATTTTTTTAAAGTTTGCAAAAGTTAAAACAGCACCGCTGTTGTTAATGTTTTTGATTAACTTCCTATGACAAATTTTTATCAAGTGGAAATACTGATCTGTTGCAATCGTAGGACTACAATAATATACCTTTATATAATACCTGCTCGTCAATGCCATATTATGTGTCATGCAAATCTAACCTAAGTCATTAGACCCCCACGGTCTAGCCGGGTCATAATATTTTACTGAATTTCTTTATGACCCCCCGGGCTATTATGCGATTAGAATTTGGAATGCAATCGACATAGAAATATACGATCTCCTTGCAACCCATGACCACACGTCAAAATTAGCATGAAAACTTATCATAACTTTTTATTGCCTCACAGTGTTTATATAAAGTAGAGTATGTAACAAGGGGATAAAGGTGTACTTTTCTTGGGCTATCTTGAACCCCTCGAACTCAGAATTCTAACCTTAACTCCCTCACGCCTGTGACAAAATACACTTCTTTATCCCCTCGTTGCATAATCTACTAATTTAATTGATGTTATGACATGACGTCTAAACTAATTAATTTCGTGTAATCGACCCAAAAATGTGGAAACTTGGTGTAAACTAAGATCGCATTTAAATTGTCCGGAGGCGAGGTTCTAACTTGTTTGAAACTATATTTATGAACAGTACTTAAATGAAGAGACCGATCGTGGGAAAAATCCCATGTTGCAGAGCAGAGGAAACTTGACTGGATTACCGGATTGTAACAAACGCGAACTTAGTTGAATAAGAGTTTCTGCGATTGGTCCATGTAGTCTTGTATCTTTGCGTACACACGGCAGTACATCAGGCTATACATGTTGACCTTCACGACGCCCTTATCTCTCTCGTAATAGCGCCGGCTTTAGTAGTGCAAATACGTGTTGCTGTCTGTACAACAAGAAGACTGGTTCTTCTGTATTTTTACAGTAAGTATATATAAATTTAACACAGCCATTGTACCGAATAAATTGAAACCTGTTTCAGGACCGATTATTATTTGTTCTATGCGATGATATTTTAAGAGTATTATTATAAATTCATTTATTTGCAGCACTGCGCCACGGTACTTATCTACAAAAATTAAGCTCATTTTTATAACGTACCAACTTAGTAGTATAATATGATTAAATATAGTTACATCGCATTGTGCCATCAGTATGGCGTAAAACGCAGGTCGTTTACCAGATGCGTGTGCGTCACTGCATCCATGTTGAATTACTTAAAGTATTCAAGTACTATAGAAAAAAAATCTGTGCGTTAGACCGCAGCCTGTCATTGTCACAAGTTGCGACTAGCAATGCCGGCTAAAGTGAACATTAGGAGAAGGGTGCAAAGCCTCACCTAATGTTTTACTGCGCTAACATCTCACGTAGCCTTTTGGTGTGGCTCAGGCCAGCAGGCCCACGGAACTTAAACAATGAATTTAGGTATTCTATGTATGCCAATACATAGTGCCTTCCTGGTGCCTTTGATGCCAAATGAATCATATCTAGTGCCATCATAGTTTAAGAAATATAGGTCGTTGTTTGTGGGTCTGCTGGACGGATATCAGCCAAGCAGACCCACCTCTCTTACACGGAAACGGCTAAAGTTAGAGACATGGTTCTAGTTCTAAGCTTTAATGCTTTCATTGGTGCCATCGAGATGTAAAGTTTCATAACTAGTGCTTCAAGCGTTTCGGAGCTATAAAACGATCTTGGTGTGCCTGCTGGGCGGAGGGTTCAACGCAGCAGACCAAACACGATAGCTCCATAACTAGAAGGTAATTGGTATGAAATCTCATATCAATGTTTAGTGTGTCATTAGTGCCTTAGAATAACATAAAAATATCGGAAGGCACTATGTATGGCATACATAGAATACCTAAATTCATTGTTTAAGTTCGGTGGGTCTGCTGGCCTGAGCCACACGCCTTTTGGGTTAGGGTTTTATGCCAGACTGTCATCAGTTATTTAAAAAAGTTATATTTGAAAGTGAAGAATCGCGATTCGCATTCTTAATTTCTTACCTCCTTCCGCGACGACATCGTCTTTATAACTCTCGCGCATGACGCGCGCGAGTATGTTGTGGTAGAAGAGCTTGGCCTGCGCGCGCACTTCGTTCGTGGGCTCGATCCGTGATACAGCATTCATCAGGATGTTTAGCTTTGATTTGCCGGTATTAAGCAACTTATCAACTGCAACACACGTACGCTTTGAAGCTTAATTGCTAACTTCACTTTTTAAGAGGAATTTGATTTTTCTGGTGGACGTGACAGTGTCGTAGGTATTCAGTTAGTTTAATAATCGCTTTCACTTGTAAATGTTGTGATGTGACTACATAGTTATATATTATCAGTATTTGTGATAGTCTCTATATGAATTTACGCCGAGTAAACAGGTTGACAGAAAATTCAACCTACTCCTTGAAAGGGGTATAAACTGGGGGTTGGATTTTTAAATTTCCGATATTTAATACTTTTCCAAAAATCTGACTTATTCCCGAAAATTAAAGTAGCGAAAAAATTTGCTTACTTTTTTTAACGGATATTTTCCAGAAAGCTACTAATCATGTTGAAAATGAAGATTTTTAACTTTTACCATAAGTATAATTTAAGTATAGTTTACCATAAGTATAATTTATAACTTACAGTCTGCCTCCACTTCAGGCACTGGCTGCAGCACCTCCTCCATCGCGTACTGAATAGCTTCGGGCATTTCGCTGCGTCGAGGGGGGTTCGGGACACCTGTACGACATTACTTTTTCAAATTGTGATAGCAGACGTTTGACCGCGTCCCACCTGATTCTAGTGGCGATATTAACTGTAAAGTGAACTTTTTTTCTATTTCCTATCACCGTCGCACGCTCGTTTATGCCGCGTGCGATACAAATTCTGCACACACGGGTGTGCAAACATCGCGCGAGGGTTAGAGAGTCGGTCACCGATTAACCTCGATAAGTCAGGCTTTGGTTGACATAGAAAAATCGAATCATTCGCAATTAATGAGTCTAGTTGAACTACTGAGCTAATCAAAAAATCGAGACAGTACGGGTAGCCAAGTCTTTGGGTGTTCAAATTAACGATTTGCTCAACTGGGAGGCTGAAATAAGTTCATTGGAAGGCGCCATCAGCTCTGCTTGCTATGCGTTAAGAAGCTTAAGAGATATTTTGACGGTGGATCAGTTAAAGTCTGTTTATTTTGCATCAGTAAAGTCGAAATTGTGTTATAGCATAATGCATTGGGGCAACGACTATAAATACAACGTGGGTGGTTAGGGCATTTATACTGCAAAAAAGAGCTGTTCGAATGATTGCTCGCATACCTCCTTGGACTTCTGGCAAGGAATAATTTAAGAATTTTAATATCCTGACAGTTCCTAGTTTGTACATACTAGTAATTCTAACAAATCTGATCAAACGTAGGCCCATATTTAAATCAGAACCCGAAATGGAAAATCGTGTAAACACTAGAAGAAAAGATTTAGCCCACAAGATTCAACCATGTCTCAATGTTGCCAGGCACTGCTCTAGATTTCAAGCAGTGAGTTTACTCGTATTTAATAGACTTCCTATTGAACTAAAAAGTGAAAGAAGTCTGAATATTTTTAATACTAAATTAAAATCAGTACTTTTGGACAAAGCCCGTTACGCAATAGATGAATTTTGAATTTTTGACATAGACATTTTGAATTTTTATATTTGTGATTTTTTTTGCTATTATTTAGTATTACAGTTTGACATATTTATTTTATTATACAGATCAGGTTGACATTTTATTTTTCATTGACATTTTTCAATTGTTGTTGTATGATTAATTTAATACTTAATAGAAATTAATTTAAAATGTTGATGAGAATTGTAATTATTATTATTGTAATGTAATAATATAATAGATTTTTTTTCTATGAAGAATAACAACCATATTTTTTTGATTGATTGATGGTTCAACGATGCACGATGGTGAAAAAGGCCTATGGGATCACATTTTTAGTTTTCTCGTATACTCGCTCTCTGTGTTTTAAATTATGTAAGGAATTCTTTTTTATTATATCGTAGATTTTGTGATATTATATTGTTTTTTTTAGACCATCTGTGGCTATATGTCGTCAAATTAACGATAAAATTTTATCGCTGTCACTGAGTTAACTATGTAATCCTACTAATAGTATTAATGTAAAGATTTTGAGGATGTTTGAAAGTTTGTTACTCCTTCACGCAAAAAGTACTGAACGGATTTTGATAAAACTTCGCAGTAATAGGTATAACTTAGACATCAGAATAACAAGTAGGCTATATAATTTACTAGAAAAGCATAGAAATTGCAGTTTACAGTGGAAATTTCCCGCAATTGAAGGAAAAACGATTACCGGCTGCAAAGATCAAGGTCAAACATGAATGAGAATCATCCCTTTAGAATAGAAGTCATCTTAAAAGTTTACAAAATTTATTTGATTATTCGCAAGTAGGAAGAAATAGCAATTTTTCCTGAATTTATTTATTACAACATAATTTAGGCCAGTTGCCGAAGTAAAAAACCATGTTCTCGAGATTACTCAAAATATTCAGAATAGGTAGTAGGTACCAACACAAAGTCATTTAAGGTAAAAAGGTTAAAAAAAGTATGCATAATACTATAGTATAGTATAGGTAGAGGTAAAAACATATTGATACATTATACCTGCTTACATCCGTGTCTACGTGATACTGTATGAAACCAAATCTTCCACGAGCGTAGGTAATGTAATCCTCAAATGTGGGTAAATGTTTATCGACTGTGCGAAGGATAATAAAGTATGAATACGCGTAGAACCCTTCCCGAGAAATTTTAAATGCTTATGTGAAAGCTTTTATTTCTATAAAGAATAACACCCTTATTCTAAGAAGTTTACTCGAGATTTCCTCCACTAGATACACTGTCAAGAATTTTGACGTTTTTATTTGACACCTCTGTCCTCGACTTGACAACTTATCTCACTGGAGTCGAGGATGAGTTCAGTAATCAACTATCAAAATTAAGGCACCTCGTGACTTACCTTAAGATTTCCTCAACGCTTTAATCGATGCTTGCACTTGTTGTGATGCTACTTTTTCATAAGAAAAATGAATGACTGAAGATTTTGTGGATTATCTTTATGATAATCTTTACAATTATCCAGCACGGAGGTATTTAAGAGACGTCGAAAAACCTCTGGACTGTTACGATGAAGATCAATTTCAAAAACGGTTTTTGATTTAGAAAAGATACTGTCGTTGATGTTATACTGCCTTTGATTGCTGTAGAACCTAAAATAACCAACAAAGGGTTCCCGATTCCTCCAATCTTACAACTTTTCATTTTTAGCCGTTTCAATTTACTTACTTTACTTTTGGTCTCGATAGAATTAAATTCTTGAGTGAGACGCGCCCAAGCAAAGCAAACCAGCAATGTACATCATTTTCAGATAGTGGCGCAGCGCGGGGGTCATCTTATACTTACAATTATCCTTGCAACAAGCACTAATCCTTTGGGTTGATGTTATGTTTAAATGATAACATTGTTATTATACCTTCCTTTGAGTACGTAAGGAGGCGAAATATTGTACATATACACTACGTAGCTATACAGATATCTCTACTTTCGATATAAAAAAATTAAAACGTCCGTTGTCTCTTCTTTTTTTACGTACATGGTTACGTATGATAAAAGAGATGACATAATTATGGTTCATTTATTTCTCTTTCTGGAAAAAAATTGAGATTACTTCAAAATACCTGACAACATGTCCGGCTTTCCTTTTATTAACTGTTGTTTACCATTCACTCGTAAGTACTCAAGCTGTCAAATTAACATTGGGGAAAATTATTGTTTTTCGTTGAGGAAAAGTGTCTTGAAACGTTTTTTTATGATGACTTCGACATCGGATTGAAATAGCGTAAAGAAAAATGTGCAAAATTGAATGACCGCTGTCCCCAGGGATGTATAAAGATTTGACATATCTCATTTTGATTCTTACATTTTGTATCATTTTAAAGGCCACACTAATAGCTTCATTTCATTATAAGACACTTACAACGAGACTCTTACAATGAACTATGAATTTTTTAAGCACGCTTTTACCGAACTAAGCTTAAACGCCGATTTCATCAAAAAATTGCCCATTAATACCAATTTTTTTTTACTATTGGTAAGCTGAAGAATCACTAAAGTTTCTAAAATAAGTTCTAATCTACGAAACAGCCATTTAGTATTTTTAAAAGATTTTTGAAAATTATCCTCCGTTCATCGCAAACCAAAAATTTTCAATTTCTACCGTTTTTTTCATAACTTTTAATGAAGAGTGTGGCAAAGTTCATCACATGAGAAGCTGATTCAAGGTGATAATGTAGCACAAAAAAAATGAAAATTCTTACAATTAAACAAGTTATGATTTTTTAAAATAGCGCTGGTAGAAAATTCGAAAAACACTTTTTAAAAAATCATAACTTCTAAACTACAAAAAATCGCGGAACATACATGGGGTATTTTCGGATTCACCCAGGGGTGAAGAATCTAAAAAAAATTCTTGACGTCACCTTTTGGACCACCCTGACTTTTCATACGACCCTAGTAGTGTAAGGTTGTGACATGTCATTTTAAAAATCACAAAATTAGCTAGATTTCGTTTTAAGACACCAATAACGTTTCTTCTGCAGGAAATGAACTATGAATCATCTGATCGTAAACTGACTAGATTTTAGCTCTATTTCTTTGATTCGTTAACAGTGTCGTATAAGGAATTGACATACTTCATTTTGAAGGTCACAATAAGCCATTATTGTGACTAATAAAATAAAATTTATCACAATCTTATACGCCACTACTAACAGATCAGACTAATAGAACGAAAATCAAGTCAGTATACTATAAAATGGTTCATAGTTCAATTTCTGCACGAGTCACGTTATCGATATCATGTTATGAAATAAAGCTATTATTATGACCTTTTAAATGACATACTTACGTCATAACGTGATACACTCTGGGAGTCGGATGGAAAGCTAGTATACGATAAAATGGTTCATAGTTCATTCCCTTTACGAGTCTCGTTGTGGGTGTAATATCTATACTAATGTTATATTATAAAGAGGAAAGATTTTATTGTTTGTTTGTTTGTTTGCATTTTACGCTCCGAAACTACTGGACAATTTTGAAAAATTCTTTTACCATTAGAATCCTACATTATCCGTGATGAATATAGGGTACTTACACGATTTTCTCGAATTCCCACAGGAACGAAGCTAGTTATGAAATAAAGTTATTAATGTGACCTTTAAAATTACGTGTGTCACAACCTTATACGCCATTGCTAAAGAATCAAAGAAGTAGAGTTAAAATCCAGTCACTTTACGACCAGATGTTTAAAGTTCATTTTTCTGCAGGAGTCACGATAATGGTGTCATGTAGCGAATTCAAGCTTTTGTCATGACCTTTAAAATGACATGTGTCACATCCTTATACACAACTGGAGTAGGATTTTTCATTATATTTTTTTTACCATAAGGTCAAAGATGAGGTCGACGATGGAGCGAGTTAACCCAGAAAATGCCCATAAAGGCACTGGTACTCCCACGCACCGATGGAACACAGTAAGCTGTTTGGCGTCGGACTTCGGTAGGAGAGATGGAAAGGTAGTGTACGATAAAATGGTTTCTAGTTCCTTCCCTGCACGAGTCTCATGTAGGTCTAATATAAAGAAATGAAGCTATTGTTATGACCTTTACAATTACATATTATGTCACAACCTTAATAGACTGAGATCCCAGAGCCGCCAGACCTTACTTATTTTCTCATAAACCAAATGTGTGGGAAATAGTAGTACTAGCACGTACTAGTAACGTATGAATACCAGCTAACCTGGGCCGACGGCCAATTTTCAGCTACCAGGTTCTGAAGGTACTTCCAAAAAAATTTCAGTTGTCTTGAAATCTGGATGCTGATGTCTTACAGATTATAATTAATTAAATACAAAAATTAAAGATCAACACCACCAGACACTCTCCGTCGGCTGGAATTTCTACCAGACGCTTTACAGTTCGCAAGTAAATTATGCGATGGTACCTAAAATCTGAGCCATGATTATTTTATATGCTGTTCAGGCAACTGTAACAATGTTTTTATAGCACTCGGACATCAAGACAAGTGAAAATTTTTTGGAAGTACCTTCAGAACCTGGTAGCTGAAAATTGGCCGTCGGCCCAGGTTAGCTGGTATTCATACGTTACTAGTACGTACTAGCACTACTATTTCCTACACATTTGGTTCATGAGAAAATAAGTAAGGTCTGGCGGCCCTGGGATCTCAGTCTATAAACAACACTGGGGACGCAACCGCTCATTCTCCTTTAAGATAGTCGTTATTAGGATCTGGCTTTGCTTTGTCCTATTACCATCTTCGACACTTCTGCTTCTATAGTATTGTATATTTTAGTTTTATAGTATTTTTGTCATTTTGTTTTAGTTTATGATCACAGGTTGATAATTACTTCGTACAGTAATAATAATAATGTATGTAGAAACACAAACAAATATAATATTTCTAAGCTTTCCCGCGTGGACTACAGGTTATATCGTGCCCAGCTGTGAGATAAAATGTAACCTATATTCTTTCCCAAGGTCTAATCTTAGTATCAAAAGTCATCAAAAATCGGTCAACCGCTGTGTCCCTGCATTTTAAATCTGTCATATCTTCGAAAATATTAATTTAAATTACATGCTGTAAAGGGCAATATTGATTTTTATTAAATGCACAATTTATTTACCGTTCTTAATTGGTTAAGGATTAATGCTGTATTTCTTAAATTCGCTTCGTAAATAAGTCATTATTTATTTATTTATTTACAGTTCTTTGCACACATGACAAATATATATAAAATTACAAACAGAAATACGATAGAAAAGGTTAGCTTATCTCTAAAAAGAAATTTCTTCCAGCAAACCCGAGCCACGGAAAGTTGATCTGAAAGGCAGATATAGAGCGTGCAAAATACGTAATATACCTACATAAACTATACTATAATTAAACTTATACTACAAAAATTATAAATACATATATCTATATAACAACCATACATAAATATTACTATATACTGGGTGAAAAAGAACCTCCTAGCTATATTCAAAATCCTGAACCAGTATCACTCAAAGAACACATTTATGAAAAAAAATTGTTTATTTTTTTAATATTTTTTCCATGGGAATAATTCAATTTTTGCCTAAACGTAGACATTACTCCTACACCAAGCGAGGGGTGCGAGTAGCGCTCGGGGGGTGCGCTTGAGTGGTGTCTACGTTTAGGAGAAAAAAAAACCACCCTCAAAAAAAAATGAATAAATAAAAATAAAGTGTTCATTAAGTGATACTGGTTCAAGATTTTCATTAAAGCTAGGAGGTTATTTTTCAACCCGTATATACATAAATAAATAAATAGCATATTGCAGGGAAAGGTAGTGCTCTTTAACTCTACGCTTAAATACAGCCAGCGAAGGGCTGTCTCGGACAGTATGTGGCAGAGAATTCCACAGTCTTGCAGCATGTACACAAAAGGAATAAGAAAAGAAGTCAGTGTAATGTGAGGGAATAGAGAGAAGGGATTTAATGTGGGAGTGACAGTGTAAGTCCTGAGGACGAGAAAAGTTGAAACGTTCCCGATGATAGCTAGGGGCACGGGGGTTAAAAAGGGAAGACAATATATGAGCGTTCTGTCGAAGGCGGATCGGGAGCCACCTGAGCTGCTTCAGAAATTCAGAAACTTTCGTAGACCAAAAATAAATCGCATTTTACTTTTATCGTAAAAAGTAAAAGATAATAAAACGGGCAAGTGCGAGTCAGACTCGCGCATTACGGTTCCGTTCCGTACCATCACCTATAAAACCGGCCAAGTGTGAGTCGGACAAAAGCGGCAAAAAAATCACGTTTGTTGTATGGGAGCCCCTTTAAATACTTAATTTATTCTACTTTTTAGTTTTGTTGTTATAGCAGAAACCGAAATACATCATCTGTGAAAATTTCAACCTTGTAACTATCACAGTTCATGAGACACAGCCTCGGACAGACTTTCTACAAAAACGAGCGAAAAAATCACTTTTTTGTATGGGAGACCCCTTAAATATTCTAGGAACTGTTAATCCATAAAATACTATTTCTACCTACACTGAGAACCAATACTTACGGTGTATTCTGTGTATTGCGTATTTACTCAGTTTGCATTTGCCAATTAAATTAAGAGTATTAAAAAAAGTATCGAGTTTGACATGAAGTAATTACCACCTACACGTATACCGGCGGCGTCAGGTTCGTTGCTGTACAACGGGTTTTAATAATAAAAATTATATTCTGCTTGATGGCATCAAGCAGACGTAGGGCGTGGTAACGATAATATACATACTTTAAATCTATAAATATGTATACAGAGTGTTTCATAATAAATATTGTTTATTGAACAATAAAGGATTTACATATATACATACATACATACAAATACTCAATAAAGAGAATATCCAAAAATCAAAAAATAGATAACGCTCAGCTCTATTTAAAATGTATGTAAAAATAAACCTGTTGGAGCCTTTAGGGATGTACTTACGTAATTACTGATTTTGAAGTTAATTAAAAAAATATATTAATACCTTTAAATTACAATTTTATTTGATTTTTATAAATTTGAATTTTAAATTTTTGTAAATAATTGCGAATCCCTAAGTTAAAGCAAACTCATTTGTGCCATCAGTGTTTTTAAATCTCATTCGAGATTAGTCTGTGACGTGTTGCTACGCAACGGTTGTTGATTAGAGGTCAATGTAATAAAATAAGAAAATGACTTGTTAAAAAAATCTCGTTTGTTGTAGGTACATATGGGAGCCCCCTTAAATATTTAATTTATTCTACTTTTTAGTATTTGTTGTTATAGCAGAAACCGAAATGCATCATCTGTGAAAATGACAATTGTCTAACTATCACCGTTCATGAGATACAGCCTCGGCAGACTTTCTATAAAAACGACCAAAAAAAATCACGTTTTTTGTATGGGAGCCCCCTTAAATATTTATTTTATTCTAGTTTTTAGTATTTGTTGTTATAGGGCACAAAGAAATACCTCAGCTGTCTGACTATCACGGTTCATGAGATACAGCCCGGTGACAGACGGACGGACGGACAGCGGAGCCTTAGTAATAGGGTCCCGATCCCTTTGGGAACGGAACCCTTAAAAAATGGTTATTGTGGGTTACCCCTAAGAGATAAACATATACACCATCGTGGACTTTTTTGTAAACCTTTTTAAGGTATACTATACTGTAGTACATTATTTTGATCTATCTCGTAGGGTTCAGCCAGCGTTTGCAATGTAAGCGTAAAAAAATGTGTTTATTTACGACATCACATTAGAAACCTCTAAAACTATCAGTGTTTCTCTACTATTTTATGCATGTATTATACATACAAACCTTCCTCTTGAATTAATCTTTCTATTAAAAAAAACCGCATCAAAATCCGTTGCGTAGTTTTAAAGATCTAAGCATAAATAGGGACAGACAGACAGATAGCGGGAAGCGACTTCGTTTTATACTACGAGTATGTAGTGATAATGTAATATATTTTATTAAAAAATTTAATAAACTCAAATCATAATTAATTTTTTTAAAAGATCATAAGCTTTGTTTACGTCAAATACTAGCACGTCAAGCACGAAATTTCAAAGAACAGATCTTGACAAATTATCCTCTTAAAGAAATTTGTAAATAAATGCTGTGAGTTTGTTTGATTTTCATTTATCATAAGTTCTTAGTAATTGTATGGCCAACCATACTCTGTACCACCTATCGATAATTTGAACAAGTATCGATACCCTAGCATGGCCGCCATGTTTACAACTGTAGTTTTACTTGGCTACGCATATTTTCGTGATATTTCCAGTCCTTATATTTCTTAAGTCATTGTAACATACAAAAAATAATGATATTGCCAACCTAGGAATATAATGACGTCACTCCTTGACTCAAGCTTACTGGAGGAATCTTGAGTTAAGGTAAAGGTGACTACTGAGAATACCAATTTCGAGGTCGTTTGGAGGATTTCCTTCGCTGAAGTTGAGTGGAGGAAATTTCGAGTAAACTTCTTAGGTCCGTATTACAGAACGCGACTAGAATATGGGTGTAGTTATGGGTATAATGCCCCTAATATACTATTTATATTATTAACGCCCGTAACTTGTTGCCATAAGGAATTAATTCATGTTTCCGAACCTGGGCGTAATTACCCCCGCAGAGGTAAATCACCTATTCTGCGGGGGAACAAAGAACCTAACAATTAAAATCTTAATCTAATAAATTACCTAGAAAAAAAGATAACCGCGCTTGTGATTGCAAAACAATACCAACCACTATTAATGGTATGTTAAAATTGTAAGGCTAGTGGGATTGTTGATTAATAAAGAATTTGTTTGTATTGATAACATTTTAAGGTCGGGATATAATCAATTTTCCTAATAATTCACAGGGGTAACAATATTGAAAGGTTAGAAACCACTGTTCCACACCCTTTGAAATGAATCAATACGAAAATTGGGATTGAATTCACCCGTTTCATACACCGAAACTTGTATTGAAATGCGGTGAGCCTTTTCAGAGCCTATTTGAAACCAGCTTCAAGATGAACATACTTATCCTAATAACTACCATGATTACTTATCGTGGGAAATAAAATTTTAGGAACGGTTTATTGCAAGCAGTACCTCTGTAATTGAATTATCTTTATTTTGGACATGTAATCTTGTTAACAGATGGTTGAAGTTCTATCTCTTTTCCTATCCCGTACTATACCTTCACTTCGTAACGGAGCATCGGATTGATGTTAGTCTTTACACAGGTATTGTTGGATGGTTCGGATGGCTGCAGGGTGTCAAAAGGTACTTTTCTACGCCAACGCAGTCGCGGGCGGAACGCTAATGCAATATCTAGAAAAATTCAAATAAAGGCATGTGTAGTAGAAAAGGTTTGAGCTAACCGACGCTGGAGAGCAGCTGGTTGATCTGTTGCAGAGCGGTCTTCATGGTTACCAGCAGCATGCCTTTGTGGCTGAGGGATAGTGACAGTTTTTGCTCTTCCGCCGTCTCAGCAGCGATTGCAGCCCTAAGCTGATTTTTCTCTTCAATGAATCTGAAAAAAAAAGTAGATCTTCTAGCGTTCTGAGAAAGCTATTATAAATTTGCTCTAGGCCGCCACTCGGGTAGCGATGAAACTTCAAAAATAGTTGTGAGTTCGCGATCAAACATAAATCGCTGCAAAAGTGACGGTTTGAAGATGTATTAAGTGGCGCGACTCGCGGGATTGTAATAGGCCTGCTGATGCAATGCGTTATGATGCAACAAGTAATGAATTGTATCCATAGACTATAGCACATCAGGATTCACACTCACTACGTGATTGGCCTGATAGCTCAGTCGGTATTGAATGACCTTGCCTTGCATAATGTTGGTTCGTTTCCCGACAAAATCAAATATTGAAAATGGTATTCACAAGTATTTGTGAGGAGGAATCATATTTATTTAGGATATTGTTTGTAGTTATACAACAGCGCTACACACAATTTAAAAAAATCTGAAAAAAATGCATTGCTTGTTCGGAAAATTAAGCACAAACAACATTCTAAGTTTCGTTGCATTCGGAATATTTTTTTCGTAAAAGGACATTGCGATTGGAATTTAAACAACAAAGAATTTGAAAAAATGCAGTCCTAGAACCAAATTATACAATTCTTTGGTATTTCGACTCGGCCAAATCAAAAAATTCCTTCCTTTCCCTCCGTTATAATAATTAATTCATTATTCGTCGTACAGTTTCCCTATTATTTAGTAATAACATGTTCAGCTTTTAGTTTCATTGTCACTCCAGTGAATGTTATCATAAGTTTGTCGGGCGTTTTCCGCACTTAGCCCCTCGTTTGGGTTCCCTATTTGATTTCGAAACTTAATTATACGATTTTTTTTACATCGATGACCATTCACTTTGCGTCATTGTAGTGCGTGTCACTCTAGTATATTATTTCAATCAATAAATTATTATTATACTAAGTAAATACAAGATTACAAACATATTATGGAGTCCATAATATGGACAACAACAAGGTCAATTTGTATAGGTTACGGTGACTTCTTTCTATTAGCTCTCTTTTGATATTTAATACAAGATTATTTTATTATCGCCATGTCCATCTACGCTTGTCAGCGGTTCGACTCAGTGACCTACAACAAACCTAAAATTTTGTATGTACATACATATTGATAATGCCGACAAAGTCGTAAAAAATAATCTTGAAAATAAAAACGTTTTTATTCGTGTCCCTTCCCATAAACGTGGTGATTTTTTTTATTCCAGAGTTTCGTTTTTAGGGATATCATTGGATTGCCCTTAAAGAAATAATAGGGTTTGTAAAAAACCTTTTTAAATTTAGGGATCCGTTTGCGGAATATTAAGCTGTAAAGTGATAAGTTTTGTGTGCCCCCTAAGTACCATTGCCACCTTAAACGTAGTTATATTTAATATAGTTAATAGACAAACTATCACAACTAAGTCGGCTTATGACGAGTCAACAGTCGTCATAAGCCGATCAAGAAAAAAAATTGTAGTTTTTCAACTAAGGAACCTATACGCTCTTGACCAGCCTCTCACTATAAACTAGACAATTTTGATATTTAACTTCATGTCTCTTTTTTTTCTTTAAGCTATGCCAGAATCTAAAGGCGAACATATTGTAGAACAGGAGTAACCTTCACGAGTGAATGCCTCCATGAATGCATGGTTAATCGAGGGCATATAAGGTCGTATTACTTGTGCTCTAGTCGGATGTTTTATTTTCCAGCGGGGCTAACATAGACGCGTGACATAAATTTTGTCACATCGTCGTTATCATTCTATTTGTCTTTACTGAATATTGACAAGCTGATAAAAATCTTTACTTGAGGGAAAAAGTATTTTTTTTACAAGTACAGTGCTCGAAAATGGCCCCGTATATGGCTGGAATTCACATGTAGTTATGTAGGTAATTCTGGAAAGAAAACATAATTTAAACTAATCAGCAAATATCTCATTTTTTCAGATACAAAAACTCTACTTCAATGGCTACTCTGTGATCTAGTAATATTATTTAAAGTGACTAATAAGAAACACTAACAAAAATGCATGATGTGATAAAGAGTGTTAACTTTTTCAAATTATTAAAATTACTAGCTGATGCCCGCAACTTCTTTTGCGTGTTAATTTTTTCTTTTGAACAGATTACACTTTATTGACGGTCCATTAATGGACCTTCATTTAGTTTATTAAATATTGATTTAGTTTAAGATTTAGATTTTTACATACAAAAGTTTTTTCCCGCTAACTCCCGTTCCCGTGGGAATTTTGCAATATCCTGTTGCAACTAAGCTTTAAGTTTACTAAGGTACCTGCATGCCAAATTTCAAGCATCTAAAGCGGTTTAGATTTTTCATACAAAAGGATTTTCCCGCTAATTCCCGTTCCCGTGGGAATTTCGGGAATTCCTTTCTTATTGCACCTCTACGGTACCTAAGCTACGTCCCTTCCAAATTTGAAGTGCCTACGTTTAGCCTTTTAGGCTGTGCGTTGATATGTCAGTCAGTCAGTCAGTCAGTCAGTCAGTCAGTCAGTTTCTCCTTTTATATATTTAGATTTCTGACGAAAACCTTAGTTCTCCATGAAAAGAATATTTATATGATAAATTTATTCTAATTTCATGATTTTAATAAAACAATTCATATTTTTTCAAAAATAAAATTACTAATTGGTACCAACACCAATTGGTATTTTAATTGCTAAGCTTTGTCTCAATTTTTTATCAGCCCATATACGTCTCCACCGAGGGGCACGGGCCTCACTTCCAAACACGAAGGGGATTGGCTTTCGAAAATGAATTTTCTTGGACAAATTAGAAAAAATAGTTTTCGAAAGACGAGCGGTCTACCAACCTGCATTGGGTCAGCGTGGTGGACTATGGTCTTAATACCCTTCGTGTTTCGAAGGGAAGCTCGAGCCCCTCGGTGAGTACGTAAATGTATGAAGTACTATTATTAAACAGGGCACTTATTACAGAATTATGACATAGCACAAGTATGCTAGCATTCAGTCAGCTACAGAGCTGACTCACCCCATGGTGGACATAAGGATAAAGTTCCTGTAGACGTGTAAGTATATGTACAATACATAGGTAAGGCTTGTAGCAATATATGAGGGTCATAAACTCAATTAAACGTGGGTCCCTTGAGAAGCCTTCAATTTGTAGTAAATCATGCCTTGTCCGGCCCGACACGCGACACGCGCGGCGTACTACTGCCGGCCGCATTTTTTAAATTCGTTTAAAATCGGTATTCAGCATAATTTTTAAAAACAAAACTGTAATAGTTATTAACGATACTAGTGTTGTAGGTAATGTGTAACGAGAGCCCATTTGAAACACGAGCGAAGCGAGTATATTGTTCAACGTTTTACAATGCAGTAGCCGAGGAAACTAAAAAAAATGTTGTCAAAAACTTACATCGTATACTTAGGTATATCCAAAGTTCTTAAAAGATAGTATTTCCAATAAACATTGACTGAAAACTTATTGCAATTGAAGAATGTGCACTAATATTTTACGATTAAACACAAAACAGTAAGGAATTAACATTTTTATAACACAATAATAATTTTGTTTAACAAATAATTTCAAATGGCGGGCAAAACAATGGCGAGCAAAATATTTTTCCACAATTATGAGGCAAAGGCTAAGGTAAATAAAATGCCAATTGTGCCTACAGTAATTATTAAATAGTTCAATTATTTGTTAAAAATCAGATTTGTTTTATTGAAAAAGTAAAATAAATAATTTACTTTTATACTTTATTTCACTAAAAATCAAGATTTTCGTCAGAAATAATTATTTTGTCAGGCATAAAAACTCTTTGCTGTCATTCTATAAAGCCAGTATGAAGCGTTATGAAAAAGGTAATACTCTCACTTGTCAAAAGGGTCACTGAATTATCAAATCAGCTACTCTTTATTTCGTCATACATTTTTGTCAGTATTTTATTCACTTTTTGCTTACTTTTTATGCATCATTTGATAAAAGAAATAACTTTACTGGATCACAGAATAGCCACTGAAGTTGAATTTTGGTATATGAAAAATGGTTTATTTGCTCAGTATTTCAAATATTTTTTTTCTTTACAAAATCTTCTTCCCATTTCAAATTACATAACATGACATGTGTTTTATGGGGTACGTAAACGTACACTCCGTGGCCATGTTACGGGGCCATTTCCGAGCAACTGCATTGTAAAGATCCTTTTAAAATCTGCACAGGCTTGCTCGCCCTCTGGCGTTGTAATTTTGAAACTTTTTTGACATTTGACCGTGTTATTTTCACGTTTTGCTTGAGCTGCTGGCATTTAAACGTGCGAGATAAATAATATTAATAACGTAAGGTGAACGCTTTTTAAGTCACTTTTAACTACCCCCAGAGAAAAAATTTGATATTCATTTAATGTCAGATTGACATAATACGAGTAATAAAGAATAAAGGTAGTGAATAAAGATCCGCAATTGAAAATTTTCACTAGAACTGCATAACTGCTTTTTTGCTATTCATAAATTAAAAAAGCTGCAACCCTTAAGAAATGGATTTTCATTCATATAACTTTTCTTTTCGGCGGTAGGTGATTTTTGAATATCGGCCTCTAAAACATATACGGCACATTTTGAGGTCAGGCGTTGTTTTGTATTTAAAGGAATTTTTCATTGCCATCGACTATTGAGCGCAACGAAGGGCCAACCTTGATCTTGAAGAACCTCTTAAACTTATAACAAAGATCTTGAAGAACCTCTTAAACTTATAATAACTACTTGCGTCAAAAATAAGCTCCACTCATGTTTAATCTTTCAGTGACTGTGACTCCGCTGAACTGTATGTGAAGGCTCTATTAGGGTTAGGAACTAACTACGTTATGTTATGATTATGTCGTTTAAAGCCTATATTGTGTTTCACAACTAATACGAACCAAGTCAATCCCACCAATACTTAATTTAAGGTTACATTTTTTTTTTCAATTTAACCAAAAATGCTGCAGTTATGAAGTCTATTAGTCTGCTTTAAACGACATACTAACGGCGTTCATACTGTTAGTCTGCCCACTTATAATTGTTGTAAAATGTAATTATTGTGTAAATTTGTAGTATCAGAGTTTATAGTTTAGTACAGGGTCTCCCAAACTGTGCGCCGCGGCGCCCTGGGGCGCCGTGGAAAGTTCAGAGGGGCGCCGCGAGGCTATTGTTTCTAACATAGGTGCTCAGAAATCTTCGCGGGTACGAAATGAACAATGCCACGCTTTGAAAAATGTGTGGAGATCACTAAGCTCTCCCAGCACATTGACTAAGTAGCTACTGTATTTTATTTTAGTTTTTCATAACTCTCTCTTAAATGGTTTCTTTTAATTTGGTATTGTCCGCAACAATACCAATTAAAAGATTCCTCCGTGCATAGCCATAGTTTTTTGACTAAGACTTGACAGATGGCGAAACAAAGGATGATTCGACGGGACATTTTAGAGGACGGACGCAAATGCCTTTCTACAAAATTGACGCCTATCCTTTGTCAGGACTAACAAAGATGGTCCGGTTCGGAGGCGATCGCCAGTCCGAAAAAAACTACCGTTCTTGTCAATCACAAGATTGAGACGGGTAATTTGTGGCGCGACGACAAGCCTGCTTTCTCTGACAGACCTCATACTAACAGACCTCATCCTAATATTCCATTCCTTGATACACCTCCCCATGATACATCCCCTCCTGACAGCACATAAGAGGTTTGATTCCCCCTACGGAAAAAGAAGCAGACGCAAGAACTTGCTGACCTATATCGCCCCAAGACTAAAAAAAAGGAGGGCGTCCTTTCCTACACTTGGAGATAGTACGAAGTGAAAGGAATGGATTGAATCCTCTCCGACAAGTGAAGCCATGAAGCCTTACAGAGCCATGGGCAACTTCATCGATGCGAAACCAAAACGAATGAGACAAAATTAATTAGATCAGACGTGACGGACTTTTTAGAGTGGTTGACGTTAAGACTGGACATGAACTTAACCGACGACCAATGACGAAGCTATGCAAGTTGGATGTCCGCTCCGAACTTTGAGTATTGGTTTCCAATACTGAAGGGGAGGATGTTGCGGACTCCTTCGTGCATAGCTATAGTTTTTGACTAAGACTTTATTCTACCTATTTCTTTCAACTGTAATCTAGCTAGCTAGCTAGTTTAGGGTGCCGGGACAAAATTCTGAACTTGTAAGAGCGCCACGGTCTGAAAAAGATTGGAAACCCCTGGTTTAGTAAATTGACCCCCCTGCCGCTTACTTTGCTGTTGTGTAAATATTAGCCTCCCTAGCTACCCGTATTTTACCCATAATTATCATTGTAGTTTGCCTGATTGCTTTACTTGATTTCTGCCTTTTAATTGTTGATTATTTTGATGTGTATTTGCCAATATATGAAATGATTAAGTTGTTTTTGTGGTTTCCATTATGTGTTCTCCACTGCTAGGGCTTCCTCACACTTCCCCAACTAATAGGTTAGGTTGTTATAATTGGCTGACGCCACAGGAGACTTAAACCAATCAGAGCTCGGTATTTTACCGCTTAAATGTTTAATATGAAATTCTAAAGGTGGCCATTTTTGCATTATTCTTTACGCGGCAGTCATAGGAGTTAGACCTAGTAAACTTATCATTTTAGTAAATAATTAATAATTGTTCTGTAAATAGTTTGCTCAATAAAATATATTTCACCAAGTTCTACGGCAGTTTTAAATTTGGAAGCATCCAGGGTGACAGCGAGCTCAAACACACACATAACCAACTTTAAGGGAACACAAAAACAAATACATAATAAATTATAAATAAAACGTTAAAAATTTAGGCGCCCAGCAGGTTCCACGGATTGCTTTAAGAGCAGCTAGTTGAAACAATGTTTCCTAAAAGTGGAGACGTGATGACCTAGATCTTTGCACAAAGGCGCAGGTAGGTCATTCCAAATTTTCGAAGCCGCTCTCTTACCATTTTCGAAGCACACCAAACTCGTCTTGGGTAGAACACATGAAATATACCTTTCCATAAGTTTAGTATTGACAGGTTACAATACTATTTTTCCATACAAATATTGAGGGATCTGAGTGTTAAATAAAGTGTGCAAAAAACATAGGTATTTCAGTGATCGCGCTTTAGACATATTCAGTATTATCCTATTAATAAGGTGTGGTATAATATGGTCCATTTTGCGTATCTAAAAGGTATCTAAAAACAAAAACGCATGTAGGCATTCTGAACGCTTTGAATGGCTGCGACTGTCTTCTTAAGAAGACAGGGGGCCATAGACAATGTCACAGTATTGCAGATTAGACAACGCTAAGCTGTTGCAAAAGGTGTCTAGCGGCAGGACTCAAAATAACGGCGTAGTTTATACAAGGAGCTTAAAACTCCAAAACATTTTCCTATCTTTCCCTGCACATGCTGCTGGAACCGCAGAGACTCATCCAACATCAAGCCAAGGCTCCGAACGCAGGCGTAAAGTTCCACAGATTAATTTATGTGGAACTACACGTAAATTATATGTGGGAATGGTTAGTATACACCAATGGTTAGTATTTTCTTCACGTCAAAACGAAGAAACAGACTCACAGGAATTTTTGCATAGTAAACCGTTGCGATAAATGGAGTAAAGCAGGCCTTTGCCCAGCAGTGAGATCGACAGGCTAGTAAAAAAAAAAAGTTGGAGGATTGGAGAGTGCGATAGACTACTTTCTATACGAGTAAAGCCACAGGCAAGAAATGAGAAAAACTTTCTTGAAATATTTTTTGTTTGTTTACTAGACGATTTTACCGTGCCTTTTTTAAGCCGACTTCAAAAAAGGAGGAGGATTTATGTTCAACTGTAAGTATCTTGTTTTTCACCGATTCTCCGCCATTTATGGACCGATTTTCAAAATTCTTTTTTGTTCGAAACATTATACTCCAGAGGTCCCATTGTAACCATGTCAGGATCAGATGATGGGATCCCAGGGAAATCGAGGAAACTCGATTTTAATAGGCACTCACATTGTTTCGTACATACTTGCTATTATTTACATAAAAATATAAAAAATAATTAACTTTTTATAAAAAACCGACTTCAAAAAGCAAAAAATGGAACGAAGCATTTCGTGTGCTATGTGCCTGCTGATCTGTTTGAAGTCGGTGCCAAGCCAAATAAGTTGGATAGGCTAAATCTTCGCACCTACTTCAAACAGATCAGTTAGGTACGTAGCACACTAAATGTTACGTTTTATTGTTCGCTTTTTGAAGTTGTTTTTTTTTTATAAAAAATACTGGAAATCATTGATCTCCCTCCGCTGTTCTAGGAACCAAGTTGATTAACGGTCGATGATGCTCTGGCGTCATACCGTAACAATAATTATATTTTTTACTATTCATAAATTGGGCGATTCCATAATCGCTTATGGCTTTCTATTAACAAAATATAAAACATTTATAAGAAATTGATTGGTTCAAGGGTCACATTTTAATACAATACAATACTCTTTATTGCACACAAAAAAACAACGTGTCTTTTAAAGGTTTTTATATATATACAAATTAGAATAAAATGCATGAATTAGCACAACAGAAGTTGAAAGTGCTATCGCGGGTGCAACGAAATCGGCCCACCATTACAGATCTTAGAGAAAGAATGACAAATGTCTCCTTATTGTGAAACATTTATTTAATTCTGCTTTCATATTTTTCAAACGTGTAAAGTTGACCAATTATTTAATTAAATAAAATTATAAAAGAATATAAATTGGATAAATTATAATGGCTTTATAACTTTTCTATCCGTCGCGGTTGCAACGTCGAATTATCGCGGGTGCAACCTGTCTAAAAGTGATTTTAAACCTCACTGAAAGACTTTAAATGAAAGAAGTGAGATCAAACAAGTATATGATTAATTACTACTTTTGTTACTTATATTTTTTTTCAAATAAGTCTATATTTATTAGAAATTATAAGCATGTGTAACTACCACAAATTTTCATGTTTGGTGCCTGCAATTTGACGCCCGCCGTATCTTCCGATCAAACGGTTATTTGAACATCTACGATATCTATACTAACATTATAAAGAGGAAAGATTTGTATTTTTTTATATATTAGGCTCCGAAACTACTCGACCGATTTCAAAAATTCTTTCACCATTAGTATGCTACATTATCCCTGAGTAATATAGACTACATAATTTTCCCGATATTATAAAGATGAAAGATAATATAATATTCTAGTCTTAATATATATAAATCTCCTGTCACGATGTTTGTCCGCGATGGACTCCTAAACTACTTAACTGATTTTAATCAAATTTTTACACCGTGTGCAGTTTGATCCAACTTGAGAGATAGGATAGTTTTTATTTCGATTCATGGCCTTAATAATTTTGGCGCCACGGCAACGCGGGGCCGGGCTGCTAGTAATATTATAAAGATGAAAGATTTGTATTTTTGTATGAATGTAACGAATAAACTAAAAAACTACTGGACCGATTTCAAAAATTCTTTCACCATTAGGATGCTACATTATCCCTGATTAACATAGGCTACATAATTTTCCCGAATTCCCACGGAAATGAAGACCCAAATTTAATCAAATTTGTACACCGTGTGCAGTTTGATCCAACTTGAGAGATAGGATAGTTTTTGTGCTGTCTCTCACTACTGGGACAGTAAATATGTAGGTCAAATATATATTTAAATAAAACACCAAGTACTTGCAATGCGCCTGCGACACGCCCGCTCGCCGCGAGCAATTGACGGTAAGTCCCGGGCGAGCGGGCGGTTCACAGCCACTATATTTATTATATATCTGTATACCACATCTCTCCTTTTCAATTATTTTAAATAAACTATTCGAACTAAGTCTATTAGAAATAAATACATTATCTGGCTAGACGAATTTTACAAATTATTACAGATCAAAAACAATCAAGAAACTGAAAATAACTTACATTCTAAGGACTATACAATACAACGAATCAGTCAATCAGTATAGGTACATTCCAACAGTTTCAACACAATTAAATTTCGTCTGTTTCCAATATTGACCTACTGTCATTTCCAATCTCTTTCTCGTTTTGAATCTTCCACTGTCCTTCAACCTTTTTTTAAATGTATTATTTTTATTCTTAACTCTTGTCGAATTTCGTTATTCCTTATATTTACGTCTCCTCCATTTTTTCTTTAATCATATTTTTTATGTAAACCTTCTCGCCTACTTCAATGTCGCTATCCTTCGCTCTTCTTTTCCTATCTTCCTTATTCTTCCCCTTTTCTTTCATCATTTTGTCTCTATCGTGTACTTCTAAATTGATTTGTTGGTTTTCAAAGGGAATTTTGTCTCTAAACTGTCTGTTAAGAAACAATTCAGAAGGGGTCTTTCCCGTCGTGCTATGCGGCGTGCTATTGTACATCATGAGGTAGCTTAAGAGATGCTCCTTCCAATCAGACTTCTGGCATTGGCTGATTTTTAACGGTTTTATGATGTCTTGGGTTTGCCGCTCGACGTCACCGTCCTGCTGCGGCCAGTATGGAATTGTAAGGTTGAATGCTAAACTCTGAGCAGAAGGACTTAAACTCTTCGTTAATTAATTGCTGTCTATTGTCTGAAGTCAAACTTATTGGAATGCCTAGCCTTGAGGATCAAATCAAATCATTATTTTATTATAAAAAGATAAAAAGAAATGTCAGTACAAACATGTTTTGCTAATGAAAAATCAGCATGCAAATGTCATTTTGGTTACTTATTCATTATAACAGTGACATAAATTATTTATCTATCTAAACCTTTACAATTGCACTTACACACATTGCACAATGTCATGAAATTAAGATTATTGAACTATACATTTTCCAAGATAATTTCACAATACTAAAATGTCATAAGAAAATGTAAATACTAGGACTAAGCATAACTGGATGTACTAGACAGTCGTCACCATAAGGTCACGAATTCTTTTATTGGTCGATGTATATGTTTCCATAATAAGATTTCTATGTGTATTTAAAATTTACTTTCGGACAAATTCAAGACAGTAATTAAACAAAAATTTTCAAAAAAAAAGGCTATTACAGAATTTCTGATTATTTAACAAACAAACAAATAAAATAAGAAAACTTGTAATGCTATTAAAAGAGCAACCCTCAAGAGTTTCCTGCCTTTTCTTCTCTGGGGAAGAATGCACCTTTGCAAATAGCGTAGAGGCAGTAGGGTCAAAAAAAAACGAATATGAATGTATGTATTTCAATCCTTCAATGTATGTTTATATGTATTTAATGTAATTTTGACTTATTTTAAGTAACATCTTGAATGTTCCATAAAATAAAGATTATTGAGTTTGAGTTTGCTAAGGAGCTCTTGCAACTTTCTACCGTGTTCTTTATCTATTTTACGCTACCAAACCTTAGTCCGCAATCTACCCTTCATGGCAACGATGCCCGGGTGACCTTCATGAGCCGATGGTAGCAACTGTTTACGTAGCTCGACCGGTATAACGATTTTAGTTCCACGATAGAAATCATCATGATGTTTTCCTTCACGCTTAAGCAAGCGACAACTAATGAGAAACCCGTAAATAAATATGAAGAGATGAATTTTGTGGTACAGAACCGAACATAGATTCGAACCTGCAACCTTCCAGTTACGAGACTGGTTCTTTAATCAACTTGGCTATTCGCTAGTATGTTTAACTAAATAAGTATGGTGAAAAATGGTAGGACATAGTCCAAACTCGCATTTTCTAGCGAGAACTCGGACACAGGGTATTTGTCAATTCAGTGATATTTTTAACACGAAAGAACGGCAGTAATATCGGTGAAGAAAACTCAACCTGGGTCCTTGCGTCAACCAGCAAGAATGAATTAATGCTTTATATGTAGTTACAAAAATTGTTATGATTGATTTACTAGATAAAAAATATATAAATTTAGCTTATGTTACCAGTTGAATAACCGCCAAAATGCTTAAACACGAGCAGCATACGCCGCAATTTATGTTTTATTTTATGGCGAATGTTTACTTCAGCGGAATTTTTTTTTTTTACACAAACAAAGTACTACGTATCAAATCGATATCAAATGAGTATTTAGAAGAACACACAAAATGTTCATGATTTTTCTTATTTTTTCTCTGTTTATGTGCAAAGAGAATATGACCACTAGCGGTTTTGATATATGAAATATTTTATACACCTATTTTATTTACATCGACGAGCAGCTCTAGCATGATAACAACGACCTCGCGCTCGGCTCACGCTGAAACTTCACTTTGATTGCGCGAGGGTCCCCGCGCAAAGGATTGCTCGTCTTATGCGTTGTCAATGTTGACATTTTGACTTAGGACCGCGGAGTTATCGCGGTGCTGTCACTATCGTAATCGGCCTGCTATTAGTCATAGGAGAAGATTAGTTATAGATAGCATAGAAAGTGTACGATCACAGCTCGTTAAAGCCCCCCAGAACACCAGGATCGCAGCCTCAATAATACAATTATTTGCTGTCGGCGTACGGAATACTTATGATGTGGATATAAAATTATGAAGATTAATTTATACTAATATTAGGTGTCAAACGTGGCGTCTAGTGGTGCTAGAACCAGTGAAGCTCTGCCTACCCTGTTAGAGATTCCAGACGTGAGCATGTATGTATGTGTGTGTCTATAGAATTTATACTCACCCCTAATTTGAGCATATTGAGCTTCATAGCCGTTTCTTTGCCCACCGAGTGCCATTTTTATGACGTAAAATTTAGTGGAACGGGGTCCAAACCCTTTTGTTGATTTGACGCAACAACACCGATTGACTTTAAATATTCCCAAGTTTTATCGTCGATTATGTTGGTTTTGGTACCAGAGAATCAATGAGCATGTCCACCTTGACAACCCCAATTTGACATGATATTTTTGCGTCATCGACTATCTATATGAAACACATAGTTTACTTTATGTGTGGATGGTGTATTTGGTTCTTCTTTTTTTTTATTACTTGGTTGTTTAGTTTCTTTAGGTTGATCATTTGGTTTCATTATTTTTACATCCTTGGATTTATTAGAGTTAAGATTTGCCTTTATTTTTTATTTTTTGTTAAGTATCCCTTTTTTTTGTTTTTATTTTGCTTAGTCTGCCATTGATTTCAGCAATGGCCTTTAAACCCGCATTTTGTACAAATTTTATATTTTGCAGGGCATCTTTCATAGTCACTGTCGTGATAAGAACTTTCGATCTAGTACACCGTATACCGTCTTTTTTCGGTCTAGTTCCAATTTTGTTCCCATCAAGGCTTTTCCTTCCTTGAAATCCTTTTAATTGTCTTTCGACAGTCTCAACCGAGTTTGCTTCCACAATTATTTTGTCTATTGTAACTCAAAATTATCTATCTGAGGTTCGACGAACTACACTTCTCAACTATTTGATCCATGAGATCATCTTCTTTTCGCGCGAAATTACATTTAGAGCTCTGATTACGCAACCTAACCAGGATTTTTTTGAAACTTCTCCTCGGGTTCTTGCTTCATAAGCCTGAACCAATGTCTATCTTAGAGGAAACTTTGTGGCCAGAAATACGCGTCAAGCTTTTCTATACAATTTAAAAAATTAAGAACTTACTGGGTAATACTATTTTTAAAATGGAAGCAAACGCTCGGTATGAATTTAATTGGAACTACCTATCACTTGCACAAACTAGCAATCAAAACATGTTGTTTAACATGTGAAGATGCCAGTCAGTGTAAACTTGATGGGCTTTTCCCATACGATAAATTGTACGGTGTACTTTCTTTGTCGGCTAATTTGTGTTTACAACACTCCGACTTGCTAATATATACAGGCACATCTTGTTGTATGTATAGTTAGGAATTTGCCAGTTCTAGTAAGTAAATAGATCTTTCGCTGCAATCGTATGTAAGTATAATAGTAATATATTGTTTTTAATAGACTTAACTAGAATAAAAACATATTAAATTTCTGTATAAACTGTAATCCAAGGTAAAAAATTATTAATTATTGATGGTAATTTCTTTTTTTTCCACTTTACGATTAGGACCTATCATAAATTAAGGAATTACTTAATACTTGATCATTAGTAATCATTGTTAATATTGTGTTCTACCAGCAACAACAAAGTGCAAAATATTTAGTTAAACTCGGTACATAAAATTGTGATTTCAGACCAATGCCTGCTTATAAACTGGCTGATACTAACTATACAACAATGGAACATTTTTTAGGTATATATTAGTTGAATTGCGACTACTTCTTTATGCTTTATTGACCTTTTGTTATCAGTACGAATATTTCAATTTAATCGAGTCTTACGGGATCTATGTACCTAATTACCGTTAGTAAATAGTAAAATTCCAGTTGGGTTTGAAAATATTTCAGTTGATTATGCATATTTTTTGTGTAATATTACCGTTATTATATAAACAAACACTGTAACCAATTGAGTATAATAAGCACGTACCTTTCCTCCTTTTGTAATAAATAATTGGTTTGAGTAAAACTGAACAAGGCATCCCCTTGCATCAGCTTTTATAGGTACTATTTATTGTTATGCTAGTTTCGTCTGATAATTTCAGGTTACTTTATATTGTAAGTAGTCGTGACACATATAAAAAAATGATCATTTTTTATTATTTAACTCACGATCTTTTTCCTCGTCGCCAGTTTGTGCTGTCTCTCACTACTGGGACAGTAAACATGTAGGTCAAATATATATTTAAATAAAACACCAAGTACTTGCAATGCGCCTGCGACACGCCCGCTCGCCGCGAGCAATTGACGGTAAGTCCCGGGCGAGCGGGCGGTTCACAGCCACTATATTTATTATATATCTGTATACCACAGTTTTTATTTCGATTCATGGCCTTAATAATTTTGGCGCCACGGCAACGCGGGGCCGGGCTGCTAGTAATATTATAAAGATGAAAGATTTGTATTTTTGTATGAATGTAACGAATAAACTAAAAAACTACTGGACCGATTTCAAAAATTCTTTCACCATTAGGATGCTACATTATCCCTGATTAACATAGGCTACATAATTTTCCCGAATTCCCACGGAAATAAAGACCCGAGTGGGATGCTAGTATTTCAATAAAACTGCATGAGTTGTCTATAAAATTTGTTTAATATGAAATTTACATCTTTCTTTTCGAATGGACACAAAAAAGTAACAAAAACTTAAATTTTACAAATTCATGTCGAAAATCGTCTGTAACGGAATCGTCCAGGCCTAGTTACTACATACATGATTTTGATTTTGATGGTAGCGACGACGTTCGTCAAATCCTTATCCCTTATGATTTTCTATACTTGACACTGGCGTTTCACCATTTTCACATAAAATTGGCATAAATGGCTGTTCTAAGAAAATATCTACTGCCGTATTGGAAAAAAAAGAAAGGACGAGTAGGTATTGAGACCTGTACCTATTAATAGATCTTACTCTGAGAGAGGTATCGAGCATGGATCGAGTACTTATAACTACTCAAGTGACAGATATGACAAGTATGACAGGGATCAAAAGCGGTTTATTAATTAGACACGGCGGCATCTCGAAACAGTGTTTACTGAACTTAATCATAAGTAAGTTCTATTAATACAGGCCTTAAAGTTTTGAGAATTTGTAAGCGTGCCTCGGGATTACGTCACACTGATGATCAATAAGTTTACGAGTCAAGAACTTTTATTGATCAAATATTTTGTCAAGTCTGAAACCAGATCTCGATCAGCAATTCAAATGTTTTGGAAAGATGAATCGACTTTGTTCTTCATTATCTCAATTAGACGCGGCACAATTGTCACAGCACCTCTTCATCGATAATTTTTTTTTAAACTAGTTTTAAGACCAGCGTCTCAGTTTGGAGCGCGCGCGATTTGGGTTGGGTTTTTGAAGATTTTCATGCTGTCTCGATGTCATCGTTGCCGGCCCCACACAAGCACCCGAGAACACGCACACACTCACAGCGCGCGCTCGGTACGGGAGGCGAGCGGCTCGGCGCGCAAAATATTATTTATTGTATTTAGATCACTTTCTTTGCCGACCGGTTTGGTGGAGCGGTAGTGAAGTTGCCTCTTAATCGACAGGACGGGACCTGGGTTCGATTCCCGGTTGAGGCAAATACTTTTGTAAAAAACTGATGATTTATTTGTTTTTTGGCTTATAATTATTGAACAACTAAAATTATTTTGATAAAATGTAGTTAAAAACCATCTCGATTACGTCAGCTTTCAAACAAAAAAAAAACCGCATCCAAATGGGTCTAATCGCATAGAAGCTACGATGCCACAAATAGACTCACAGAAACAGAGATACACACGAAGAACTTATAACACCCTTCTTTTTTGTCGGGGGTTAAAAATTGAACTATTAAAACTTTAAGAGTAATGCTCAAACTGTCAACGAATAGAATAATTTCTACTATACGAGTACTATCTCTTCGTCCTGGACTTCGTTCCCGTGGGAATTTTTGAAAATTATGGAGCCTTTTTGTTATTCTGATGTATATAAGCTATATTATGGTAAAATATCATCCATAAAATCACACGGGGCGAAAGTAACTATGTGGCTAAAGTGACTAACTGTTTTTTTTCTCAATCTAATGTTTTTTTTAAAACGTGCCATATGTAGAAGAGTAGCCGCTCATAATATGACCCTAGGTACAAAAATAGGTAAAAAAACTTTTTAAGTTAAACGTCGATAATTTGTAGACAATTGACGTGCCCCACGTTTAACTTAAAAAGTTTTTAAACCTATTTTTTTCGACAATCACCTCTTAAATGTTGACAATTTTTTTGCCGAATATTTTTGACTTTTAGTCTCAAATCTCTTTTTTTCTACTAAAAATATCAAAAAATCAAAACTTACGGACCTAGTTTTTGGTGATCCTGACATTATATCAAAATTTCATGAAGATCCGTATTTAGGGGGTGGAATCCATTGACGCAGTTTGTATGGAAAAAAAATCTGAGACGATCCTGTTTTTAAACGGTTTTATTTAGCTCACCCCGTTTGTTTTTTTAAACAATATATTTTAGTAAAATGCTTTGTCCCGACTGATTGACTGACTGTTGGGTCAACGCCTAGCCTAAGCCGCTGGTCGTAGAGACGTGAAATATGGAGGATGTATTCTATATATGAAGTAGCCATCTGATAAGAAAGGATTTTCTAAAATTCCTAAGGAAACGGACGATACGTTTACGATGTTTTTGTCAATCTCGAACAACTGTCAAATTGAACACATAGGAAATTGATTGGAAATAGTCGGCACAACATTCCCTTTTCTTATAATAATTCGTTGTTACGTTATAATTACGAAAAAACATTGAATTTTCGCATTATCAATTTCGCTTGATTTCCCTGTTTGGTTTTGCTAGTGCTTCTTTAAACAGTCGATAGTATAAATGTGACTGTGTCTAGTAAAAGGGACCACTTTGAGGGTAGTCCATAAGAGCGATTAATATAGCTTATTACATTACATTTTCACCCTTAATGACTACCCTCAAAGTGGCCCCTTTTACCAGACACAGTCACAAATGTCGATAGTTACATATTACAGGTAGATATATTAGGGGTAACTATGGAAAAAAGACTTTAAAAATTTGCGAGTAGTTTGTCGTACATACGAACAATATGTGTTTTAAAAGAAATAGCGTGGACATACAGAAGCCGAGATATGGTGCATTTTGCGTACTAAGATACTAGGGGCACATGGTCGAGAACTCGAGACGTACACCCTTTGCGCAAAATTTTACAAGTAAACGTTTTAAACCAGTTTTAAGAGAAATTTTTAAGTGTTTACGTTTTTTTCATAACTATAGATAAAATAATCTTCTCTTTTTTATAGATTTGCAATAGATGATGTATTAAGAATTAAATTGCTTTAAAATATGAATGCCCTGAATTGGACACCAAAGAAAAGCCTCTGCATAATTTTAAGACGTGTTCTGACAATATTCGAAGAAAATGTACTTTAATAGTACATTATGATACAAGTGTGCTAAGTTGGATCCAATGCGCACGCGTGTCATACGACGTTTTCAACACATTTGCGAGGAAAGAAATAAATAAGTATAAACTTTCCTTTGATATTGGCGGCAACAAACTATCACTTGCATGTTGCGCCTCGGAAAGTATTTCTGGCGGTGTACCCAGGTAGGTTTCCTGTTCTGCACTTGAACAAGACCTTTTTTTTGTTGTATTTCTGACAATAATCACAATCTGATGAATAAAAATGCTGTTTGTGAAGACCAAACCAAGTGAAAACATCTGAATTTTTTTTTGCTCGCAAAACGAGATTCACATTGACCAGTATGCCATGCAGCCAAATAATAAAAAATACTTAACTATATATTTTCACCGTTTTAGCAAAAATCAATGATAATTTTCTGTAAAATTTAAATAATTTAGTGGAATTATATATTTATTTACAAATAGTTTAATATTTACTCTTAATTTTAAATAAAAAAATAAGATCTGATTTCTTTGCTGAAATTTAGAAAAAATAAACCATTACGTACTAGTGTTTTATTTTTATTACGCACGGGCCAAGTAAAACAATCTTAAACCATTGACATAAGACCCACTTTATGAGCAAATGTGTTGATAAGAAATAACTAGAATAATTGACAAGTATAATACGGAGTCAGTCAGTGGATGTGGGGTTGCGCCTGGCAGGGCAATCACGAAAACACCGTTGTACTTCACATAAGCTTTTATTCGTGGCACTCGATTACAATTCGTTGCAAGAAACAATGAAATAGCTGTTACGACTACTGTCCTTAGGATAAGTCCTTTATTGTAGCACTGACACGGTACATAACAGTTTTTGACTTAGCACTTGAACATTACAACGGGGTACGGCACTTCACTGCGGGCGCGGCGCTACGCGGCGGTTACTTTGCGCGAGCTGCGGGCTCTAGCGCGGAGGCTGCGGATACAGCACGCGGCAGGTATCTCGCGTGAGCAACGACTCTAGCGCGGATACTATGATACTACGCGGAGTTTACTTTACGCGAGCCTTGTGTGCTTTACTAGGTAGTGCACGATGTTCCCCTACGCCAACGATAAACGACCGTACTCAGTGAAGATATCGTGGCCGGTGGATCATGACCGTGCCTGTCCACAACTTCCCTGGGCTGAATGACAAACGACCGTACTCAGTGCAGATGTCGCAGCCAGTGGGTTGCAGCCAAGCGGTGCACCAATCTCCTGTAGAAGATAACCGACCGTATTCAGTGCAGTTATCGCAGAAGGCAGATTGGGACCATGCTAGCTAGGCGAGGGGCATAACGGGAATGTTCCCTAGCTGAATGACAAACGACCGTACTCAGTGTAGATGTCGCAGCCGGTAGATTCCACCAAATGCCCCGAAGGCAAAATGCGCTTTACTGGAGGGGCTTGCGTTTATATAGAAGTCCGATCCTTTGTCTCGAGCGTTGGCTATGTCCGACGATTCCCTCGCAGTAACGCCATAAGCCGAGGTTCGAGCCCCATAGGGGGCACCCTTAGGCCTATTACTTAAAATTTTGGGTTGAGAGCCATCTGCGCTCGCCACTTGCTCGGTGAAGCTGTCAAGGCCATCAGCGGCCAACAGCGTAGTCATACAAAAAAAAAAAAAAAACGAGCGTTGGCGTGGTGTGGGAAGCGTCCTGGATGAATCGTAGGGATCGCCACACGTGCGCGACACTTGGACATCGCTGAGAGACGGAAGTTGGTTGAAACAATAGGCGGCCCCATCCGCAGGTTGACGCGCGACCATTTTGGGTCTCGATGCATCGTTTATAGCAAGTTTACGATTTAAAATAATTTGCGCGTGCTACACAAGGCAATTAGACAACATTTAATGTTCACTGAAATAAAGATATCACGGTATGATAATTTTCCACGTTAAAAACGTATGAGTCACCAACTTAAATCCCAAAACCAGTTTACACAAAGTAGACAATGCCTATTAACAGACAACCACAAACGAAAATGTCACTCATTTATTTAGATGATGTTCTGCTTTGTAGTATTTTTTTTGTTTTTGTTGATTTTTTTTAAAGCGCTGAATCATTTTCGAAAACATTTATATGGGACCCTTCGACCACCTTTGGAGTATACTCTTTTGAATAAAAAACATACATAAAAATACATACAGTCGAACATAGAACCTCCTTTTTTGAAGTCGGTTAAAAATACAGGTCCTTTTGGAAGGCTCAGTCAGTTGCATTAAGTTTTGACCCAAGTGTATTGAGTTTAATTTACACGCACGTATATTAAGTGAAGTATTTGGTAGCGCCAAATGGTGAAAATCTATTGGTCCAGTTTTTGATTTGACAACAGCCAATCTAGTGGTATTTAACTTATTTTTTCTATGTCTATGGTCCCAAATGACAAATAAAATACTCGCATATTTGACATTTTACGAATAGCAAAATAATTTTCTTTGTTAATAGTTTTTTAAATAAATTAAATCTTCAAGAAAAATTATGCAATGATTAATTTATCTGGTGTCTTTAACAGTTAACAAATCCACGATATGCATTAAAATAAAAATACAGCTTTTTCTGTCAGGGCTCAGAGCTAACCTACTCAGTCCTTACTTACTAATATTATAAATGCGAAAGTAACTCTGTCTGTTTGTATGTCTGTCTGTTTTAAGCAAATAAAGATTTATTCTATTATATTCTTCTGTCCGTCTTTCATGACTAAACTACTAAACCGATTTCGATGAAATTTGGTACAGAGATAGATTAGAGCCGGGAAATGACATTGGCTACATTTTATTCCACAGTTGGGCACGATATAACCTGTAGTCTACGCGGGCGGAGCCGCTGGCGGAAAGCTAGTTTGTATATAATTTTATATCTACTTGGTTGGTAGTTTGATCGAAGCCTCGTGTCATGTAAGTACGTCTGCTAGCATATTATATAATGTAACTGAGATTCAAACCGGGATGGCACATCATCCACATACGCTGCTGCGCTGTATATTTCCTTGGAGACATGAGAGAGATATGCAATAACATTAACTTCTTACATTTTTATATGAAATAAACTGTACATTTTCACAGTCAGCAAAGTAAAATATATTTTCAATGTGTCTCTAAGTAGAACTAAAGACATCGTTAGTTCATTTATTTTCACACATTCGGGGTTTTTGTTATTTAATACCTTTTATTCATTATACAAAAATGTTCAAAAAAAATCCATTGAGCATGTGCCCAAAAAAAACTCTGTATGTTTTTTTTTTGTATTTCTGTACTAAAATACATTTATAACATATTTGCTCATAAAGGGTCTCTTATTTCACCAATTTCAATATCGTATTGTATCTCATTACGCACTTGTGCGTCAATGTAATGTAAAACGCACGGTTTATCAAGATGCACAGTCTAAAAACGAACGGTACTTTTTAAAATCATAGCAAAGAGTTTTTATGCCAGAAAAGTGGTCAACATTTTATGAATAATATTAATTTTGGGAGATAAAATATAATAAGTAAACATTAAATTTAATTAATTTTGACAATAAATTACTTACAACCATTTATCTGTAACAAAAACACAATAGTACATTATGCTACAAATGTGCTAAGTTGGATACTACATTAGAGGCGAGTTTAGAGCCGAGAATGTAATATCCAATGCGCTCGCGTGTCATACGACGTTTTTCAACAGATTTGCGAGGAAAGAAAAATAAAAACTTTCCTTTGATATTGACAGCAACAAGCTATCACTTGCATGTTGCACCTCGGAAAGGCGGTGTACTCACGTAGGTTTCCTGTTCTGCACTTGAAGAAAACATTTTTTGTGTTGTATTTCTGACAATAATAACAATCTGATGTATACAAATGCCGTTTGTGAAAACTAAGTGAAAACATCTGAAAAGAAGCGCGATTTTTTTTTCTTTTTTCGCTCGCAAAATGAGATTCACATTGACAAGTAAGTATACCATACAGCCAAATAATAAAAAAAACTTAACTATATATTTTCACGTTTTAGCATAAATAAATGATAATTTTCTATTAAATTTAAATGATTTAGAGGAACTATTATTTTATTTACAAATAGTTTAATATTTATACTTAATTTTAAATATTATAAAATAAGATCTGATCTCTTTGCTGAAATTTAGAAAAAAAAAACATTACGTACTAGTGCTTTATTTTTATTACTCACGGGCTGGGTAATACATATCATTATGAACCTTAAAACAATGAAATATGACCCACTTTATGAGCAGTTTTGAAAAAATATTAATTTACTTTATTAGTATCTGTTTTTTGTGCCTTTGCCTAAAAAAAAGTGCTAATGCGCGCGCAAAGCTTATTTGTGAACAAGTAAAATTATTCCGCGCGCTTCTTCTTTTCTTTGTATTGTGTTGTGTTTATTTATTTCCTCGCAAATATGTTATAAAACATCGTATGACATACGTGCGCTTTGATAATTACAGCCTCTGCTTTCTTGTAGCCCTAGCTTACGGCTCGGGCTAGCAATAGCAATATCGCCTCGGCTGTAATTTTCAACATACCGCACGTATATCATAATGTACTATTATGTATTTACATTGCCTTTTCGATTATGTATATAAGTACGGAAACCCTTCTTGAATTTAAACGTAGTATGTACCATACTGAAAAACGTATACTTTCAGGAAATGAGGTTTCCAATTTACCTTATAAAAATTTTTGCAGAGAAAAGACACGTGGCGTGGACTGCAATATAATTTAAAAAATATTTGCTTTTATTAATAAGGTCGGGTCCTTGTAACGAGATATTTCGTTTCTTTTTTTTTCAGATATAACTCTTTTAGGAACTTAACGCTGAATGATTATGCCAGCACCATATATCCCAAGACTTAACTAAAAATGCAACACTAACAACAAACTATGCTAACAACTAACATTTTCAAAATTGCAATAGTTTATGTGTAGGCTAGCCCCGTGCAGAGTGGTGACGAGCGAGGTCGTCTGCGTTCGCGAGATTGGCTGCCTCGGATTTTTCACTCGAGAGCGTTTGAAACGACAGCGACGACGTAGCGCATCGTTGAGACACGGACTTCAAAAGACTAGCGGAATTATTGTCATCACATCACTACATAACAACTTCGTTTTGCAACGTTGCCAAGAGGAAATAGTAGCTGGATAGGACTAGAAGTGTGAATAGCGACTTACTTAATATTCATATCAATAACTTTGGAGATCGGTTTAGTTTGCTCCAATAGTTGACCCATGTTCTTTGGGGAATGTTGTTCAGTTTAGTGGGCTGATTCACATCCTTAATTTTCGCTACCAAATTAAAAATCTATATGTATTTAAATGATCGATCAGCTTTATAATAAATCTATGAATTCCCTTTATCTATCTATATCTATCTATACATATAATAAAACTGTAGAGGTCGAATTTCTGTACATAGAAAAAAAATGCTAAAAACCGAGTCAGGGGGATGTAAGAAGAGGAATAAAACAAATCCCGATTTTTTTAGATTTTTTTGTTTCTCTGTTTGTCTGTTTGTCTGTTTGCACGGGCTAATCTCCGTAACTGTTGGACCGATTTAAATGAAATTTTGCATAGGGGTACCTTATATCCCCGGTCAACATTTAGGCTACATAAAATCTCGAAATTTAGCCAGTAAATATAAAACCAACAACAAAAACCCCTGAAAAAATTCAAAGCTAGGTGTTTTTCAGAACATTTTACTCATACCATAGAGATCAACTTATTTTTGACATATACATGGGCTAAAAGCAAGGACATGTTGTTTTTTAAATTTATCTCTTTCGAGAAAGGCATGCATCCATACAGCCAGGTCTTCAATATATGTATTTCTTAGCTATGTCTTCAATTTCTATTTCTTTACTTCTCTCATTCTCCGTAAGCCGATAGTGTTTTGTTTACGAAGAACTATGGCGGCGAGAAGCACTGCCGCTGGATCGGAGCGGATACACTGTATCACTTGAATTACTTTTTAACCGACTTCCAAAAAGGAGGAGGTTTTATGTTCGACTGTATACAGGGTGGAATTTTGTAATGCTACCTGAAGGGAAAGTACTCTTAATACTGTAGATAGAAAATTGTACTCAAAGAAAACATTCCTTTATTTTTGAAAAGAAAGAAAACTGCATTCAAGAATTTTCGAAAATTCGCTTCCCCAACCGGGAATCGAACCGACTAAAATCTGTAAGAATACCCTGTACTTTTATTGTGTCGATCGTTAGGGTCAATTATAAGAATGAAATCTTTCTAACAAACTTGGTAAATTAAATGAAAGGTAGACTACGAAATCTTAAACCATTGTATATATTTATTTTATGTATGTTCACCGATTTCTCCGCCATTTGGACCGATTTTCAAAATTCTTTTTTTTTGTTCGAAAGAGTATACTCCAGAAGTGGTCTTATTGTCACCAAGTCAGGATCTGATGGAATCCCATCAAAATCAAGGGCAACCCTTGAATGGAATAGGCACTTACTATGTTTCTCAAGTTCTTTCTCAAAAGAACTTGAGAAACATAGTTCTCAAAAGCAGAAAAAAGTGCATTTTTGTTTTCTTTTACGTCACGTTTAAAAAAAAACCAGTTTAAACAAAATTCATTGACGAGAATTGAAAATTCAGGTTTAACACTTGCTCATCTTAAAATTATATCCCTCCATGTGTCTCGAGTATGCTTTTATAGCTTCTCAAACACACCTTTTTGTATGAAAAATTAAGCAATATCCCTAGATAGTGTTGATATTTAACTTATTTTTTCTATGTCTATGAGTACGTAGCATTTGATAAAAGGACCGGATTGAGATTTATGAGATATTTTGTATAATAGATCCTTTCTTAATTTTTTGTCGGAAGTTTGGTTGAGTAGTACAGTTACACAGGCTGTGAATCGACGGTTTCTGGGTTCGATTTCCGGTTTGGGCAAACAAACCATACGAGGGAAACTTTAGTGTAGAAAGTTACAGTGTGAAGTGCTAATTAATTGATTTTATGATAGATAGATAGATAGATAGATTGACACTTTATTCAACTGACATAAAACAGCACAACACAGTTATAGACAAATAACAAACTTACAAGTAAACATGAATCAGCAAGCAAACAATGAAGTAAACAGAGTAAGAAACAGAAACAAATAATTTTATAAAACTATTTTACACCGTGTTATCTGTATCATGCCAATCAAATTGGCGCTGACTCAGCATATTGCTGCAGTACCAGACTGCAGCGCTGGTATTCTGCCATGATGCTACTTATTGAGTTTTCTTTGTAGGTAATAATAACCTTTTTCTAACTTCATAAATTCACCTTTCAAAAAGTACTTTATAAAGAAAATCTGAGGGTACTGCTCTATAATTAGATAGATGTTATTTTTAAGAGCTATCGTCGAATATAAGTGAGTCGGAAGAAATTAAAATTATTGTAACTGACCCACAAATATCCAAAAATAAAACAAAAACTTCTGTGCTGAACTGGCACTGAACAAAAAATTTGGAATGTGCCAGCTGCCAACCAAATACATTGCATTGTTGGTCCAGAGGCCAGCGCATCAGGTTACTCCATTTTCATTGCAAAACCGTTCTTATCACAACAGCACAGAGTGCACGCGTATGGTAACCTGAGTTGGGGCCGTCCGTGCATTGCAAAATTTAGACAACGTATTATATACTAATAAACAATATGCCATTTTTTAAATTCTCATGACATGTAAAGTTATGTGACTTATGTTACCCCAACGAGGATTATAGGCGTATAATATCTAAAATATCGAAACTTTTGTCAGCTTCCCCATTAATAGTTCGGCTATTCTGCACTTTTTTAACGAACCAAAACTAAATACTTAATACAGTGTTAATAAGAACGAAGTTGATTAAGTATTTAGTCTTCAAATCTTAATTCGGCCCTAACTAAATGACATTATTCAATCTTCAGGATATCACTTTTTGAAAACAATAAAACGGCTTATTTTTATTTTTAAGCAAAGAAATCTATGGCCGTACAGCCGGACTTTTCAATGCATTACTTATTTTTAAAGGCGGGAAACTCAATAGAAACTGACAATTGACATTTGTTTTATTGAAACCACTATGAATATGGTCTATATACATAGACATAGAAAAAATAAGTTAAATTATAGGTTTGATCTATGGCTTTGATGTTCTGACATTAAATAAGGGCTATTTATTGATTTTTTGATTTTAGTTTACATCAAGCGTAGCATTGCTTAAATAAGCCATGGATAAATATTATAATATTACTATTCTAATAAGTTTCTTAGTTTGGATCAAACACTGACACCTTTGCTTATTTCTACAAATGTCCATTGAAGGGAAAAGCTTAGTCATTTCTATCTTAAATTTAATTTTTTATTGAATCATTTTTACACAATTATCGCAAAGCACAATAAAAGCAGCGTGCTAGCTGAAATCTCAAATGCACGGGGTTTGTCTTAGATACTGACATAGGTGACCTGTTTCAGAAACTTCTATTCCACTGAAAATCAAAAATAAGTCCGTAATTAGCACTAAGGAATTCGTGTGCCATTTATTGTACTTACCTAAGTAATAGGTCTTTCAACATATAATTTTCGTAAATTTTATACTCCACATATTTTTATTTTATCAAAATTGATTTTTTATAAGTACAAAATCCTTACGTTTTTCATAGAAACGCGAAATACAATATTAATTAACCACTTTTTGTGGGATTGTTAAGACAACAAGATTTAAAACGAGGCACCACTGACTCATGTTAAGTGTTGATTGTCTATCTCTCTCAGTATCAAAAAACAAAAATGACAGCTACTGAAGTATAGATCAGAGTCTGAGTCGCGTTCTATAATACGGACCTTAATCTATCAAAAGCAGTAACAATGGTATAGAAAATATAAGCGATAGAGGAAACAACTATGTTTGACTTTGTTTTCAGATCCAAAGTAATGTATTAAGTATCAACCTTATATGACATAGTTAGCCAAGTTTTCTAATAAAAAATATTTTTAGAAATTGATTTTCCTTATATGAACGAAGTAGTTGCTATTCGTTCAATAAAAAACGGCAATTCATGTACCTGTAGTTGTGTCAAAGTACAAACTCGGTCTATAAAAATACATACAACACGCAGACGAAGTTGCGGGCATCACCTAGTAATAAATATATGAGCATAGTAAACATTTTTCAAGAACCTTATACGGGTTTGTTAGAGAAAGCTATTTAGTTTCATTGAGAGATTCCTTAATCAAGAAGTAAGGATTTTGATGTATGAAAAGCGGGTGGAATGTAAACGAACGAATTTATGTCTGCGATAATATACTTGTGTAGGTCGTGTTTTACATTATGTCCCTAAAGGTCGAGATTGATACCACTCATGTGTAATGGAGGGTCTGCAAGGGACGCAGTTCAATTACTGGATCTTTGACCATTTTTAATTTAAATGCGAAAATAAAACATCAAAAGACAACAAACATGAGTTGGCCGGAATATTTAAATGTAACCAAAAAAATCTTAGAAGAGGTCTTTAAGCTTTCACAATAGTTGAATTACTAAAACAATAGCACTAAAAATATACTAGCCGTAAAAAACTTAGCCCAGCTGCCATACCAGACGCAATGAGACTTTAAGGCGCAGAACCACCGTGCGCCGCGGTGGGTTAAGCTTCGCTTTGCAAGAAAATGTATGTGATGGTGTCCACCGCGACCCACGACCGCGTCTAGCATGAAATGACGTCATTGATTCACGCGTGGCTTGCTCGAATAAGCGCTGACATAGCTCAACGCCATGCAGGCTGTTCATGCGGCACACGGTGTTGCCACGCGGCGCATTTTAGCTACGTGGATAAGACCAAAATCTAATTTGAGCCTTATAATTTTATCTACTCAGTGAGTTTGACATTAAGCACAAATTATATTTTGATCTAATCCACGTAGTTGAAATGCGCCACGCTACAGTTGTACATAATCGTGGGTTTCAAATTCGTGTATAGCGTGTACTGCAGTGGAAACGTACACCCACGTTGACAAACCAATGAATCCACGCGGCTAAAATGCGCCGCTGGGTCTGCGGCCTTATTCTCCAGAAAGTTGATTGCCGAGGAAAACAAAACTTAGAAGTTTTACTTTTCTTTTGCATTCGACTGACGCTGACAAAATGATCTTGAATTACTAAAAGGACGCATGTCCAAATTCAAACGCAAGAGAAATGAAAACTTCAATGGATCCATTTTAATTTGTTGATTCAGAAGTCTATGCTCTTATTTGAGAAAATGCTAAGAAGTTATTTAATTGATCGAAGGAACAATTATCTACTTTGAAACTAACTACAAAGAAAATGATTGAATAAACCCTTTCAATCTACAAAGAAAGAGAAATTGTTCTTGCTATAATGTTCTTGCTATAATGTTCTTGCTATAATGTTTCTTTAAATATTACTTCACACAGTACTACACTACCTCCGCATATCTTTTACAATCCCATTGACCCTGAGTCCATAAGATGTCCCTAGAATTCTTTAATTAAGTCACAAGTCAAAACCATTTCCAATTATTTTTAACATTTTCTGAAATTGCAGTATTGTATTACGATGTATTTATTTCCTTTCTTCACAAGTTCCTTAGATTTAAGAAATATGGAGAAAAGAATTTTTTATTATTATTATGGGAGACATTGCTAACTCGCCTTTTATACATTATGTTTTTTATTGTTTATATGTTTATGTACTTTCATTTCGTGATGTGTAAAAAAGAACAATTCATTCAAAGTAACCTCCTTTCAAGTCGGGTAACAGAGCGTGTACCTGCTAGATAATTTTTAACTGAATCAAGTGCCGTAAGATCACATTCGTGCGCCAGAAATTCAGATTTGGTGCTTACTGAGACGTCTTGTCTTGACCGATGTTTTTGAGCGAGTCCAGCATGACGATGGCGTGCTTGCGTCCTTCGATCAGGGCGTCCCTCTTGGCACTGTTCAGCGACAGCTGGATTGTCAGCCTTTCCATCTGGTAGTTCTGCTCCTTTAGCCTGTAGTCATGACGCACGTTTTATACTAAGCAAAGAAGCGTCACGAATCCATTAACCATCCTATCTGTGGGGTTCACTCTACTGAAACGCTTTAAGTGCTAATATAATTGGCTAAATATTGAATTAAATTTGTGGTTAAAAGCGCCAGAGGGCTTTATAGAGGTAGTTGATGATATCGACACACAAATAAATAAGATGACAAAGAAATTCTACGTGAAATCCCATAGGTGCCAGACCTGGCTCTTCAGCTCACCAACCCGTTACAGTACAGCGCGTGACAAGTAATTTCATGAGAAGGTTCAGAAGAAATAGTTGCAAAAGGGACAAGATAAGCTAAAGCTCAAGGTGCAAGTGCTCCGGGAGGAGCGCAGTAAAATAAGAAATAACTCTAGCGCGTTACTAATATAATACCATGTTAGCTCCAATACCTCATGAGTATCTGATCGAAGTTAGAAACGAGCGTCGCTTTCTGCAGCTTCTTGCAGATGTCCATGATCTCATTCAGCTCCCAATGCACCGAGTGGTCGTCTAGACCACCACCACCGTCATCCTCCTCGGAGTACAATTCGTCCAGATTAGCTGCCTCCTACAAATCGGATACGACACAGGTATTCAGATGTTCAAGTTTAAAAATGAAACGAATAGGTCCTCACTTAATCGTTTTATACCCTGTTTTTTATTCTCAGAGACTAAATTGACATATGCAAATGTCAAATTTACAAATAATGATACCAGTTTTTTTTAATAGTGCTGTACCTAAATTGTCGATTTTTGAATCGAAACTTTAAAAAAACGCAATAATAATAATTTTGTCTTTATTAGATGATTAGCTTCTTAGTTTTCTATGATATTAACATTTTAAAAACTATTATCAAAATGAATTTATAATAAAACCTCTTTTGATGCTTATAAACAAAAAAGACAGTTGCCATCAGTGTTGTTCCCAACAGTAAAATACGACGATTCACGCTCTTATTTATGACAAAATCACTAAACTTTTAAGAAATACGGCACTTATTTAAATATGACAACAGCAAACAACTTTAAAAAAAGAAAAATTTATCGGTAACTATTCTATTAGTTATTCGTGTATGTTAGCGAAAAACACGGTAATTTCTATTTTTGATACGGCAACCCTAAAAACGCGGGACGACCTCAAAACTTTGCAAAAAGGGCTATCACAAAATGTCTGATTATCTATCAGACAGGCAGCCATGGGAATGAACTGCACTATTTAAAATTTGCAAAAAACTTTGCAAAAAGGGCTATTACAAAATGTCTGATTATCTATCAGACAGACAGCCATGGGAATGAACTGCTCAGCTCTAGAGTTATTTCAGATTTAGTTAAAATTAGTAAATAAGAAAATTTGTAATGTGATTTAAAAGAGCAACCTCAGAGTTTCTTGCCAGTTCTTCTCTGAGGAAGACTGCACCTTTGCGAATAGGCGTAGAGTCAGTAGGGTCAAAAGAACTAATGCGTATGTATGTATTTAAATCGTTTAATGTATGTTTGTATGTATTTCATTGTAATCTTGATGGCACAGCACTATTTAAGATTTGCAAAAAACTGGCAACCCAGGTATTGTCAATTTAGTCTCTGAGAATAAAAAACAGGGTATATAAAAGTGAAAGTGTGTATGTTTGTCCTTCCTTCACCTCGTAACAGAGCAACAAATCGATGTGATTTTATGAACAGGGATTATAAGAAGGTTGTTAGTTTTACACAAGGTTTATGAGACAGCTTAGTCAATACTTAATTCCACAAACAACTATGACTACAAGTATTTTATATTTCTGAAAACATCAAAAGTTTCCGTTATTTACCTACTTGGCGCTACAAGTCCGTAAGCCTGCTCTAAATTTGCCTACGTCATATGACATAACGATAATTTCCGACCGTGTGCAATATGGTCTGAAAAGCTATAAAAACTAGGATCATTTTCATTTTGCACTATGAATTGGCCAGAAGTATAAAAAGGTATTTTGATTCTGGTCTAAAGTTACATTTCTGAGTGCAAAATCTAATTGATTTCAGCTTTTTATAGCTTTTCCGGCCGTGTGCCATGCATTTTATCGTGATGTCATATTAACCATAGTAAGCAAATTTGAAGTGGGCTTACGGACTAAACGCAATGTACCGGGAAACCGATATCAGAATGCGATGTACACTGCTGGTTTTACGGTGTTATCATTGTTTTTTTATTGCAAAAATGGAGTGTTCATTGGGCACTTCGAATAAATACTATTATTTTAACGCAGAAAATTACCTATCACTGTTTATCACAAAACGTGAAAAAAATTTAAAATTTTCCTAAGAAAAATTCAGTTGGAAAATTATTTAGAGTGATGGTTTGAGTTCAAGGTTTCAGTTTATGCTAAGCTGTCCTTTACACCCTTAGTAAAACGAAGTAATACGGACTTGCAGGAACGAGTGCTTGTGACAAGTTCCGGTTGGAAGCAACAAGTGAACAGTAAACGAACTCCGGCGCCAATAAAGTTGTTTACTCGAGAAAAGAGACCGTGGCAGGGGAAGTTGCACCGGAAATGGCACCGCCCCGCTTCCGGCAGCCTACAGGCCCTAGCAAGATGCCCTTTATAAATCTCTTCAAGGCTCGATTTCACATCACCAATAATGAATTTAACAAGTTAGTTTTATTTCCTATAACTTCGTCAGCGAAGTTCCAATGATACTGCCTCATATTTTATACATATGATCCTTACTTAACATGCTTACCTCCTTTCTTATAAGTTTGGGAAAGGAATCGTTTAGGTAGGCGACTTCGCGGCGAACTAACTTTAGCGTTCTCGCTCGTTCTTTCATATTAGCCTTTATTTCCTTCTCCAATTTGTTGAATTCAAATTTTCGGTCGTCTAAATACTCCATGGCGAGTTGCCCCATTTCCGTGGCGCCCATCAGACACTTTCCCTGCGCTCGGCAATCCAGCTTCAAAGCTTCCAATACCACGGTGAAGTATGATGAATCCTTTAAACACATTTTATTTCAATTTTAGTGGTAAAACAAACTAAAATTTTGATAAAATAAAATAAAGGATGGGCAGATCCAACCCGGTTTTGACCGAAAAGAAGAATTTAGTGGTACAGGCCCGCACCAGGATTTGAACCCGTGACCTTTCGATCACAAGTTCTGCTCATTACCAACTGGGCTATCACTGCTTTTTATTTTTCCCAAATTCAAAACGAACTACACGAATACCCACTCTTACATTACTGTGATACATATTCAGACATCTTACATAACTCCTACATATTTATATATACTCTTACGAGTATTTATTTGCTGTATAAGAATCGGAGGACTTCATATTTATAATAGTTACACTCGTTTACACTTATAAACGAAAAAATGAACTCAGTTCTTACTTAATCAACTTCTAAGACGCGAAATAGGCGACCTCGTGAAAGTGAGCATTGACACTACTTTTTTTCCATATTACGTAATTTTATATTGTCAACCGAGACAGTTATTCAATTTCCCTTCAGCCGGAGCTTCGTAACCAGTTACAACGGAAACATAATTCGTTCTTGTTCGATACTAGTTACGTAGAAATACGTTTTTTTCCTTACATGAAAGGGTTTCTGATTCGTAACCGGTTACAAACAACACATGATTCGTCTTCGTACGATACCAGTTACATACGTGGAAATGTTTTTTTTTTCTTACAAAGCTATTGCGCTACCCTAAAACTTGAATGCAAACAACATGTCAACAGAAGGTAAAAATTTCATGAAATTTATAGAAAATGGAAGACTTTGATACGTGTGATGTTTTTAATAATATAAAAAATCCGGTTTGTATTTGGCTTTATTATAGTAGATTCAATTAAACATAAATGCGTCTACTTGCATTCTTTGCTGATAAAAACAAAGGATTATTTTTAACAAAAAATGAATATAAACAGTAATAAATAACTTTAAAACTTGAAAGAAAACGGAGTTATAATTTCAATGCAGTGACGAAGAGTTATTTGGTTTGCATTTAGTTTAGTTATTGTGCGATTGATTTCGTTATCAATTTCTACATACTTACCAAATTTTTTGACTTTTTGGTGTTTTTTTTTAAAGATGTCCACGACTTGCGTTTCTTTGCTCAGTACATCTAATAAATTGGCCACAGTCGGTTTCCTTCGTCCAATAAACCTGTTTAGTAGGGTGGAGTAATTTTTTTTTCTGAATTTTAAGTTTCCTGGTTTCTCAAATAGTGATCCATCATAATGGAAATGTTCATGCAAAATACCAGCTTTCTAACTCAATATCTTGAGGTGGCGCATTAGGTATGAAGGTAGAAAAATATGAAAAAAAAAGAATTACATATAAACATTTATTTCTGACAATAATACTGTATATTTTACTGAATCATTATTTAATACTACTAGTACAATGAATAACTATATTAAATTACCATAAAAATTACATTTTAATGTTTAGTATCAGAAGTCCCAGTGTCTTCTTTTTGACGGAAATACTGAGATTTGGTGTCAAAAATAGGTATTTCTTGCCTGGATTTTAGCCTAGTACGACTGAAACCATCTCAAGCATCGGATCCACAAACAGACGCCGAAGCCTCAGTTACAAGTTTGACACACCTTTCGACTGCCTGAGTATGGCAAGGGTACTTCCCGATATCAAACAACTTACCTTCAGATGCAATTTTTGTAGTAATTTCCGAGTCGCTGTATTTCATTGTTACAGGAGGTTCCGTTATCTTCTCTTTCGCCCATTCCATCAAATCATAATAGTTTGTCGCATCTATTTTTAGTATTGTATTTGACTTGATATCAAACCAATTTGGTGCGTAAACTTTCATGATGAAAGTGACCAGTTCTTTCAAATTATTTGTCGGTTTAGCTGTGCCAATATACAAGCGAAGAATCCTGTTAGCACAAGTTAGCCATCGAAAATGGGCTAGTTTTCCTGGGTCTATGTTAGCTAAGTTTGGTGGAACTGTACCAGAAGACATAGCAGAACATATCTGATAAATGTATTTTTGATCAGTGGTCGACAAATCAATATCCAGATCCGGCAATTCGGTGGAGATGGGTTCGAATGTTTCAGTTTTTATGTAAAGACACTTATCAAGCTGTTTTCCTAACCTGACAATGACTCCATTTTTCCGACCAGTATTAACAGCAGTACCATCGCATCCATTGCCACCAAAGAAGAACGAAATTCATATTTGTTTTAAAGAAAGTCGACAATATTTTTCTCAATATCAGCCGCTTTACCCGAATCAATAGAAAGATGACCGATGTATTCAGAATTAGGTTCTGATATGATTGAGATATGTTCTTCAACTATAATCTTCCTTTGGGATATATTATTAGCCTTATTTATAGTCAAAGTTTTGTCCTTACGACCATCAAAATAAATAGCCGTTAAAGGTTCGTGTTTTTCTATAGATTGCAATTCTTTACGAATCTTCTGCCGTTCTGCGTATTTTGCTTCGGTCTACTACTTTTGATGAGTCCTCAGTACTGATAACATTTAAGTCAAGTAACGCAGCATATCCTTGTACTTTTGATAATATAAAATCAGCCTAGACACGACATGTTGATGTAATTGTGGGGATAGATGCTTTACTCCAGATTGCTTCAATATCGGAAGCAATCATTTCACATAAATCTTTGACTGAAGGGTCCTTCCTTTCCATTATTCATTTCGTTTCTAATCCATAAGTAGTATTTAATCACATCACAATATGTTGGTAACATGTTATCACATTTGATTGGATCACCAAATATTGGACACCGGAAATCTTTACGCGTTTTAGGCATTTTTAATGAAAATTTACTTAACGTTGGCACTATTTCAAAACCATATATTAAAGTTTTATAAGAAAATACTATATTTGCGTTCAAGATCACACTTAGACGAAGTTAAAAACAGTAGGCTTATAAGTAAAAATATTAGTTTTTTTGAAACTATTATCTCAATGCGCCACCTGAAAATAAAGTCGTAGACCTTTGACTTTTTGCATGCATAAAGCTTTTACATATGGTCACCAATTAATAGTACAGGAGATTTGAAAAGAGCAAAAATTTTTTTTTTCATTTGTTTCACTCCACCCTACTGTTTAGGCTTCTGTGCCAACCTTCCACATTGTTAGTACTTCGGATTTTTTCTTCTGAGCAACAGCAAACTTATTCAAGGTCAGTCTTCTTCTTCCACTGGTCTTTTAAATATTGATTAAATTTATCAACCTCCAAACCAAGCGGGCTCATTTCCATCACGTACTGTAAGCTTCTTTGAAAATACTCCTTTGGTAGGCGTGCGAGACCTGGGCATCGCACAATGTGTTTCCTTTTAACTGTAGTCGTCATATTCAAAGATTTGGCCTTTCTGAATAAACATTGATTGAGATGATAAAAACATCCTTTTACTTCGATTTTACGGAACACTTTTCGAACAGCTTTCATATCATAGCAGCGACCTCGAAGTCCATCCGTAGTAATTTTATCGAATTGCCAGTAAGGTAATTGTGATTTTATTAAGCGAAAAATCACTTCATACGTCAGGAGTTTTTTATTCGGAAGTAAACAATAAATCAACGGGACAATCGATATGGAAATTTCGTCATAACCGTCATATAGATTTGTGTGAATTCTATTGGGCACGAAATAAACGTGCCATCCCTCAGTATATGTTTAAATCTTCGAATTAGTGATCTAATATTGTTGTCACAAAATAAAATTATTTTATCGTCATCATCTTCACATTCTGCCATGCGAAAATTCAGGTTTTTTTCAGCAGGGGTATTCAGGAGCGTTCGACTATCGAGAACGGATCGAAATTCGATCCGTTTTCGAATGCCTTCGACTCACCGTATTCTGCAGCGTTCGGCTCGATCCGAATGTCAAATTTGACATTCTAATTCGGATCCAAATTCGGAAAGTTCACGATTGCTTCTGAGCATTCGACTTACACATGTAAATAAAAATTTTGTGCTAGAATCAAGTTAAAATTCAGTTTTACGTTACAATCCGAGTGAGAAATAAAGAAAGAGCAAAACAAGGACCGGAGACAATGTCTTCCAACATGGAGATAAGGGATTTTTCTAATACTTTTCAAGATACCAATTTTCAAAACATATATCATTTAAAAGTCGCTTCCTTGCGAATATCTCACTTTGTTGAGTAATTTGTAAACATATTATCCACCAACCACCAAGATATTAGCCATTCCCGTGGAATTCAAAGTAAGTAAGGTGTAATTTAAAATACAGATTCTTGCCTTTATTTTCACAAGATACAGAGGCATCGGAGACTCATTATTAAACAAAAATTGTGGTAAGATCTTGTTACAAATAGCTCTAATTTTTTTTACAGCCTTGCACTTTCTGGCACAAGATAGTTAACAGAAATTTTGTAACAAAGGGCCAGGCATCAATGTCTACATCAATAACGCAAACAACTCAGGCACTGAATGCGCCAGAAGTTATGAGGATGTGGATGTGATTTCATAGCATTCACTATCAAGTAGGAAATGTTTTGTTAAAAATAAGATTTGCTTATCTGTGTAATTCTTTATCCTTACTTATTAATATTATAAATGCGAAAGTAACTCTGTCTGTCTATCTGTCTGTCGTCTTTCACGCCTAAACTGTTGAACCGATTTTGATGAAATTTGGTACAGAGATAGATTAGAGCCTGGGAAAGGACATAGGCTACATCTTATCCCACAGTTGGGCACGATATAACCTATAGGCGGAGTCGCGGGCGGAAAGCTAGTTGCTTATAATTAACTTTATATTTAAATTGCCTTCATAGAAATAAAATAACTAGATATATGTACTAATATCCAAATTTTTGACTATTTTCAGAGTATTCAGGCTACCCAACCTAGCCTGATGACCCCGATTTCGCAGGCTGACATGAACAGTCCTGAAGAAAAATTTAATAAAATGCACATGAAGTCCATAAACTGCATCGAAAGGTGTTTGGAGTATTAAAAGGCCTTGGCGTTGTTTTACAAATAAATTGAAATCACTCCATAGTTATTGGGCTGACTGGGCAAAAATCACAAACATGATATGTAAAATGCTCATAATACTTATTTCTTAACTCTCGAGGTAAATGGTTCTGAGAGCACTTATGCTAGTACCTACTGAATGCTCTGCTTATCCCCATTAAGAACATCCCTACTAATATTATAAATGCGAAAGTAACTCTGTCTGTCTGTCTGTCTGTCTGTTACCTTTTCACGCCTAAACCGCTGAACCGATTTTGATGAATTTTGGTACAGAGATAGATTAGAGCCTGGGAAAGGACATAGGCTACATTTTATCCCACAGTTGGGCACGATATAACCTGTAGTCCACGCGGGCGGAGCCGCGGGCGGAAAGCTAGTTTACTTATGAAGATTGACTGTGTCTATTTTTAAGTAGTTTAGCATACTTTATTGTTCACTTGCGATGCAAACCTTTTTTTTTCTGTGATAGTACTTATTGCAAGTGTATATAATTGTATTGTTACTTATTAAAAAAAATCTTGAATAAAACTGAACATATTATAATACACAGTTTATTTAAATCGATTGGGTTTATTTACAACAGTAGTTAGGTATTCTTACAAACATTGAATACTCATTTCTCATTAATAACAATAGTTAAGTAGTGGAACAGTGAGTACCTAGAAGCTAAATTATTAAACCCTATTGTAGCTTCATATTGTAGCTTCAACACACCATCTTAAACAGATTAAAAACACATAAGTATCCTACTAATATTTTAGATACGAAAGCTTGTAAGTATGGATGGATGTTTGTTCCTTCTTCACGCTAAAACTCTCGGACGGATTTTGATGAAATGTCCAATTAATATAGCGACGTCGGAATAGTACATAAACTGTAAAATTTCCCAAATTCCTACGGGAATCAGTATGTTGTACGTTTCAAGTTAGTTTCAAGAAAACACAAAATAAACCGCCACAACAAAGCAAAGCAAGATCTTGACACTTTACATCTCGTTTACAAAGACATTTCGTAAATTTTAAAACAAGTTTTTATAATGAAGAATTATTAAGGTTACTATGGTTAAAAACCATTTAAAAAGTAAAACTATATTTTCTCTAGGCCAGAAATTCATCTAAGAATTAAATTAAAGAAATAAAATGATATTTTATAAATGTTATAATTTTTCATTCACTCAGTTATTCGTTCAATCAAATCTATTATCTCCGTAAATGCTTGCATAAACGTGTTATCTATGTCACATAGTTTCCGAAGACGGAAACGAGTCGAAGACGAATCGAACGTCGTTGTGAATAAAGATTTCCGTGGCATTCGACTCGTCTTCGACTCGAGTCGAATTCGGAAAATAGTCGAACGGAAAATAGTCGAACGCTCCTGAATACGCCTGCAGGTATCATTCTTTCGACGAATTAAAGGAACGAAATATTCTCGGTGTCCCTAGAACTTTTTTCTTTCATTAAAGAAAAAATCCTGTTAATTTTAATATTTTCATATTTCGGGATTTCAGGATTTCTTGTAAAATATCAATACCTTCATTTTCAAGCTTACACACCACGACATCATACTGCTTCTGTAGGGACTCCAAGTTAGTACTAGACTTTTCCTTCAAATTACTAATTCCCTTCAAAATTTTATTTTTTGCAAAATCTTGCTTGCATTCATCTTGGTGTATATTATCTTTTTCAATTTAGTTTTTATCATTCAGAGTAATACTCCCCTGACACCCACTGTTATTATTATAACAGAGCCAGAAACTATCACCATTAGAGTATTGTTTTTTCCAGTGATATCTTCTACCATTGCTCAATATAGATCTGCGTCCTCTCCTTGTTGAAATGGAGTCTACTTCTCTGTCATTCATTGTTATAACCTAAGATCGGCACATTTTTTTATTCCAACAATATGATATGCGCAAATTAGGATTTCATTTCACTTTTAAGAGTTCAATTTAATTTTAGACAGTAACGGCTTATTGACAAATTATTTAGTAAATCTTTGATTTCGGGAACAATACGAGCAAAAATACGATAAGCGCAAATTACTAATAGTAATGTGTCTACGACAACGATAATACGATAGAAATGGAATAATGACAATTTTATGAACTGTAACATGAACTGTTACTGTTATAACTAATCAGCCAGTTATTTAAAAGTTTCCATAAGTGGTCTAAAGATTTCGATATGATAGCAACCTCTAAAGAGGTTTGTGATATCAAACTGGTTACTTGCAAAGAATACAAATTACCCTTTCGTAACTTATCACATTTCCTTCTACTTTCATGTAAGGAAAAAAACTTATTTATATGTAACTAGTATCGAACAAGAACGAATTATGTTTCCGTGGTAGCGGTTACGAAGCTCCGGTTTCGTAGACGGCCGAAGGGTAAAATTTTGTCATACGCACAGAATTCTTAGTTTGTTAAAAATAGGTACTGTGATTTGTTTATTCACTGGAGTGGTCGTATATTCATTCACTGATACACTTACCCTTTAAATATACTAGTAGAGTCAGTAAGCAGATCAACATTTTTCTACTAGATTAAAGCAAGCCACTTGTTATGATTGTTTTTTAGGTTAAAATAAGCCGATAAAGATCGGTAGCCCTTGAAAATATCCCCTCTGAACTGGGAGGGGGAGGGTGAAAGAGGTGCTCCACCCGGCATTACTTCAAAAGATATTACCACTCATTTGTAGCTACCAGGTTAAGTTTGGTATGGTTGTCGTATAATTCAACGACAAGGAATTCATTTCTGGTATTTATTTTACAAAGGTTTTTTAAATAATCGCAAAAATATAAAATTGTAATCACAAAAAAACCTATCGCAGCCTATAATTCATAGGGGATATTTTCGAGGGCTACCGATCTTTATCGGCTTATTTTAACCTAAGGAATAATCATACCAAAGTGGCTTGCTTTAATCCAATTTTTTAAACCCAACTCATTTTTGCCCGCTTACTGACTTTACTAAACAATCAAATATTCATGAATCAACTAGCGAGTGAGTAACTTAGCCCGTAAAAGGTTGTTGATCAAAAAACTAAACAATTCCGTGAATTAAAATTTACGTGAGAAGAGGTTTACCTTTTTGAGTATGTCAAGTATCTTTTTGTACATGACTTTGATGGCAAGTGCAGCATTTTTCTTGATGTTAGCGCGCTGTACATAATTAGCGACGGCTTGCTCTTTCTTTTCAGCTGGCAGTTTCCCTCCTATCTCATAAATTAAACGATCCCGCAACTCTGCTGCTTCTAGCTACATAACAAAACGACTATAGAATAGAAGAAACAAATTTAAATAAAACTCTACAACAGTTGTTTACTATTCTCATTATAAGGACTGCATAATAAATTTAATATGTTTATGTATAGTCATTGTATAAGCCACAGAATTTAGCACTATTAAATATTATGTAGAGAAACGGTAGTTTTAGATTACAAGTAGGTAAATCAAAGTTTCACTCTTTTGGGATATTTTTTTAAATGACTTCTAAGTTACCTAGTACTATTATTTATTCTGTGCCTCTAATTTCTTCTGCCTGTAATCAGAGGTCATTTAAAAGAATTCTAAATAAGCGTTCCGTTAGAATTCCACTACGCAAATTCAAATGTTACTAAAGTTAGGTATATATGGGCTGTAGTCTAGTGTTTTTATATCCATTATTTGTTACAGAATCTTTTTTTGTGTTAAGTTGATCACTCTTATGACTAATACGATGTCAACAAGCTTTGAGTATGCAGAAAAAGTGAAATTGATAGCGATGGAACAAATTAAACAAAATATTTCCGGATTTAACTCTAGCTGGTTGGGAGAGCATATCCGACGACACTACTTTGGTTGGACATAGGTTTTTTTTCTAAATCGAGAAAAAATTACCTTATCACCTTTTTGGAGAATCTTTCTGGATTGTTTGTTTTAATATGGGTACACAATCGTCGGTGTTCTAACGGCTAGCGGGTAGGATTCGTAAGCCAGAGGTACCGAGTTCCATCCGCAGCGCTGCTATGTACTAATATTTCATTTTATGCGTTGTGTAGGTACATTAGTTACACACTAACCGATGGGAAAACATTGTGAGGAAACCTGCACGTTTAGGCGACTGGATGTGTAGCCATGATCCAATCTGGTCAGGTTCCCTTGTTAGTAGGGTCACGGAGGTCAGGTAGCAGACGCTCCACTGTAATGACTACCAACCAAATCTTGGATCAGGTCAAGCGTACCCCGAAACAGAACTATGCGCTAGGAAGAAGATTATAGGTTCACAACACATAATAATCTACCATTAAATAAGTTGTAACGACTATCAATATCAGTGGACATACCTGGGCCAGTCGGAACCTCTCCATTTTCTTTTTCTTTATGAATCTGATTCTATCCAACTGCTTCCTTTTGTTGAAATTTTCTTGGTATATACTCTCCAGAACTTTCTGTTAATGTACAATCAGAAACATTCTTTTAAATAGGTATTAGACAAAACACCTAATTTGCGCAGCAATCTATCTAGTTCTCAAATTAGGTATGGGTCCTATGGGTCAAAACCGAATTATCAAACATGTGTATCTCGCGTATTGTTACTAGAATTAATGGAAATAGATACTGTTTTAAAATCTAAAGTAAATAAAAAAATTGCCCTTACATCTGCCGGGCTATTCATGTACATGAGTTGCAATCTTCTATGCTCCTGAAAGGCATTGCGGAGGAACTGCTTGTCCCCGTATACGATGACGCCCAGCTCCTCTCTCTTGCCGTTGATATCCCTCCGGAGATTTCGAATATCTCGGGAGTACCTCTTCTTCTGTTTTGCCAAGTCCCCCTCATGGATTTTACGATCGCGTTCTGTACAAAGGAGGCAAAACTTAAGGCCTTAAGATACGTGAATGACATTTACGAAACCACACTTGTAACCTTGTTGGTAAAAACAACGCCATCTAGTTGTTTTGAATAGGCACTGTTTAGATTTGTTCATAGATGAAAGATTTCAAAAGGCACTGGTCAATGTACTGGTAGAATGTACCTAATTTACGAGTGCATCTGAAATGTTGATTTCTTTTCATGGCATTGATTTAGAAATCCAAGATCATGATGACGTCAAGCATTTTTTTTGCATTCTTATAGGGTGTTGATGTTTTGAAACACACGACACAAGTTTCAAGAAGCAGGAACGAGGTCTCTAAACCATAAGCTAGCCGACTTTATAATGGGTTAAAAATATTGCAAATTTTTTTTTCAGGCGCTTTTTTTTCTATGAAAATGTGGGAAAAAATGACAGTTTAGGTTAGGACTATGGTCTAAAAAAAGAGTAAAAAAACAGCCACTAACTTATTTTTATCACCTACTCCCACCTACCTACTTACTCGTAAATATACCTATCAACCAATGCTACAAAATGCTCTACAAAACAATAGCACACAAAAATAAGCTAGAAGGTAGGCAGACGGGTATTACGGGATGGAGCGGGGAGGGCGGCGCGCGGGCTGCGGCGGTATTCTTCCTCCCCCAGTAGTAGCCATAAGTAACTTATGTACTGAATAAAGCACATTTAACTAATACTTTTGTCTCTATCTTTTGCACTAAAATATTTCTCAAACACCTCTTTATTTATCAGTTCTTTATTATAATCCTTAGGTCTAGGTTTTATAATACCATTATAAAAAGTAAAATACAAAAGCAATAATAAAAACCTAACCTAGTGTGCCGCCGCCGGCGACGGAGCAGGGCCCAAGCTAGGGGTTGTTAGAAATCTCCTGACAACGCGTGCCTTCTGTACCTGACTCTTGATCCAGCCACCTAGCGAGATTGTTATTAAGTTATCATTATCACAGTAGCCGCAGAGCGCCCATTGCTATCATTGTATTATTATATTTGCACGCGCTGGAGGCCAATTCTGACAACGTTAAATTAAAATGGTGTCTCTATGCTAGTATTTTTTTTGCTGTTCTTGTTACTAGTACATCAAAAAAACATTACCATGGAACACCATTGATACTCCATTAAGGCTTAATATTAGCAGACAATTCTGCCAATGCCAATGCTCCCAGGAGTTGCTTTTCAAGTTCCTTACTATTAGAGTTATTTTTTAAAGTATTTTGACGTTATTTATTACATGGATGTAATTATAGGTATAATTATGATGAAACCGAATAACTTCTGAAACCATTAAACTAATCTCACACACCCACGCCCACACACACACACACACTTACACACAACTTTTAGTTATAAATAATTTTTGCTAAGACTTTTAAAAACCATTTGATAACAGTTAATTAATATTAGGTAATGTAAGCTACGCGGGGGCTCCTGGAGATCTGCAATACAGGTTTAGACCTAGCGTAGGCTCCCAGGCTCCTCCTACTCTTCTTGAAATATGTACTATTTTTGCTAACTACTTTATTATTATCACTATTATATTATTATTATCACTATTATAACACTAAAGGCAACAAAAAATTTAAAAAAACTATTATGATAAATTTACATTAGCAGAATTGGCTCCCAAGACTCTTGCTTATCAAGTTCCTTACTATTAGAATTATTTTTTAAAGTATTTGGATGCTATTTTTTACATTTCCATATTTTATTTAAAAAACGCCTGATAAAAAGCTAAAGTCCATAAATATCATTTGTTATTTCGGTTAGCTTATGATTTAAAGATCTCGTTCCTCCTTCTTGAAACTTCTATTATAGTCCTCTATGCAAGGTCTAAGTTTCATTTCTGGTGAATAAAAAAAAACTACAATGCCACAAGGTTGCATAGGCTTTTGACAAATAAATCAAATAATCAATGCAATGCAAGTAAAAAAAAGTCTTTTATTTGGTGTTAATACTCGGATAACCAAATTAAAGTCTTTTAGTATTTGTGACAAAAGTGGGCAGAATTAGACGATGGGCCAAGTAATCAAATTCAAGCCAAAGGTATAGATGAACTGTATCTCGAGAACTATTCGTCCGATTTCATTACTGTTTTTTTTTTTAACTTTTTTGTCTTTGAACTGTTTCGGTAAAGTCAACCATTACTTAGAAATTAAAAGAAACCTTGAATTTTTTTTACTTCTTTACTAAACAGTTTTTTCAAACAAGTTTTTACAGAATATCACACACATTAGAAAAAAAGCTACAAACAAAAGATGTAATGTAATAAATTATCTTTAATTTGATGTATTACTTGTATGGATCGGATGGCTGAAAACACATGCAAAACATAAACTTGTGTTCACTTCCGTTGAAACTTACCGTTTACTAATTTGCATACGAAAGGAACAGTCCAAGAAATATAGAAAAATTGAGGAATTAAATCGTGTAGTTTTAAAAGTTGCTTCATTATGAAGGGGTGGGTCTCCTGAATATAGCTTAATAAAGTCCTCTCTAAAATAAGTGCCGCGCGGGGTGGCAGGGAGGAATAAAGGTCCCTTTTTTAAAGTTTTTTGCTTATAACTTGAAAACGGTCTACTTTAGCCAGTACACTTTTCAGTATTAATTATTAAACCACATTAAATTTTCCACATTTTTGTCTTACACACTATTTCTGAATAATTCACACTTACATAGTTTGTGAATTTGTGGCATATGTATGTTACATAAAAACGAACGTTTATTACAAAATCTGCAAATTTACTTGCCAAATTATGTATTTATTTAGCTTTACGCCCGGGACTTCGTTCCCGTGGGAATTTTGGAAAATTATGTAGCCTATGTGTTAATCCCGGGTATCAGCTACCTCCATACCAAATTTGATCAAAATCAGTCCAGCCGTTCTCGAGTTATAAGTGTTGTAACAAACACGACTTTCTTTTATATATATACTAGCTTTTCGCCCGGGACTTCGTTCCCGTGGGAATTTCCCCGTCAATTTTCCAATGTTTTTAATAGTTATTCTGCTATTCGGGACGGAGAGAAATACAACAAATCAAAAACCATGGAAATCGGTCCAGCGGTTCTCGAGTTATAAGTGTTGTAACAAACACGACTTTCTTTTTTATATATAGATACTAGCTTTTCGCCCGGGACTTCGTTCCCGTGGGAATTTCCCCGTCAATTTTCCAATGTTTTTAATAGTTATTCTGCTATTCGGGACGGAGAGAAATACAACAAATCAAAAACCACGGAAATCGGTCCAGCCGTTCTCGAGTTATAAGTGTTGTAACAAACCCGACTTTGTTTTATATATATAGAAGATAGATATATATATACCTTAGCCATTTTCAAAACTTTGCTGAGGAGGCACTTTGAACTGGCTTGCAATTATTAGTTCCTTGTCGTCGAGTGATAGTCGGCTGGGTTGTCTCTATATAGTATTCCTTATGTGTTTTTTGTTATTATTATTTTTCCTTGTGTAGAATGTTATTACTTTTCCATTGTGTATTTCCGTAAGGTGTATGTTATGTATAGTATATATATTATATGTATTTATTTGTGTTAGGTATATTGTATGTGTGTAATGTAGTTTATGTAGGTAAGTATATTTATGTATGAATTTATGTATGTATTTTTGCACCCACACTTATATGGTGTAATTTCATCTTCTCCATACCCAAAGGTTGCCGATAAGATATTGCTTCTTAGCAATGGGGCCGCCTTTTGTACCCTAACTTTATTACTGTTCATAATGTAACTTTTACTCTGTCTCATGTTCTGTAATGTTGGTGTGCAATAAAGTATATTTGTATTTGTATTTGTATATATATATATATATATAAGATAAGATAAGATAAAATTGATACTATCGATAGTCCTATCGATATGTTTACTTTTTATCAAGGTCAACTATCGGTAGTCAAACCACGTCAAACTATCGATAGCTGTGCAACACTAACTGACACATGTCAATGACAGGCAGCGAGGGGGTTTACAGGGCGACGCGACGGGGGCCCGCAAACAGCACGCGAAATCCATGATTCTAAAATGAGAAAATATTGCTTTTCACGGGACTTACGCAATAAAAAAATCTGTCAAGTAAAAATGATCATTTTTTACCCGACTGTGCGACGCAAAGGTGTTTATCAGCATATGTATGTAAGTATGTGGGTTTGTACCTTTGTGGCACTATTTAGACCAAACGCGTGGGCCGATTTTGATAAATTTTACGTCGTTGGATTCGACATAATGGTGCAAATGTCATAAAAAGTATAAAAATTTGTAAAAATCAAAATAGCCGATTTTGGACGCCATAATGTGAAAAATAAAAAAATTAAAATCGATGAACTATGTCAAATGGGGTATCGTTGAATAGGTATTTGAAAATCATTGTTAGGTTTCTCATATCGTTTTTCAATTAAAATTACCGTTTAGGATCTAGAACGATTTAAAGTTAGTTAGTAACGATTTTCACTTAAATATAGGCTTTAATGCGGAAATTGTTAAATTTTTATGCAAGTAAGATATACTATATACAACTAATGAGAAAATAAATAAACAAATATGAATTACTGACCCTAACTAAAAAGTGTAAAATAAAATAAATTAATTTAAAAAATAAAAAAACCCGACTGCGTAATAAAAACTGAAGAGAAATGATAATTTTATACGTTATGAAAACGTATGAGTCACCGACTTCAATCCCAACAACAGTTCGCAAATTTCACTCATTTATTTAGATGATGTTCTGGGTTGTAGTATTTTTTGTTTTTGTTAATTTTTTAAAAGCGCTGAATCATTTTCGATAAAATTTATGTGGGACCACCTCTGGAGTATACTCCTTCGAAGAAAAAAAGAATTTTGAAAATCGGTCCATAAGTGGCGGAGAAATCGGTGAACATAATTTTTAAAAAATTGAATAACAAAGATTTTAACAGTCGGGACTCATTATTAGGATGCCGGATTTTTGATGGGTCTTTTTTTTTCAATTTTTAAGACCTTTCCCTGGATGTAACAACTAATTAAAGCAGTTGCGCCGTTATGAAGAGAATTTGCAAAATGTAACGATATCATGCTCTCTTTTGAGTTTTTTTTTGAAATGCTATTAGTCTAAATTAAAATTATGTTTAATACAAAATGTTCAGAATGCTTTTTTCTATCCAACAGTATTTTTTATGTGTGGATTTTCAATAGCAGATTCGTCATCGTCAACAATTTGAGTTGAATGTTCGCGAATTTCAGCATCACCTCTCTTAAGGCCTTAATGCCTACCAGCCTTATCCTTATTTTAATATAGAGGTAATAAACGCCATCCTTATTATCCTTTTTAAATTTTAATATTATATTTTTTAATATTATAATTTTATGTTTGTAACTCTTTCACGCTCAAACGGCTGGACCAATTTTGATAAAATTTGGTACGAAGGTAGCTGACACACTGGATTAACACATAGGCTACATAATTTTCCCAAGTTCCCACGGAAACGAAGTCCCGGGCGGAAAACTAGTATGCTATATAAACAATGTACAAATGTTTTGATTCTGGTGTATTTTGTTGAATATGACCGTGACTCTGTGATGACTCTGATCGACAAAGCAAGTGTGTTATGATTGGTTTTTTTTTAAAGATATTAACATCCACAGACTTAATGTCCGTGCCCTTGTCTCGATTAAGTTTTCTTGTTAATACTTGCTTTTTTTAAATATTATACTATACTTTCCATATTAGTTTCATGAGATGTAATGTTATGATTGTTTCAAGTGGATAAAATCACTTGATATTCTTATTTAAATTAACTTGCTCAATATACAATTATTATAGATACTTACTGTAATATTCCACTAGCAGACCACTGCACTGTTAAGACTACTACTTACTCGAAAAATGATGCACCAATTTAGAGGCCTGCTACCGCTGCTATGCCTAGCCTGGATAATGTGGGTACTACTAAAGTTTTGTCCTACAAGAGATTTTATTGTTTTAATAGCTTTATTTGTTGCTAAATATATCTCATAAAGGACCATATCGAAAACTGTCCTTCATAAAAGTTGAAGGGCATATAATCCTGCATAGAAAAAGACCAAATTAATTGTTTTTGGACCACCCGTTCCGTTCTCAATGCTTAAGATCATCAAAGTTGGATAAAGGATCTAGCAGGCTAAGCAAACAAGAGTGGACCCCAACGACAGATTTGATCATTCTTTTAGGTGGTGTACTGGCAGACCCTAATAACACTCTATGCTTAATATCAGTCCTCGATCTTCTTTTGTTTTCAAATTATTTAGGATAATTTCAAAAAATCAGGGTATCACTTAAAGTGTCATATTTTGAAAACTGTCAAGGAACCCCGCACAAAATGTTTGGGAAAAGTCGTTCGGTCGATTTGGCTGAAATTTTGGGATAATATAGCCTTTATATCGGTGATCAATTTTGCAAAGTTTCACAGTTAAATAATGAACAGTTTTTTTTTTAATGCTTAAACTAGAAACATCATTTTCATGTTAAGTCAATATAGGTGATATCTTTTTAAAATTTTTTTTAGTTGGTAGGTACCACAAACTGCTCTATAGCAATTACTCCTCCGCATTGGGAATCATTACTTAGTGTTTTATATCCCAAGTAACAATTTATTAATTATTCTAGTGTCAGCCAGCTTTCATCGCGCCGTTCCATCGCAAATAAACAAACATACATAGAAAATAATATAATATCAAAGAGAGTGACAATGACAACTCATTGATTAACCGACTTTCAAAAAAGAGGAGGTACTATGTTCGACTGTATGTATATATTTTTTTAATGTATGTTCACCGAGTTCTCCGCCATTTGTGAACCAATTTTTCAAAATATTTTTTTAAGCTATTGCATAGATTTTATCGCGGGCCTTGAGCGCGGGGACCGAACCCAGAAATTCCGTAACGAAAAAACCTAACACCCCCCACCACGACGTCTGGTCTCTTGCATCGTCTAACATCGTTTCAGTTCGGCAGTCTTCGACACGGTGTTTGTGTGCGTGTAACAATAATAATAATATTATAATAATAATAATATAAATAATAGTAATAATAATAATAATCCCCAGAAATGGGAGAAGAAAATGGTTTTTCTCAAATATAATAATAATAATAATATTAATAAAATGAAGTTGCTCCGATCCGGACGAAAATCGGTATCTGGGGGGTTTGGGGGTCGATGATTCCGAATATCGGGTCACTTTTTCGATTCCACCATTTTCCAAGATGGCCGCCATACAAGGAGTGGTGAGGCGAGGCCGCAGGCCGAGCCGAACCACGACACCACGCTGCGAGGCGAGGCCGAAGGCCGAGCTCCGCGTAGGGCGTAGCCCGGAGCGTCCCCCCCCCAAATCCAAGATGGCCGCCATACAAGTTTAGATTCTAAAGGTGAGGCGAGGCCGAAGGCCGAGTCGAGCCGCGCATAGGGCGAGGCCGAAGGCCAAGCTCCGCGTAGGGCGAAGCCCGAAGCGTCACCAAGCATATTACCCGCCGACCGCCATCCGAAAATTTCATATCCGCCATCTTGGATTTTAGTTGGGGGAATCGTGACGCGAAGGGCAAAGCCCGGAGCGTCTCGATTCCTCCCACCAAAAATCCAAGATGGCGGATATGAAATTTTCGGGCATACCGATATGGGTGTCGTTTAATAGGTTTTCGAGGATTCTGATTCCGAAAATGACATCCATTTTGAAATCCAAGATGGTGGACATGTATTTTTTGTAAAAAACCGTCATGGGTGTCGTTTAATAGGTTTTCGGGGGTGCTGATTGAGAAAATAACATCCATTTTAAAATCCAAGATGGCGGCCGTAAAAAACAAAAAAAAATGGTAAACTTTTTTGAAATTTTTACACAGCATTTTGTATCAACTTATGCAATTATAATTAAAAGTAGAGGGATACTTTTAATTATAATTGCATAAGTTGATACAAAATGCTATGCAATAGCTTTACCGCGGCAGTCCCCGAGTGCCACACGTCTATTTTTTTGTTCTAAACAGTATACTCCAGAAGGGGTCCCATTGTCACCAAGTCAGGATCTGATCACGGAATCCCATGGAAATCGAGGGCAACCCTTGAATTGAATAGGCACTTACAATGTTTCTCATGTTTTTTCTATTATTTACACTAAAATGGAAAAATAAATAAACTTTTTAAGAAAAATAGTTAAGCCGACTTCAAAAAACCGAAAAATAAAGACAAAATACCGATCTGTTTGAAGTCATTGCAAACGCAAATGAGCTTGATAGGCCGCCTTCGCACCGACTTCAAACAGATCAGGTACTACGAAGGACATTAAATGATTTTGTCTTTATTTTTCGGTTTTTTTGAAGTCGCTTTTTTTCAATGTCAGGTTTATAAAAGACTGCTCTGCAAAGCTGCTCTGCAAATAAATTGTCAACACAATACGTTACTCTTTATTGTTTACTTACCAAAAAACGTAATTATATTATTATAATTTTATAAACACACAACTTATCTGATAGTTTACAATGCGTCGGCCTTATCGCTATAGAGCAATGTGTGGTACCTACTAAAAATATGTTAAAAAGATACACCTATTATGACTTAACATGAAAATGATGTTTATAGTTTCAACATTAAAAAAATATATATTTAAATAACTGTTAATTATTTAACTTTGAAACTTCGCACAATTGATCACCGATATAAGGCTATATTTTCCCAAAATTTCAGCCAAATCGACCGAACGGCTTTTCCCGAACATTTCGTGCGGGGTTCTTTAGCTTAACCAAACAAAATCATATTTAATAATAATAAAATAGACTACAAAATGCATACTTTTGTATGATTTTAATTTGAACAGTTTAGAATATATGACACTTTAAGTGATACTCTGAATAATTTTTTTGAAAAAGAAAAATCGATTTTTAACCGACTTAAAAAAATAGGAGGAGGTTCTCAATTCGGGTGTTTTTTTTTTATGTTTGTTACCTCAAAACTCCGTCATTTGTAGACCGATTTCAAAAAATTTTTATTAGTTCGGTAGCATCTACTTCCAGATTAGTCCCATAAAATTTTGTCGAAATCGCCTCAGTAGTTTAGGTCAAAAATAAAAAAAACTGAAATTTACGGTCATATATGTGGATGATAATAGGTCATCAATGTAAACGAAGCAAAAGCGAAGTTGTTCCCTGAGATTTTTAAGTTGGTTTTTGGGGCTCCTTTGTGTCCTGGGGCTACCTACTCTAGCGGTCACCGTTTAGTGACCGGTAGAGTATATTACCACCACACATCTTTCATGCCATCTGGCGATCGGTTTGAGAATGGTACTACCCCGTATCTTTCTTGCCATCTTGCGACTGGTTATGAATATTACCACCTCATATCTTTCTGTGGGGTGAAAGTAATTGATCACTATATCGCTCTTTAATCTCGAGTGATTTATAATAAATCTACGAGGGAGTTATATGAATGACTAGCATCCCGCTCGGAACTTCGTTCCCGTGGGAATTCGTGAAAATTATGTAGCCTGTGTTACTCAGGGATAATGTAGCATCCCAATGATGAAATAATTTTTCAAATCGGTCCAGTAGTTTCGGAGCCTATTCGTTACATACAAAAATACAAATCTTTCCTCTTTATAATATTAATGTAGATAAATGATAACCTTTAAAAAGAATAAAATAAAATATTTTTAACAAAAAATTGACCCGCCTTCAAAAAGAGTGAAATAAATTTTTAAAGCTATGTTCACGAGTAAGTATTGGTTACGGGTAAAATAGCAAATAGGTGAATTCATAGCGGAATATGGTAAATAGAGAGAAATTTTTTTTTGACGTCGGCGCCGGTTTATACAGGACCTAGTTTAATGAAATAAGTATTCGCACAACCTTTTTTTTGCAGTATAAATTCCAAGATGATTATGGCATGCGAGTAATTGTTCGGCGCCGACGTCAAAAAAAGATTCCTCTCTACTCATGACTCTACTCATATCATAATGCAGTTTAGGGATATGATGCTGATTAAAAATATGCATTTTGTAGTATATTTTATTATTTAATTTTGTTTGGTTAATCTAACTTGAACAGTTAGAAAATATGACACTTTAGGTGAAACCCTGATTATTTTTTAGAAAAAGACAAATCTTTTTTTTTAAAGAAGTTAAGGACATGAAGCAACTTAATAATATGCATTTTGTAGTCTATTTTATTATTAATAAATATAATTTTGTTTGGTTAACAATTTACAAAACATGATACTTCAGGTGAAACCCTGATTATTTCACATTATCCTAAATAACTCAAAAACAAAAGAAGATCGAAGACTGGTATTAAGCATAGTGTTATTATTAGGGCTTGCCACCTGAAAGAATGACTTAATCCGTTGTTGGGGGGCCACTTTTGTTCACTTAGCCTGCTAGACCACGGAATAAATAATAGTACTAAGCTAGACCCTTTACCCAACTTTGACGAGCTAAAGCATGAGAACAAGTAGTCCAATAAATATGAATCTTATTCTATGCAGGATTAAATGCCCTCCAACTTTTATGAAGAACAGTTTTCGATATTTTAAGTCCTTTACGAGATATAACCGAAAAACCACAACAATTTTTATTACCCCCCACAACTTAAGCACACCCCCGCCAGGGGGGAAAACCTAGGATAGTCTTATTTGGCAACAAATGAAACTATTAAATCAATAATATCTATTATATCATATCTCTCTAATATCTCTTAAATCCGACTTCAATTTTAAGCCAACTATGTAGCGGTTTTTGTACATCAATTTATAAGTAAGTAGGTACATTTTTATAGGTTTGAACTTCAACGTCACGGCCAATTTTTCAGAAAAAAATAATGATTAACGCCCAGTGGGAATTTGTCGCAAATGAGCTGAAGTTGAACTCTTTTAGAATTTTTACTTTTAATCATCGTTCTTTTATTTATTTAACAATTAATTGCACACATGAAAATAAAGCAGACACATGAAGAAGAGAGACGAGACAATAGCTTATTCTTTTCACACTTCGTAACACACAAATAAAGAAATTACTGACGAATGAACGTGGTTCCGACAGGGAAATATTTTAGTTTACGTTTTTACTATGCGTCGGATTTTCTAGTCACTGTAAGAGCTCTTATTAGTACAGTAACTCTATGTAATCAATGTATGAGAAAAACAAACAAATTAATAAAGTTTTGAAACTTATGTGGCATGATACCTTTGGGTGTGATGTTCAAAACGCACAACTCTCCCCCCCCCCCCCCTCTACCTCACGCTACACCCCCCAATACCCTGAAATGTGTCTCTTATCGGTTTTTCCACATTTTCTCGAAAACTGCTACACATACGGAATTAGCACTTTTTTCAAAATAATCCTCATCAAATGGGCAACAAAAAAGGTCCTAAATCTATTTTTGTAGGCTTGATGGTATTCGAGCTACAGCTAGTTCAATTTTGGTAAAACAGACTAAAGCCAATAAGCTACGCTGCCTAATCAATTTCTTCATCAATCAGTCTTTAACTAATTTTATACGTCCAAATTTTCAGAAAATACGTATTATGATGATAACTATCGTGAAATATAATTTAAAAAATTAAAAGCCCAAGCCACAGTGGGGTTCCCATACGACAAACGTCCAAAATATTGCATTTTTTTAATAACTTTTATCACTGCTATATTTCAAAAACTATATAATGCATACATATCAAACTCAGTACACATTTAAAACATACTTTACATTAATTTACAAAACGATGAAAAACAGTCAAGACTGAGTCGAACTCATGTTAAAGATATTTAAACAGAAACTCGCACTCGAACTGTTTTTGTGACATTTACCTGGTTATTTATCGTAGAATTACTGTTATTATTTACACTATGACTCGGAAATATTCGTATACGTGCGTGAGACTTATATGTCTTCGTTTTATTATATATCACAGTAATTCTATGACAAATAACCAGGTAAATGTCACAAAAACAGTTCGAGTGCCAGTTTCCGTTTAAATATCTTTAGCTTGAGTCCGACTCATTCTTGACTATATTACATCAATTTTTTAATTAATATAAAGTTCGTTTTAAAGATGTATTCATTTTGGAATGTATGCATTATATAATTTTTGAAATAGAGCAGTGACAAAAGTTGTTAAAAAATGCGATATTTTGGACGTTTGCTGTATGGGGACCCCGCTGTGGTTTAAGTTTTTAAGTTTTTTTATGCTATTTTACGATAGTTACTATCATAATACGTATTTGCTGAAAATTTGGACATGCTATATACAGAGTGTCTCATAAGTAACCAACGATTTCATGATGCAAAAAATTAAACTAATTATTGGTTTCAAAATATAATATTGACAAATTTAATAGAAAACAAAAGGAATTTTTATTTTTTGAAGATTACATCGTTGAGATGGTGTCCATTACGATGGCGACATTCTTCAAGTCTTTGGTGAAAGTTTCTGAAAACTTTCTGAAGAAGAGGTCTATCTACGGACGCAATTTTTTCTCTGATGTTGGTCTTCAAGTCGTTCAAAGTTTGCGGAAAATTTTCATACATATTTGTCTTAAGATACCCCCATAAAAAAAAGCGGGTGGCGTCAAATCCGGGCTTCTGGGGGGCCATTCAATGTCACCCCTTCTTGAAATGACTTTTTCGGGAAACAATTGGTGTAGGGCTTCAATTGAGTTGTTAGTTGTATGGGATGTGGCTCCATCCTGTTGGAACCATGTTCGGACATTGTAATGCTCACATTCTTGAAGCTCTGGCTCGAAAAAGTTGCGTAGCATGGCCACATAACGCGCCGAATTTACGGTGACAGTTCTGCCTCTTGCGTCTTCAAAAAAATAAGGTTCGATGACACATTTCGCCGACATAGCCACCCATGCGGTTACCTTCGGACTATGCAAAGGTCGTTGATGGAGCAGCCCTGGATTCGTGTTGCCCCAGAAACGACAATTTTGCCGATTGACATAGCCGTCCAAATGAAAGTGAGCTTCGTCACTAAAGAAGATGTTCTGGTAATCTTCAAACTCCTCCAACATTGTGTTTACAAAATTCAATCTTAAATCAAAGTCGGTTTCTCTTAATTCCTGTACGATCTGAATTTTGTAAGGCTTCAAATTCAAATCAGAACGCAAAATTCGATGAACAGTCGCTCTGGACATGCCTAATTGTGACTGCCGTTTTCTAATGCTTATTTGAGGTTGACGTCGCACCGAACTTGCCACCAACTCAGTGTTTTCATCCGTTCTTACACTTCTTGGGACGCCCAGATTTCTTGCTTCCTGTTGTGTTTCCGGTAGTGTTGAAACTCCGGATCCATGAGAGTATGGTAGAGTTGCTGGGCGTTTCATCAATGTGCCTCAATCGATAATTGAGACGATACAGGCGCCGTACACGAATAAGCGATTTATTGTTTTCAAAATAGGCGCGAACGCAAAAAGCGCGTTGCTCTCCCGTGAACGACATGGCGGCAACTAAAAATCCTCGGAACGCGCTAACTAATGCCGCACTCCCCGCTCCCCTCTGTGGCGCCGGCTAGTCTAGACACACTTTTGAAATCGTTGGGTACTTATGAGACACCCTGTATAATCGTTTGAAAGATAGAAGGGCTGCGACTGAAACACCAAACGTACATATAAACTAGCGGACGCACTACAATTCGTTACCATGGGAACTCCATGTAATCTCTTTTAGGTAAGCTCCCACAATATCTGAAGATCATCTAAGCAAAATTCCAAACTTAGAGCTTCAATAGCTTCGATTTTGCAAGGAAATCTTTGTAATAATGACTATACTGTCGTTAATCTGATGACAAATTTTATTATCATTTTTTAACTAGCTACAGCTTGAAAACCGTCAGGCCTATCATAATAACATGTATGACATATTTGTTTACAATTTAATGAGGATCATTTTTGCTCTTAACACTTTTTTTGTATTTATTATAGTTTTCGCAAAAAAGATAAAAAAATGTTAACAGAGACAAACTTCACGGCGAGGGGGGGTGTAGCGTCAGGTGGAGGGGGGGGGGAGAGTTGTGAGTTTTAAACACCACACCCAAAGGTATCATACCACATAAGTTTCAAAACTTTATTAATTTGTTTGTTTGAAAGACACAGAATTACCGAGCTATATGTTACTATTTTATTGCAACTCTTACGTTGCTTCCTAAAGCCCTCTACACATCAATAAGCAATACACACATGAGCCACCCCAGGCTTTCGGGTGTATTGCGCTTAACATGACCCTCTGCCTTATAAATAGAATTAGATACTTACCATATAGCTTTATCAAACCCCTATATTGATTTATTTTATCCTTTATTACCCAGTTGTCATCTTGCATTCCATGAATGCGCACTTTTGCTGCTGACAACATAATGAATACTTATTAAAAAACACCAGCAATATCGTTCAACAAATAGGTACTAGACTACTGAAAACTTTTGATTGCAACGATTCCTGATTAAAGGTGTCATTATCTCCGGTTTGTATTTTTTTGACGTAGGTGTGACATTTGAATAAAAATAGACAATTAAAAAGTTTTTAATTAAAGTTACCTTTTTTAGCCGAATCCCATCCCGATTAAACATCATTGCCCGTTTCTCATTCGGGGTACTAGAGCAGGCGTATTACTCGCATAATATGGACCTATATAAATATGTATACTACAGTTACGTGAATTGTGTTTTTATACACAGAGCCAAGCTGAAAACCAGCGCTGTTTTACAGCACATGCTGAGCTTGGCTCTTTTGCTTAGGTTAATCTAGTTCTTACTTTTTTACTGTGAATTTAGTCATTGTATCATAAGTAGATTTAAATTTAGCAGTAAAATGATTTTATTTCATTTCATACAGGGTGTCAAACTCTGTCAATGGATTTATACAGGGCGTAAAGGATAGCAAAACTGAAACCCTTAATTCAGACCATTATTCTGTGAACGATTTTGAAATGAAAATTTCAGGAAAATTTTCTTATTTTTTTCATGTTTTCTCATATTTTCTGCTTTAAAATTAAATATTTGAATGTACTTCATTTTGCAATAAAAACAATTAAAAAGGCGTAAAACACGAAAATTAGCAAGTACATCACATTCTGCTCACGGCGTGGCGAGGTATCGCTGTACACTGCATTGCACCAAAGTAAGTAAATAACGAAAACTCTTTAACTTGACGTTTCTGGGAAAAAAAATACTTGTAACCGATCGTAATGATGGATAGATTCCACCATTTAAGTATTTGTGTCCTCGGGCGCCGAATGCAACTTACCAAAAATCGAAAAAACCGCGAAAATTTCGGATCCTTTTTCAGATTCCGGCGATTATAACCCAAAAGTACTAGTTTAGTTTTTGATGATAGTTTCTTGGAACATTTTTAAAGCAGACTAAATTCGCTACAATATGACACTAGAATTGTCCGTGTAGACCCAATAGTTTTCGAAGCCTCTCGAAGTTTATTATTTTTTTAACTTCGCAATTTTTTGCAATATTTAAAAATCCACCTTGTATTCAATATTTCAACCTGTAACCTTAAATGAGAAGCAAATTTGTAGTAGTGGATGGAGGGCATCTACTTCACAAAGTTGTGTGGCCTCGAAGCTCATAATTTGGTGCTATAGCTGACAGATAGATACAGTACATTACTGCTCCCTAGGCTCAAACGTGGCAGTAGTTTTCGATGGTTACCCCCATAGATGCTGTACAGGAAAACACAAAGAGCTGTAGCGTCTTCGAAGAGCCAAGTCACACTCATCGCGAGAGATAATCTTTGATGAGAAAACCATGGCACAGGTTCCTCAACAGAATTTCAAGATTCGTTTTAAAAGAAGATTCGTTTCATAAACATGCTGACAACTGAAATGGGAAATCACAATATTCAAGTACTCCAAACAGAGGAAGATGCTAATAGGCTCATCATACATGTAGTGGTAGTCGTTGGTGAGGACATCGACTTGCTAATCATCCTTACTGCGATCTTAAACCAACGTGAAATTTTTTACAAAAAATGTGGAAGAGGTAAGTAAAGCATCAGATGTTATGTATTCCAGCATCACCTCTTCAAAATCCTCATTGAAAACAGAGCTTTTCCTCTTCGTCCAAGCCTTTAGTAGTTGTGACTCGACATCCTGCTTCTTTGGTTTAGAGAAGAAGCAAATAATGTCCATAGCCGAAAAAAATCCGGACGTTGTTGAAAAGGAAGCTGCGATTTTTGTAGACACCAACTCTAAACCTGACGAAATGGCAGCAGCAGGAGAGTGTCATAATTGCTCTACAGTGTAAGTCTTTATAATGTGCACATATTCATTCATTTTATCGACGGGAAAAAAAAAATTGGCCTTGGGGCAAGTCAAAAATGGGGCCCCACTGCTATCTAAACTGGTAAGGATTTACCAAGTAAAAATATTACATTTACAAATACTTTAAAAATGCTAAGCTTCTTTATCATCAGCTATTTTTCGTGCACTGTAGGGCAGGTAATACAAATATTATACAGTAACAACATAAATGACAGTGGAACAGAGTCCATAACCACAGCTGGGCCACAATCGAAATTTTAAACTATGCCAAGAATTTCTCAAAATTTGTCAAAATTTTTTCGTACGTGGAATAACCTCTGAAAAGTCCCAAGAGTCCAGGCGTTGGCATAACTTTTAACAGCTAAAAAACGGTGAAAAAATGATACTTTTTCGGTTTTTTGTTAATATTTTCGTTCCTGTTTATCCTACCACTATGAGACGAAACTTCATCGACAAAATTAGTCATTTCCACGGAAAAAGGTGGGAAACATCTGATTAGTTTCAATACGTCACGGTACAGAATCACACCCCTGATTACTTATTTTGACCTTAATAACCTTATAACTGATTATCCATTAGGAAATTTTTGGTAAATATTATAAATGCGAAAGTTTCCGATAGTTGGACGGAAATTTGAAAAATTGTTCTCTGAGTGATAAAAGCATGAAATTTTTATCATACTTAGGGGATACCATAGCGATTATTTTAAGATGTGGAGGCAAGCTGGATTTGACCCCTATCGCATTTTCGAGGTCAAATTATAATTTCGATAACGTTTTACTCCGTTTTATGTATTTTTATGGATCCATTTTGGAGGGGTATTAGAAATTTACATATGAAAACACATCTACACATCACCTGCTTTCTAATGACACCTTAATGATCAAAATCGGTTCAGTAGTTAAGGCAGGAGCTATTCCCAAAATAATAGAAATTTTATTAGAGTAGTGATTATATCCATTCTGGTATGAAGTCGTATGGGAACCCACATTTTTTGGATAGAAGGATGAGCCTTGGCAAACTTGTTTCTTAGGTGGATTAGTATGGTAAACGCCCGGGAGTTTGCCTCTATCACTCGAATTCTGTGATCGTTAGTGTACATTATATATTTAATGTTTGTTTTATTGTCCTTGAATATCCTAGGGTAGGCACTGCTTTTCTGCTTGTATGGAATGCACGCCACTGACTCGATTTAGGGGGTGGGGGGGGATGAACTTTTCATACACCGCGCGCACTAAGACTAGTCATTACTGCAAATTTCTAGCTACTAGGGCAAGTTTGGTATCGTTTTCAACTACATAAAAGCTGCTCGGTTGATTTCTGAAACAAAAAACCGGCCAAGAGCGTGTCGGGCCACGCGCATTGTAGGGTTCCGTAGCAGCATGGTTCAAATATGCAGCTGGCTTCTTAATTCTACAAGCATATTATCATAGTTTATGTTAAAATCCCCAAATACTATACTTAGTATCATAAACAAATGTATTAAAAAGTTTGGCCTAAATATAACAGAATGGAAGTGTTTAATGCGCGAGCGAAGCGAGCTCGACTTTTTTTTTTTTTTGCGACAATTTTATTGTGAGGAATAATATAATAATATCAAGCTAAGCAGGTGTATATTTTTAATGTCGTTTTCGTAATTAGCACCCACAAAAACCTATTAAACGACACCTGAAGTGTCAATATGTTACAGCTTGGCTTTTGGCTCGCCTCACTTTTAGCGTGGAACCTTGTATGTCAAGCATTTTGGATTAGGGTACACTTCGTCGTAAATGCTACCCTCGTGAATTATTCCACATTTTTTTTCATTATAAAAATTAATGTTTCCTAAACGGATTGCGGAATCGAAAAACGTTTGTAGTAAACCCCTTCTATCTTTTAAAAAGCTATCCTATGATAACGCACTCGATGATATCGGCTAGAAAAAAAGCCATCGCCCATTCACGTTAATGGGAAACACACGAAAACATTTTTTTTCTACCATTTTATTTTTTAGATTTGTCACCACAATCAATAGGTATGTATGACCATGCCAAAATTCAGCTCTGTGCTACCAAGGGTTTCTTAGGAAACCTGCGGACAGACAGACATGGCGAAACTATAAGGGTTCGTAGATTACTACGGAACCCTAAAAACAAATGTATTATTAAAGAGTTTGTAATTTGGGAAATAATTTTTGTTTTGGTCTAAATGCAACCGAATGTAAGTATAAAATTCGCGAGCGAAGCGAGCGCGAATTTTTTTTGCTGGTTTTTTTTTTGTTTTTTTTTACGGCAATATTACTGTTAGAAATAATATCAACCTGCTGTTAAAATAATTTTGATATCATTTTCGTAATTAACACCCCCAAAAAACTATTTAACGACACCTAAAATGTCAATATGTTACAGTTTGGCTTTCGACCTCCCCTCACTTTTAGCGTGGAACCTTGTAAACATATTCTTATTAATCCCAAAAACGTTTGGTCGACTATTACTCGCAAACTTGAAGGGCCAACTTATGTGTGATAGTTTTTCTTTTAATTTCGTTGTATATTCTATAACCGTGAATTTTTTTACATTTTTAGAAACAACTGTTTAGCTGGTAGTGTCCCCCCCGGAAACTTGTTTTTAACAAAAAAAATCACTTTAAAAATATTTTTTTCTCAAACGGAGTGCTGAATCGAAAAACGTTCTTAGTAAACCTTTCTATATTTTAAAAATCTATCTTATGACATTCAATTCGATGGTATCGGCGAGAAAAAAAAATCCATCGCCCTTTCACGTGTATGGGAAACACCCGAACAAATGTTTTTTCCAAAATTTTATATTTTAGATCTGTCGGCGCAATCAATATCTATGACCATGCCAAATTTCAGCTCTGTAGTACCAAAGATCTTATATTAGTAAATATATTCTTATTAATCCCAACAGTGTTTGGCACTTGGTCGACTATTACTCGCAAACTTGAAGGACCAAGTTATGTGTGATAGTTTTCCTTTTAATTTCGTTATATAATCTACCAACGTGAATTTTGCCACATTTTTAGAAACAACCGTTTAGCAGGTAGAGGGGGGGGACACTTGTGTTTGACAAACATTTTTACTTTAAAAATTTATATTTCGCAAACGGAGTGCTGAATCGAAAAACGTTCGTAGTAAACCCCTTCTATCTTTTAATATGCTATCCTATGACACCCCACTCAAAAATATTGGCGAGAAAAAAAAATTCATCGCCCTTTCACGTCTATGGGAGACACCCGAAAAAATTTTTTTTTCTAAGATTTTACTCTACAGTTCTGTCGGCGTGATTCATATGTATAATCATGCCAAGTTTCAGCTCTGTAGTACCAAGGGTTTCTTAGCTTAGGAAACCCGCGGACAGACGGACAGACGGACATGGCGAAACTATAAGGGTTCGTAGATTACTACGGAACCCTAAAAAGAGCGTTTCCATACAAAAAAGTTGAATTACAGTCAAAAAAAAATGGGTTCCCAATAGGTACGACTTCATACGAGAATGGATATAATTACTACTCTAATAAAATTTCTATTATTTTGGGAATAGCTCCTGCCTAAACTACTGAACCGATTTTTTTTATTTAGGTGTCATTATAAAGTAGATTTTATGGAGCTGTATTACATTTCCTCCTATTCTGCTATGAACTTTTTAAGTAAAACATTAAAACCGATGTTGACTTTGACCTCTACATTATTTAGGGGTCAAATCCAGCTTGCCTCCACATCTTAAAATGATCACTGTGATCTACGAATGGTAAAAAAATCACGCTTTTATCACAATGAGTACAATTTTAACGAAAATATTCAATTTGCCGCCCCACTATGAGGATGTATGGATTGATGGATGTATGGATGTTTGTTACTCTTTCACGCTCAAACGGCTGGACCAATTTTGATAAAACTTGGTACGGAGGTAGCTGACATCCTGGATTAACACATAGGCTACATAATTTTATCCTAAATTTACACGGAAACGAAGTCCCGGGCGTAAAGCTACTTTATGATAAATCTAACAGTACTTGGATTTACTACATATTAATTCTATAAAAAGTTTTAAGACACTATACTTAATGTTTTGGAATAACCTTTTTACTGTTTTCTGCTGTTTTGTTGTTTTTTTGGGGTGATCATGAAAATGCACTAAAACATCCATGTAAATGTTTACCGGAGTTTCAGTGCTCAGTTACGTAAAAACTATTACTGTTGTCAATAAACTTTTAATTCCGTTTTTGTAGAGAATTTTCCATTCTTTATTTCATTAGCAAACCTCATAGCTGTAAGATCGAAAGGAACGAAGATATAGGTAAAAAAACAGAAAAAAGGTAACTTTTTTCACCGTTTTTTGGCTGTCAAAAGTCACCCCCCGAGCGCTACCCGCACCCCTCGCGTGCCTGGAGTAGGAGTAATGTCTACGTTTAGGCAAAAAAAAAAGAACTATTCCCATTGAAAAATATTTTAATTTTTTTAAATTGTTTTTTCATAAATGTGTTCTTTGACTGATACTGGTTCAGGATTTTGAATATAGCTAGGAGGTTCTTTTTCACCCAGTATTATATATATGTATATGATCCAGAAACTTTAGAATAACAATTGGCAAAACTATGGAAATTTGTGTACACGTACCTTTAAGCTTCCCAAGTAACCTCTAGAAACTCCCAAGAGCTCAGGGGTGGGCATAACTTTTGACAGCCGTATTTCTTTGTTATTTACTTCATTGTCAAAGCCAGACTTTTTTGATTAATTAAGTTTTTTTAAATTGGCAAGAAAAAAGAAAGAGACAATCCGCCTCGCTTATCGGTGTCCCTTTCGGCTCAGATAGAGGCTGTCGGAGAAGCAGTCGAAAATGTACCTAAGTTTCATATTCCTTAATACGATTTTTCTAAGTAATTAGTCCTTAAAAGAGAAAATACTAAAATACTAAGTCCATGGTCCATGCAGACACTTCAGATATTATTAATAATAAAAGATTAAAATATTCAATAACAAAAGTCTAGACTACTTAACTTACTTGTTTTTTCTTTTCAGTTTTTATAACGCAGTCGGGTTTTTTATTTTTTAATAGTAGACTAGGCAACAAGGGGATAAAACAGTGTATTATGCCACGGGAAGCATATTGAATCCTGAGCGAAATGAAGGATTCTGTAGTTCATTCCCGAACGTAGTGAGGGAATTTCCGCTCGGGAATTATGTTAAGAATCCTGAATGAAGCGAAGGATTCAAGTCTGCCCAAGACTAAGACACTTTTATCCCCGAGGAGCTTACTCTACTTTATACACCTACTGTGAGGTTAAATAAAAAAGAAACCATAAATTCATCCCATCAGTTATGTTTTGAGCCTCCGTTTCTGTCAGAGTCGCTGGAATTACCTACATACTGGACTTTTTTTAGATTTATTAAAAAAGCTTACCAAAAAATTTAGTAACTCGCGGTAAAAATCACAGATCCAAAATCACCGACGACGTTTTCTTATAATATTTAGTTCCGTAGGCAAAGGAAAGTCAATTGCTAAGACATACAGCCAAGTTTTTATAATAATTATTTTAAATAAAAGTAAAATCTCTTTGATGTGTCAAATTTTATAGTTAAAATCTCCTTGGACCAAGGAAGTTAAGCCTTCAATAGCTTTGTTTTTTTTTCTAAATTATTTTTGATAGAAGTTTTTGTTGAAATTTTGGCGTTCCATATTTAAATGTCATTAATGCCCAAGGGAAGTTCCATACAATTTTATTTCCCTTAAGCTTTAATGGCTTACTTTTTAACCGACTTCAAAAAAAAGGAGGAGGTTATCAATTCGGGTGTTTTTTTATTTATTATTATTATTATTTTTATGTTTGTTACCTCAAAACTCCGTCATTTGTAAACCGATTTCAAAATTTTTTTTTAGTTCGGAAGCATCTACTTCCAGATTGGTCCCATAAAATTTTTATCAAAATCGCTTCAGTAGTTTAGGTCATAAATAAAAAAAACTGAAATTTACGGTCATATATGTGGATGATAATAGGTCATCAATGTAAACGAAGCAAAAACGAAGTAGTTCCCTGAGACTTTTAAGTTGTTTTTTGGGGCTCCTTTGTGGGTATCTACCTTTTAGTGACCGGTAGCGTATATTACCACCACACATCTTCCCTGCTGCCTGGTAATCGGTTGATAATATCACCCACCACCCCATATATTTCATGACATCTGGCGATCGGTTTGAAAATTGTACTACCCCGTATCTTTCTTGCCATCTTGCGACTGGTTATGAATATCACCACCTCATATCTTTCCATGGGGTGAAAGTAATTGATCACTATATCGCTCTTTAATCTCGAGTGATTTAGTGCTTTAAAATAAACTAGCATCCCGCTCGGGACTTCGTTCCCGTGGGAATTCGGGAATGTTATGTAGCCTATGTTACTCAGGGATGATGTAGCATTCGAATGGTGAAAGAATTTTTTAAATCGGCGCGGCCCAGTACTTTTTGAGCCTATTCGTTACAAACATACAAACATACAAAAATAGGTACAAATCTTTCCTCTTTATAATAATAGTGTAGACTAGCTTTTCGCCCGGTGCTCCGCCCGCGTGGACTATAGGTTATATCGTGCCCAACTGTGGGATAAAATGTAGCCTATGTCCTTTCCCAGACCCTAATCTATCTCTGTACCAAATTTCATCAAAATCGGTTCAGTAGTTCAGGCGTGAAAGACAGACAGACAGAGTTACTTTCGCATTTATGATATTAGTATGGATCTACGAGGGAGTTATATGAATGATAAATGATAACCTTTAAAAAGAATAAAATAAAACATTTTTAACAAAAAAATGACCCGCCTTTAAAAAGGGTGAAATAATTTTTTAAAGCTGTGTTCACGAGTAAGTAGTGGTTACGGGTAAAACAGCAAATAGGTGAATTCATAGCGGAATATGGTAAATAAAGAGGATTTTTTTTGACGTCGGCGATATTTGATATACAGTATTGTTTTGTCTCAAAAGTAGGTATAATTTAATTATCAGGTCATTAAAACCCAGTAAAGTCTTTTAATTTGTTTCAGAAACCGATTTCATGCTATGAACACAAGTAGAGTAGTAGAGTAGGCTAACATTGTAATTTTTTACTAAGGTTTCACATTGAGAACAAAGATAAAATATTTTTTGTTCTGACATGGTTCTGACATCAATATTATTTTTACGTTTTGATGCTTAACTACGTAGGTACTCGTACGTTTTATGATTTTTCATTTTATTAAATTTCGACATAGTTCAGCACACATCTCATCTCAACCCCTGTAACCCACATCAGGGCAGGCACGCATGATGAACGTGTGCGTCAGTTTGCTTATAATAAATCTGTATTATTAATAAGCTACATGAAAGTTTGTTAGCAAAAGACTTTTTTGTTGTAAGATTAACTCCCACAAATTATACTTACAAAACACGCATCTGAGTGTGCAGATTTGCAAACTGGCCTAGTTTTTTAATTTAGGAAAAATAACTCGAGAAAATCGAGAAAAAATAATTTGATTATCTTATAGATTTAAAAAAAATCAGATTATAAAGTCAGCTGATAAGTTTTAACAACGAAGTAAAAGTTATAAGTAAACCAGCTGAAAAGAATTAACACAGTTGCATGGCAAACCAAGGAGGTTTACTTTTATTACTGAAGGTTACAATAAGTAACATATAATATCATTGGTTACAATACTTTTTTTTTTAAATAAAAGCGTGACCTTTATTTTCGTGCGAATTCGCACGCGTTCAACTAGTTATTCTTAAATCAGTCAATCTATCTTGAGCTGTTTATTAAAATGAAGTTCTAAGTCTTACGTGGTCTTACTACTTGACTTCGTCAGGAAATTAAATTTTGCTATGCTATATCTCTTTTTAATAGGCCTTTTCTTTTATTATAAATGTGTACTGCAGATGGTAACATGGTCAACTTACATTTTAATTTACTTACCATAAATTATATGATTTTTAAACTAATAAGGAAATGTTGATTTTCCAGGGTGACCAGTTGAACAAATCATGCCTAATAAAACGTGAAGCTGGGAATAAGAAGATAGACAGTTTTTTTGCAAAGAGGCCTAAAAATAGTTGCATTGAAATTGAAGAGAAAGTTAGTCCCGAACCATCAACATCAGTTATTCCTCAAGATCAAGAGTTACCTCAGAGCCAGAGCAAAGATTTGAAGTACGAGGCCATACTCCTCCAAATTCATCGACTTCACAATCCATCTTTTCTTCTGACATAGTGCATTATGTTGGACAAACCAATTTAGACGACCAAACTAAAGCGGCTCTCTTGCAAACTCGTTGGCTTCCTCCAGCACACTATGTGTTTCCTCACTGCATCGTGAACAAAAAAGGAAAACCGATGAAAAAGTATGCACAAAGATCTCACTTAGATAAGTTTCACTGGCTTGTGTTGTCTCACAAAGACCAGGGGCTCTATTGCAAGTACTGTGTTCTCTTTGGCAAAAACAGTCAAAAAAATACACATCCATTGGGCCGTTTAGTAAAAAAGCCACTAAAAGCTTTTGATGACCTGCTTGGCGAAAAGGGAGCACTTATGACCCATGAAAGAAATCAGTACCACAAAACTACGGTCGAGCTTAGGAAAAACTTTTTGTTGACGTACCATAACCCGTCCAATGAAGTCATTAATATGGTGTCGAGCCAACGAAAAGGTCAAATTGAAGAAAACCGCCAACGTTTGAGGCCTATCGTTAGCACCATAATTCTATGTGGGCGCCAGAACATTGCGATGAGAGGTCACAGATACTATGGACGTCTTACCAAATCCACTGACTTTTCGGCAGAAAAGGTTGACTTTGAAGACAAACACGAGCAAAGTGTAGTTGCTAAAAATGATGGAAACTTTAGAGCACTTCTACGGTTCAGAATTGATGCAGGCGACAAGCAGCTTGAAGCTCATTTGAATTCTGCAAAGTCAAACGCCACTTACATAAGTAACAGGTCTCAAAATAAGCTAATAGATGCTTGTAAAGAGGAAATTCAATCAGTAATTTTAAACAGCGTAAAAGAGGCGCAGCTGTTTTCAGTAATATTTGACGAAACTACGGACCTTTCACACACGTCACAGCTCAGCTTAAGTTTGAGATATATTTATAATGGCAAGATCAGAGAAGATTTCATCACATTCTGTGATGCTTATGACTCCATTCGGGACGAAGATGTTGAAGGTATATATGTATATGGAAATATGTCTGTGTATTTATATAAATTATTTATATATTAAATGTATGTGTAGTTGTATTGTTATGTAGTTTATATTAGTATTTAGATTTCAGTGGTTAATTGTGCACGTCTGTCTTTATTTATTTTACGCCTCTCACTGTCCCAGGTCTGCTGGAAGAAATTTCTTAAAGAAATAAGCTGTGCCTTTTGTGTTCGTTTTTCTATTTGTCTGTAACATTTGTGATTTTTCCTGTGTACAATAAACTGTTAAATAAATAAATAAATAAATAAGGTAAGGAGCGCCGCTTAACTGACAAGGCCATAGCACATATTGTGGAAGATTTATTGTCGAAGTTTGATGTTGATGTGAAGAATTGTGTGGGGATAGGAGTTGATAGCTGTTCAACTATGGCTTCAGATGTGAAAGGAGCTGCTAAAGTATTGATGGAGAAAGCTATCCACGCAAAAAGGTGTCCTTGTAGTAACCAATGTGGTTGAATAATTCTTTGGCAAAATGCTCAAATGTCAACTCTTGCAAGAACACCACAGCAACAATGAAAAAGGTCATTGCTTTTGCGAAAGCCTCAGCCAAGAGACAGCTTGTTTTTAAAGAAGAATTAAAGGGCACACTACAAGGCTTGTGCGAAACTCACTGGGTCGAAAGACATGATGGGCATCTTCAATTTCAAGGAGATTCCCTAGTTAAAGTTTGCGACGCTCTCCTAATAAAGATTTCTGAATGGAATGATAGCAAGACTGCCTCAGAAGCAAACTGCTTGTATCAAGCCCTGCGCAGTCCTGACTTAATTGTGTCTTCAATTTGTCTTTTTGACGTCCTTGGTTAGTGCGAATACTAAGCAGTTTCAAATAAGTTTATTGATCATGAATGTTTTGTATCAATATATACACATTTTTAGTATAATCATGCACTAAAATGTTTATTCAACATTTGCAGTTTAGAGAAAAATAAGACATCGTGTCTTATTTTTCTCTAAACTGCAAATATTATTCTGTAAGTCGGGCTAAACTACGTGGTAGAAAGGAAACGATCATAATCTAAATGTGAGCTTAAAAATAAAAAACATTTTCAAGAGTGAGTTTCTCAATTGTTATAAATATGAATTTTAGTTTTATATTTTATTACTACATTTCAACTTTTTTTAGATACCACTGTGTCTTTGAGCCGATTCCTCCAATCTCCGGCAGTTGACCTTAAGAAAGCTACTGGATATATTCAGGATACCTTGTCTGTCCTGGAAGACAAGAGACTAAATGCAACGACAATATTCAATCAACTTTATTCAGAGATTACTGAGGCAGCATTAGAGTTGGACAGTGCTATTAAAATGCCAAGAACAGTGTCTCGTCAAACACAGCGTGTAAATGTCCCAGCTGACTCTACCGAGGACTATTTCCGCAGAGTGACGTATGTGCCATTGTTAGACAGTGTCATCGCTGATTTGAAAGATCGTCTGTCTCCAGACATAATGAAACTTTTCAATTTGAATGTGCTCTTGCCACGAACCTCTTACAGTGAAGACGACATACAAGTTTTATGGGAGGTGGCCAGTGCCTACAGCGGATTTTTAGGAGTACCAGTTTCATCTGTTGTAGCACAATATCAATTGTGGGTAGCTAAGTGGAAGCGACTGTCGCAATCTACCCCAAAACAAGCCGCTCCCACGTGTCTAATGAAAATAATCGAAGAGTGTGACAATGATTTGTATCCGGCCATCAATTGCCTGCTTCGGATTCTCGCGACATTGCCGGTAAGTGTTGCCACTGGAGAACGGAGCTTTTCAACTCTGCGGCGAGTCAAAAGTTGGCTCCATTGGAGAAGAACGCCTTATAGGTCTTGCTCTCCTGAATATTCACAGGGAAATTGAAGTTGATGTGGATGCTGTCATCACAAGATTTTCAAAGGGTTCTAAGACCAAATTAGAGTTTGTAATATAAGTTTTTGCTTAATAAACAATTAATTTACTATTTATGTTTCTATTAATTTTAACCTGGATTTAAAATCCGTCAAATAATTAAATATTAATTAAACTGAGTTTTGTAGGTAAGGACTTGGCTTTGGTTTGATAAAAAAATTTGATAACATTTTCTAACAATGACCCCCCCCCCCCAAAATGTAACGCTAGGACCGCCCTTGGCCCATATACGTCCCCACCGAGGGGCACGGGCCTCCCTTCGATTTAGGCCACAGTCCACCACGCTGGCCCAATGCGGGTTGGTGGACCGCTCGTCTTTCGAAAATGATTTTTCTTGGACGAACGGGTTTCATCACGATGTTTTCTTTCACCTTTGAGCAAGTGGTACAGGCCCGCACCAGGATTTGAACCCGCGACCTTCGGATTACAAGTCTGGCTCATTACCAACTGGGCTATCACCGCTTTATGCAATAAAAAATAAATAAAAAATTTAGATTTTTTTTTTAGTATTTTCTCCGTCGATAAAATGAAGCATAGTTTCCCTCATTTTAATATGTGCATATTATAAAGACTCTCACTGTATACCTACGGAGGAAACCCAACACCCATAACCTTGACGAGCTGCGGTACCTACTATTCGCCAGGACTGCGACGAAAACCTGCTTCAATCTGGCCAGTTAACCTCCTACAAGAGACTGCTCGATTTCACTCCTCGCGAACATACGAACGTACAAATCCTTGCATCAGTAATACACATCACATCTCATTCATCTTTTTCTATTCTCATTTTAGATAGATAGATAGATAGATAGATACATTGTGTTTTCCTGTACAGCATCTACGGGGTAACCATCAAAAACTCCTTTTTTAACCGACTTCAAAAAAAAGGGTTCTCGCTTCGGGTGATTTTTTTTTTATTATAAGAAGGGTTATTTCTTGACCTCAATCTTGACCAAGGTCATAGATGAGGTCGACGATGGAGCAAGTTAACCCAGAAAATGCCTATTAAGGCACTGGTACTCCAACGCACCGACGGAACACAGCAAACTGTTTGGCGTCGGACTTCGGTAGGAGGGTGGTCTACTGCCACGTTTCAGCCATAGTGAGCTGTAATGTACTATCTGAGCTGTATCTATCTGTCAGCTATAATAGCACCAAATGATGAGCTTCGAGGCCACACAACTTTGTGAAGTAGATGCCCTCCATCCACTACTACAAACTTGCTTCTCATTTAAGGTTACAGGTTGAAATATTGAATACAAGGTGGATTTTAAAATATTGCAAAAAATTGCGAAGGTCAAACAAATGATAAACTTTGAAAGGCTTAATCTCGGAAACTATTTAGTCTACAGAGACAATTCTGTCATATTGTAGCGAATTTAGTTTACTTTAAAAACGTCTCGAAAAATTATCATCAAAAACTACCTAGTCCTTCATGGTTATAATAGCTAAAATATAAAAAAGATACTAAATTTTCGCGGTTTTTTCGATTTTTTACAAAGTCCTCGCCAACAGTCTGCCAAGCATGGTGAGTATGGCATTTATCCCTCATGTTTTTGAGGGAGGCCCGTGCCCCAGCAGTGGGGGACGTATATGAGCTGATGAATAAAAAGGTCCAATACGACTTCGTTTTTTTATAGTGTATGTTTTGTGTGTTAGGATTATTATTATAAGTGTGGTTGACCTGATAACCCTAAAAAAACATTTATTGACCGTGGCGTCAAGTTATTATTTCAAAATAATTTCACTACCTAATTAACTGGCAACGTGGTCATCCATGGCAATAAAGTAAGTATTGTTGTGACGAAAATGTCAGCCAAGGCGCAGGTCGTACATTTTCTAAAGGAGCCCACTGAACACAACTACGAGTATGTATGACCCACTGGAATTTCCCCTTTATTGCATTTAGTGAACGCAACGTCATTTCCATCTTCATCAACCGACAAAAACACGAGAAAGTATGCGTAAAGACGAATAATAAAAATATCTTTATTTAACATATTATTTCAAAAATCAGAATAAAAGAAGAATAAAATATTTTTCACATTGAGATGACATTTTGTTTAGTAGCGTAACTATTGGATTACTCATAAAAACGACCAACTTACCTACTTCAATATGAAATTAGCTAAAAAGTTCCATTTGATGATCCGATCACTTGAAGAAGTTTAGTATAGAAGTGTTTTTGTGTTGTGGGCATTTCCACTCTTTTTGTTTCTCTACTCAAAGATCGCATGCTTAATTTAAAATCACCCAAATGTTTAAAAGTCTAGGTTCTAGATCTCTTCAGCGTCAGGGTCACGGATAATAGCGCAGAGGGCCCGATGTGTCTTGTCGCCGCAGTGCATACCTTGTGGGCAGTTGCTGCAAGCCGTGCCGGCCTCGTACATTGGGAAACCCTCAATGTTTCCTGCAGGGCCGTAGTTACAAAACGTAAATGCAATAATCTTCATTTCTCCATCCTTTTGTTCTCTTTCAGCCATTTCCATTATTCCACGATGTAGTGGAGATTCCTTAGTTTTTGGTGTGGGCATTTTAGCAATATCATCAGAAAGGCTGCTGGGGTTGTTGGGCGCTGTTACAGATGAAGCACGGTGTAAAAGAAATTGGGATTTTGTTGGTTTGGTCATGTTAGTAATATCATAATTTAAATAAGGCGGTCTTCTTACTATCCTTCTCTTTTTCCGATAAAGCGCACACGAGCGTTTCTTAGCAGTGCAAAGCGCTTGCGAGCATCCGATACGCCAAGTGGAGCCCCAAGCTGCAGCCGAATACCAGTGCGAATTGCAACCCCCCACAGCGCTGCAGTTGCTCAACTTGAACGACCACACGTGTTCCGGGGCTAATACCCGTGACCCAGAGAACCACGCCCCCACAGCATCTGACAATACCTGCGCTTCAGTCACCCTTGGTAGGACAGGCCTCACATCCATATTTTGGATGACATTAAATCTAATAGTATTTCTACATTCGTCGTGTCGCTTTTGGCATTGGCGAGCCCACACTTCTGCCATTTCCTCAAGTTCGTTGTCCCAGTACATCTTCCTCATGTTGGTGGCAGGCGGCTGGCCCGGCTCTAGGCCCAGCGCTATATTATCGCGGTGTCGGTTGTGCAGTAACAGCAATTGGTATCGCATCCATGGTGTGATACCTGACGCTATCAGACGCGGACTCTGCTTGTTTGCAGCCAAACACAGCGTGTGCTGGTTTTTTACTGAACAATCAGGGTGATTGCAGTAAATGTATTCTTTACTAGTATTTTTATTACTGTCGAAAATGTTAGTTACGCTGTCGCAAAATGCTAAAATTGCAAAATAACCTCCTATAATAAAATAAATAACTAAAGACATCATGACATTCTACTGGCTTTCACGAACGCTAGCAAAGAGAATTTAAATCACTACGTTTTACGCTAGTTTCTCCCAAATTTCTCCTAGGTAGTCTGTGCAAAGAGAATATAAGAGAATATAAACACTAGCGTTTTAGTCAAATGTGCTCTCATCTGACCATGGCACAGTGTTCCCAAAGACCTTCGGACCCGACATTTTTAGCTGATCCCGTAGATCGACGTAGTTAGGTGTATGAAACAAATCTCTCATACAAACCACCTACCAATTATCCATAGTTTCCTTGAAAAAAAATAGTTTTTTCGCTTTTTTTGAGGGCATCGAAAAATGAAAAAAAAAAATTTTTCCTTTGTTATTGAAATCTTAATGCAGGTTGATTTATTTTATAATTACTAATAGAGTCCTTCATTTAATAAGCTATATTACAACTGTCTATGTATACCTCATGTGAAGAAATAACGTAAAAGTCGTTTTTTAGTTTTCATTTTTTTTTAAGAAATGTGCACTGTTTGCGCATCTACTTTTTTATGGTAATAATATTTCATTATTATATCAATTCACAGAAAAAAAATCACATCCGTACAAGGAATTTATAAGTACCTACGGTACAACTGGAATGTGCATTGTCAATTTGACACCAATATAAAAATAAACCTTATGTATATGAAGCTAAGTTCTATTACAGGCAATCACTTGGTCAGAGAGAAATCCGGTCCGAGAGAGAAAGTGCTTCGAGAGCCCTGTGTCCCTTTCTAAAGTGTTGTATAAGTTCCTTTAAGTTCAATTTAAGTTAGACTTGCAGCCCGTCAGCAACCCGTCAGCCAATCATATTGTTTATGAAAGGAACAGAGGGCTCTCGCGAAGCTATCTCACTCGGACCGCGCATCGGCAGCCTGTGCACATTCCAGGTTTGGTAAAAGTGTACCGTAGGTACTTATAAATTCCTTGGTAAAAGTTCCTTGCATCCGTATCTTGCGTCTAACTCGTTTTTCTTGCCAATTTAAAAAAAACTTCATTAATCAAAAAAGTCTGGCTTTGACAAGTTAATAACGAAGAAATACGTTGCATTTGAAATGAATTTCAGTTCAAATTGATGTAAATTAATTGTAATCATAATAACTTCGTCATCTTTTCCTAAATTACCGAAAGAAAACGTAAATTTTTTTCAAACCATTTATTACTACTGGCATCCCATAAAGTGTCATCGTTATGTCTTGGCGGCATGCTTAAAAACGTATAAAAATAATTCGTAACGGCAAGGATTATACCAGTTTTTAAAAATTAAAATACTGACAAAATGGTAAAAAGATGTTGTGTTCACACTTGTTCAAGTGAATATCTTTTCACAAGTAAGCTAAAATAATTTCTTATAAATCTATTACTATGTTGTCCATGATTTCTTGTGTTTGGCGGAGAAAGGTTCTCAACAATGCTGTGCTATTTTATTGCAGAGTGCCTAAAGATTCAGAACAAAGACAAAAATGGCTCAACAGCGTTGAGATTAGACAAAAGATAACAAAAAATTCCTTTATATGCAGCCGGCACTTTGTGCCAACTTGCTTTTATGCTGGAAATTCCCGCCAGTTACTCAAAGTGAACGCAACTCCTACTATTCCTCCCACGGTAAAAACTATGTACTATTGCGAAATTTTATTTTTTTTGAATTCGCACACCAACACACCATAAATACACGTTACATGTCTACAAAGATCTTTTGGAGCGCGGTTTCCATGGTGACGCCTTTATTTACAATACAAGTTTTTCTAGCTACAACTGTCACCCGTCGGCCACAAGATCTTTATAAAATACTACTTAACATTTATAGTTTTAAATGTAAAGTCCCCACCGAGTGGCACGAGCCTCCCTCGAACAGTGAAGGGGGATTCAGGCCATAGTCCACCACACTGGCCTAAAATGCGGGTTGGTGGACCATGCGTCTTTCGGAAATAACCTTTAGAGGTACCTACGGGTTTCCTCACGATGTTTCCCTTCACCGCTGAGCAAGTGATAACTATTAAATACGAATTAAAAGACGAATGTATAGTGATACAGGCCTCAACCTGGCATCGAACCCACGACCCTCCGCTCACAGGTCCAGGGTTAGTTTATTCCGCCCTCATTCCAAACCGCCCCCGTCCAAGTACAGTTAACATCACCATCATTTTCAAACTTGGAGTATTCGAAATGAAACTTCTTTGGGCGCGTTGAGAGTGTTTAAGACAGTAATTTAACAATGTAAAAAAAAAAATTAGGCCAGGTACAAGGTTGTACCTACCTTGTAGTTTGAAAGCCTAGCTGAACTAAATCTGGTAGTTCTGATTTTTTGCTGACTTGTTTAGGATGTTACAACCTAATGAATATCCTTATATTTGGAAAATATACCTAGCCACAACGAATCTAAAAAAGCCAAGATTTTTTTTTAAATGTACCTTTACCCAACACTGTGACGTCACTGGCGCGCGTTGACATCGGGTATATTTTCAAATTACTAAACGCGCGCGTAGGTATTTGAAAACATACCCGAACGCAACACGGCAACGCACTCACTCATTTAGATCAGAACGCCCACTTAATTTGACAACGAGTAACGAATTTTCATTAGGTACGTAAAAAGTTAAATAGAGTCATTAAACTTTAAGTTTCATTAAACTTAGTCTTTTTAAACTTAAAGTCTCATTAAACTGTAGTCCCATTAAACTAAAGTCTAATTAAACTTAAAGTCACATTATTAAACTAAAATCCCATTATACTTAAAGTCTCAATTAACTAATCCCATTAAACTAGTCACATTAAACTTAAAATTCCATTAAACTTAAAGTCCCATTAAACTAAAGTCTCATTAAACTTAAAGGCCCATTAAACCGAAAATTTAAGCTTTTTCATACACAACTTTTATTTACCTACATTTATAATTTTCAGTAGGGATAAAGGAATTAGAAGTATATTTTGATATATTAGGAAGTGCCTCCGCTGCCGGTACCGGCAACGACGAAAAATTGGAACGGTTGCCGGAAGTTACTGTCAGTTTCAATTTTTGACGTTTTTGACAGCTGACATGAGTTGATTTTGTGTTCTTATCGGGGTCTGTGCTTTGATGCGTTGGTGATTATCTAAGATTGAATTTGCGAATATTCCTAAATCACTATCGGAAATGTATTACTTACATTCGACTTTTTTGTTCAATTGCAACAGAAGGAACTGCGACAAGTAGGTTTGTTAGTAGCCTAGCCTAACCAACCCGTTAAGGGTTGGTTAGGTTAGGTTAGGTTAGAACTGCGACCCCCAACGCACGAGCCGAGCGAGCGAAGCGAGCGTGCCGCGGCAGCGGCCGGCGATGTGCCAGAAACGACTGTGGTTGCGTTAAGCGGTTGTCGCAGTTCCGCTCGGTTAGGTTAGGTTGTTTTGTAGGTTTCATATATTTCCGGTAACATATAACATAGCAGCACATCATTGAGTAGGTACCTATCTACTATTATTATTACCTATCATTTAAGTTTTATAATGATTTATATCGTCTATCGGTACCGGCAGCTGTTCTAGGAGCCGGTACCGGCAGCTGTTCTAGGAGCCGGTACCGGCAGCGGAGGCACAGCCTATATTATATTTTGCAATAACACAACACGGAATTTCCAGTGGTAAAACATATTTTTAAAGTATACCTGAGCCCAACACTATAATAGACTCAGCGCCGAACGACACCATGTCAAAATTAAATTTAAAAAAAAAAGTGTTCAGTACCTAAGTGATACTGGTTCAGGATTTTCATTAAAGTTAAGAGGTTCTTTTTCAAACTGTATACATATATGCTCACGTCAGTAATTCCTAAGGGGGTAAGCAGAGAATCAGTGGCTCATCTTTACCTATTTTCTTGATAAAGAAAATATTTATTACATAACTTCATCGTAACTCAACCTTGTGACATTTGAATGACCTATGGTAAGAAGTACTAGTCACAATTTCTAGTTTTTATTTTTGAGCGAAACAAAATCCAAGATCGGTTTTTAAACATTGCAAAGTGTTTTAAATTCCAATCATGTCCAGATGATAGTATCAGGGAGATCTTTAATTTAAACTTCAGTTGATATTTTATAAAATACTCTATTTTTGAAGAAAACTACGAAAATGTGTAGCGTTCTTAAACAGCATCATCTATGAAATTTTTTTGGAAGCTTACCTCATTTTCCAATAACTCATTAAAAGTTACGTGTTAGACTCGAGTGCCACGATTTTTGACCTTGTGCTCTTTTGATTCTCTCGCTAACGCTCAGAATTCTAATTGTTGTAGCACTCGCTGCGCTTGTGATCCAATTTTAGAATCCTTCGCTTGGTCGGTCATCAAATTTGAGCACGCGGTTAAAAGCAACTTTGCACTCATGTATAACAAATATCTCTCTTACTCTCATCAGCCCATACAATGTCTCCACCGAGGGGCACGATGTGTTAAGTTTACCTTGCCCAATGTTAAACAGGTTAATTTAATACCAATGTACAGGTTAAAAATGTAAAACTGGACGTTGTGGAATCTACTGTATTCTTAGGAATAACTCTTGATGCAAAGCTTCAATGGGGTCCTCATATTGATAAGTTAGCGAGCAGACTCAGTTCAGCAGCCTACGCAGTTAAACAAATCCGTCAATTATCGGACGTTGAAACCGCGAGAACCGTATATTTACTGCCACAGCCTAATGTCATATAGCATTTTACTGTGGAGTAATGCTGCGGATATCAATAAGATCTTTGTTCTGCAGAAAAGGGCTGTTCGCGCGATTTATCAAATGAGACCTAGAATGTCTCTTAGACAAATATTCAAAGAAATAGATATTCTGACTTCTGCATCCCGATATATATGTGACAATCTTTTATATGTGAAGAAAAATGAACATTTGTTTAAGAAAAATAGCGATAGGCACAATATAAATACTAGGACCAAGCATAAACTGGAAGTACTAGACAGTCGTCTCCACAAGGTTACGAACGAAGGTATTCAAAATTTACCTTTGGATAAATTTAAGACAGTAAGTAATTAAACAAAAACTTTACAAAAAGGGCTATTACAAAATTTCTGATGACCTAACTGACATGGAGCCATGGGAATGACTGCTCAGCTCTAGAGTTATTTCAGAATTAGTTAAAATTAGAAAATAGGAAAATTTGTTATGCGATTAAAAAGAGCACCCTCAGAGTTTCTTGCCTGTTCTTCTCTGGGGAAGACTGCACCTTTGCGAATAAGCGTAGAGTCAGTAGGGTCAATAGAACGAATGCGTACGTATGTATTTAAATTAATCCTTTAATGTTTGTTTGTATGTATTTCATGTAATCTTGACTTGTTTTAAGTGGCATCCTGAATATCCTATAAAATAAAGATTTTTTCTATTCTATTCTATTCTGTGAAAGGGGGAATTTATTATTTAATAATTTCTAATAAAAAATAACATAAGATCAAAATTAACTTATATATACCTATGGAACTAAACGGGCTCCTATGGAACTAAGGTCCGTTAGATAAAATAGTAAAAAAAAATCTAAGCATAAAACTCCAATTTTACAAAAATCCAATATGGATTGCTTGGGGAAAATGTTTTCATGGGAAAAGTTTTGAAATTAAGTTAAAAACATGTTTTAATGATTTGATTATAAGATGAGACGAAAGGTGAGTTTTTGTTTTATTTTTTCGCAACCTAACTACACATTCCCGATGTCCACTACCCTGTGTCCTCCTTGTATATTATCATACAATTTGGTATTTCATAACAAAAATGTAGAACGGAAATGTTGCTGATGGTTTGTTATATAAAAATAAAATTACAGGAAAACTTCTATCCTTAAATGGAAGCCTGTATTTGTCTGTTACCTACGTATACTTTGCACTCCCAAAAAAAAAGAGTAATCGCATTGTCATCCTACTAGAACGAGACGTTCTGCCTCGTTGCTCTATCTCTTCTTCGGCCCGCGTTTGAGCTCGAAGATTTCTATCCTGATGTATTAGATCCATGCATCTGACACACCTATGATCTGACCACAAATAAGCCACAAACATAGACATAGAAAAAATAATAATAGAATAGTAACTCGTATTCTCTTTGCTCTTAAAACGCCGCGCCGCCAGTGATCATAGAGTATACAGGGTATTAAGTAATTCGATCTTATCCTCTCAGGTGGTGAATCAGCCCATGAAACTAAACAACTTTCCCTAAGAACAAATGCCGAAATACGAAAAAAAAATTTTTGACTTCCCATACAAAATGATATAACAGCTGATGCAATTGCTTAACACCCTGTATAAATCACACTGAGAAATTCTGTCTATGAAATCACTGTGTTCCAGTATGGATCTGGTTCCAGTGATCAAAAAAACGGTAGAACAATAACAACCTAGGTACCGACTCAATGTCCTCAAAGAAACCTTACTTATTTCTATGTCTGTAAAGGAACCACAGTAAATTCTCTGCAGCGTTTCTTGCAAAGACATTAGAAATAGATTAAAAATGTCACCGTAAGATCGTTATAAATTATCGCGAAAACTGTGAATTGTTTCAGCCATTCATAATTTTCGGTTAGTTTACAATCTTACCGTAACTAACCGTTAAATTGGGAATTGTCATACTTAAATTCTTTTGTGCGACGATTGAGTCTGTCATCCAGGGGTGTGTGGGGTCGTTACATTTTAGTGCTCGAATCGAAATCGACATCCTCTTGTCATTGGCCTAACGTTTATCGCGAAAAGCCAAAACCCAAAAAAATATCGTCATATTATAGACATAGAATTTGATTGGGAATTGTCATACTTATTGTAAATCCTTTTGTGCGATGATTGAGTCTGTCATCCAGGGGTGTGTGGGGTCGTTACATTTTTAGTGCTCGAATCCAAATCGACATCCTCTTGTATAAAGGTACAAAAGTCATTGGCCTAACTTTTATCGCGAAAAGCCAAAAGTGGATTTTTGTACATGTTGACTTTTCTAATTGGAGAGAAATGAAAATAGGCTAAAACTACACACTATTTATTAACAAACATAAAATTAAAAATCTTGCTTAAAATGCGAGCTGAAGTTCCTCATGCATGCACGTAGGTAATGTCTTTGCTACTTCGGTTTTAGTAATTTTTTAAAGTAAAAGTCGCTAGGTGTCAAATCAAGACACATTGCTGGCCAAGGAGTTGGCCCTTCTCGGTCAAACTAACGTTGTGAGAAGTTTTGGTTGAGCCACTCTCGCATTCCCCGGTGGAAATTCAGCACTAAGGAGGCTGTCCGAAGATGACGAACAGAACGAGAAATACTCACTATCAGAGCTACTATTAAGCACATCAGACATTGTTGTTGTTTATGTATAGTTACACATATAAATAAATAATAATTTAAAAATAAATAAGTAATGCTATAAAGTAAAATGTTTAACTAATTTGTTGGTCTTAGACTCTCAAATACTCGCCGGGGCACATAATCCATACGAATTAGACCAAAATCAAAGAATATAACAAAGCAAAAAAAGATCACAAGGTTAACAGAACACAAGAAAACATTAAAAGCATCATAAAATAACAAAACTAAAAAATAAATTCCAAACAACTTTGCCAAACACTTGAAAGCCAATGCCAAAAACAAGAACAAAAAAGTGAAACGAAACGCAGAATTCTGACACTTGACATTGACGGTGACACGATTGTGATGTTTTGATTTGAAAACAAATTTTGAGTTCAAATCTTTCATTTACAAAGCAGTCCTCTGTTTAAAGCAGCAAATGGAAAGTGTTTTCAGTTTTTTGGACACCTATGAGATGAGGTCAAGGAAGAACGTCCTTCTTCTCCACGGTTTGGCTGAGTCGGATAAAGAAAATCCAGCTGAGCTCATTGTATGAGTTGATCGTGAGAAGCTGCTACTTCAGGATATTTCCCCAGCGTCATTCGCCACATGCATCAGGTTAGGCAAAGACACCAGCAGGCCCCGGCCTATTCTGGTCAGATTCCTTGATGTCAGGCTACGTGACTTAGTATGGTCATCTAAGAAGAATTTGAAGGGGAGTGGACTAACTCTGTCTGAGTTTCTAACGAGTCCACGTCATGCGGTTTTTGTTGCGGCCCGAAAAAGGTTTGGCGTACAGCAATCTTGGACTTCGGATGGCCGAATCATCGTGGTATGTACGAAGGGCATTCGTCACAAGATTACATCCATGGCCGAGCTTAATACAATTGATTACCCGGCGCAGCGGACTACGGCTTACCAACAGGGGCGAACGGAACGACTAGGCCGCCCCGCACAGTGCGTACAATCAAGCAGAAGTAGTTCGATGTTTACACCCATAACTCTCATCATGAACGCTTGTAAGTGCAGTGCAGTGCAACTGTCTGGTTAGACGAACAATAGTATTGTAAGTCAGTTCATTTTTTAGTTTATTCAAAGTACCGCTTAGTTCTACAATTTTTATTTTACATTTACAATTTCTCTTTTTCTTTTTTAATTTACAACTAACCTCAATCAATCAATCAATTTTGAGATGTGGCGTTTCTCTGTTTTTTTTTTTTTTTTCGTTAAATTTATCCCTTTCGGGAAAGGCAAAGGAAACTATGTCCATACAGCCATGTCTTCAGTGAAAACTCTTCTTCCTTGACCTCATCTCATAGGTGTCCAAAAAACTGAAAACACTTTCCATTTGCTGCTTTAAACAGAGGACTGCTTTGTAAATGAAAGATTTGAACTCGGCGAATTCAGTTGCTAGACCAGGTGATTTTGGTTTGGTGATGTTGGGGGTGCCAAGGACTGCTGGAAGTGACTCATCTTGTTCTCAAACATTGCTGTCATCTCGTCCATCTGTTGTTTAAGTGCAGTGATTGCCGTTATGACTCTTGCAGTGAAGTGATTGTTTGATTTTGGTTTTTATCAGAGGACAGTTGTTTCTCAGCAAGTATTTAGGTGATAAACTTAACTATTGCATGAATATGTTTCGATAGTGACAAAAAAGTAATTTTAAACTATTTTAAAATAAAGATATAAACGAGAGGAAAAAAAGCGCATATGTATCGTTTTACGCCTACCGCCGAAAAAAAAGTGTGTAGTTTTAGTCCATTTTCATGTCTCTCCAATTAAAAAAGTCAACATGTACAAAAATCCACTGTTGTTCTGATAGTTCCTTTTCAAGTTAAAACTCTTTTTTAATTACTTTTTTGTTAAGTTTTATACCACTTTTGAAAGCTAGTGAATTAAGGCATTTATATTAAGTGTTATACGAATTAGGACGGCCGGTTTGATCGAGTGGTAGTGACGCTGCCTCTTGATCGGCGGGTCCTGGGTTCGATTCTCAGTCGGGGCAAACATATATATATTTTTTTTCAAGTTTTTGTTGAGGCTTCAGTCACCCTTAGTGACTATGCCAGCCTCATAAGATTGTTCTATTTTTTAATAAAATGATCGGTCGAGGAATCTGTACAGTGCAACTACAAATATTTGTGTAAAAAGTAAATGTTTGTTCTCAGGTCATGGGCGTTCGTGTCTGTCTTTATGTGTGTTCCGAGGGACCCACGACGTAAGGGAAAATCTTAGTGTGGGCCTTTGAGTGATTAGCGTTTATTTATTTATATAAATAAACTAGCATCCCGCTCGGGACTTCGTTCCCGTGTGAATTCGGGAAAATTATGTAGTCTTTGTTCCTTAGGGATAATGTAGCATCCTAATGGTGAAATAATTTTTGAAATCGGTCTAGTAGTTTGAAAGTTTATTCCTTACATACAAAAATACAAATCTTTCCTCTTTATAGTACTTAATAGTGTAGACATAGATGTGTAACACAAACGAATCGTTTATTATATAGTAAAACTAACTGTCCGCCCGCGACTTTCCGTGGGAATTGTCTCGGTAGATTTTCATTTTTTTTAAATAGATGTTGGCCGATTCTCAGACCTACGTATGCACAAAAAAATTTATAAAAATCGGTCCAGCCGTTTCAGAGGAGTTTGGTAACAGACACCGCGACACGAGAATTTTATATATTAGATATACCTATTTTGTTGTCTCTCTGTTTCTTGTATTTTCACGTGTCATCTGTTTTTTATTTATATTTTCAAACTGTTGAATAAATAAATTAACTTTATACATTTCTAGGGAGTGACGTACCCCTGTATCCAAGCGGTGTGGTCCCGCTGGGCGCCCGCGTCGGAGCGCGCGCGGCTGGCAACATTCGCATTCAGTGGGAGTTACGCGGGGACTGTGGTATCCCTGCCGTTGTGCTCTCTTCTGGCGCACTATACTGGGTGGCCGGGGATATTCTATGTTTTTGGTGAGTTTATAATATTTATTTTTGGTTTTGCTGTATTGTGGGCGAAAGGCTGACAACCTCTCACCACTATACATCACGTTTCATCTAATAACCCTCTAAATTTATTTCAAACGTGGCATCAAGCGGTTTTAAAACCACTGATGCCCTGCCTACCCCGTTAGAGATTGTAAACGTGAGCGTATGTATGTTATCAATATATCCTTACTAGTATTATAAATATGAAAGTAGGGATGTTTGTTACGCTTTTACGCAAAAACTACTTAACCGATCATCATAAAACTTTGTTCACATATTCTCGGAGGTACTAGAAGTAACATAGGATACTTTTTATTTTAAAAAAAAGTGAAAGTCCACGCAGGCGGAGCCGCGGGCGGAAAGCTAGTGTCGTTATAAAAAATATATATATACTGTACTGTACAATAAGTACCAAAACCAGTACGATAGTGACAGCGCCGCGACAACACCGCGGTCCTATGTCAAAATGTCAACATCCTAACGACTCATTCACAACGCATAGGTTTGGTTTTGACAACGCTATAGGACGAGCAAGCCTTTGCGCGAGACCCTCGCGCAATCAAAGTGAAGTTTCAGCGTGAGCCGTGCTAGAGCAGCAGGATCTTTGTAAAATGTATCCCTAATCTTTTAAACTAGACTTAGGTATTTGTTTTATTTTACTGGCACACAAAATATGAAAAGTAAATAAAGAAACAAAAAAACGGGAGACGTGGCTGTTTGGACATAGATTCCTTTGCCTTCATGGACGTTTTTTGGATTCTAAAATAAAATGTACTTTACTAGCTTCCCGCCCGCGGCTTCGCCTGCGTGTACTACAGGTTATATCGTGCTCGGCTGTGGGATAAAATGTAGCCTATGTCCTTTCCCAGGCTCTAATCTATCTCTGCACCAAATTTCATCAAAAACGGTTCAGTAGTTTAGGCGTGAATGACGGACAGACAGACAGAGTTACTTTCGCATTTATAATATTAGTAAGGATTATTAAAAAACGAAGTCCCCCACTGGGTCTGTCTGAATTCTCTCGTGAAGGAAGTCCCGAGCGGAAAGCTAGTAAATTATCTCTACTAATATTTTATATGCGAAATTAACTCTGTTTGTCTGTTACGCCTAAACTACATAACCGATTTTGATGAAATTTGGTATACAGAGATAGATTAGACCTTGGGAAAGGACGTAGGCTACATTTTATCCAACAGCTGGGCACGATAAATAATCTGTAGTTCACGCTGGCGAATAGCTAGTTATTAATAATAGGGAATATGCATGATTTTTTATTTTTTTTAAATTAATCCTCATTCATGTAATAAACAGTTTAGTTAAACTATTTTTCGAATAACTATGAAATTAAAAAATATATAAGCCATCGAAGATTTATTTCTATCCCTTTCTAGCAAAACGAAATTTAACACGGAGTTTTTATGGACGTAGTGACATGTGACGTCACAGTCCATGTCGGATCTCTGTCTAATAGGTGCCGGTGCTTAATTAATCGTTTTAAATGCGTATAACGGCCATATTTCTTGGCCGATTTTAATTTTAATTTCACTTTTTGTCATCTCAACTACGGTATTTTCATATTTTGTTAATAAATGCGATGAAAAAAATTCACGCATATTCCCTATTGTTGGGTATTGCGAGTAACGATGGTGCAAGGAGACGTGAATCAAACACGGTAGTTCGATGCATACTGGTTTAAGGCGACTACAGCACCTAAATTACGATTTTATGATGCGTAGATAAGCATGACGCACTGCATTAAATCGCAGAAAAAAAATACTACGGTAATATTCAGGACATAAACTAGATAAGTAGTTTGCTGAAAACATGATTTAGCACTTTTGGTCCGATAGAAAAAGCTCACAAGTCACCTCTAAATACCAATATTGTGTATCTTTTAAGCTGTAAAAACGATAGTGAAATGCACACAGGAACTTGAATTTGCTATCAAAATGTTCGTGATTGAACACTCTCGATAAGTAGTTAACGCATTTTTCGATTTAAGCTGTTACCTTTCCATAAATCTCATTTTTCTAACTTTCGAACATGTTTTTACGCACGCACGCTTTCATAGTCCGTAAACTTTGTGTATCGAAACTGTCCGCATTGCCGGCCCAGGCCTGTTGAGGGACGGAGATGGCACTATTCCTATGTATGCTGCCGTTATCGGGTGCTGTATTCGCCTTAACGACCAACGCTGGCTCGCGACGTACGCGTCCATCGGTGCACACGCACACAAATACATAACAATAATGAAAAAGTAATCGGCTGAAATACGGTTGTCTTTATTTGAATTTTGCATGTATGTGTTTAGGAGTCCCGGCTTCGACACCCGTGGCGGGCCATGCTGACGTCAGGCCCGGTGTGGGCCATCGTGATGGCTCACTTCAGTGAAAACATTGCTCACCTTCCTGCCTACTTTCCTGCAAGGTAAATAAAAAAAAACCGCGCAACCGCGTCGAAACAAAGGGAAATAGGTAAATAATAATATATGTATACGTAAATTTAGAACTTAATTATACATTGCATAGTATTTGAATTAATGAATTACGTGTTAGTTGTGTTAGATTTAAGCTACAGACTAGTCTAACCATCAATCTAACGACTAGGAAACACTATAAAAAATTAGTGTTAGTATAGTTAGTTTAAGTGGACCCCGTTTGGGTATAAGCCTCCACCTTTCTCTATCCTCGGCCAGGTGCATTCAGGTTTTTTCTGCAATTTTCTCCAAGTCATCCGCCCAGTGTTTATTTGGTCTGACTGTGTTCTTTTTGCAAGGTATGGTATATTTTTTAAATATGATATCTTACTGCTCTGAAAGAAGACAAAGTATCTACTTGGGTAATACTCTAAAATTAAAAAAGAGTGGTGTTATAAGTTTGACGTGTATATCTGTATGTTGCAACGCATAGCTCCCAAACGAATGGATTGATTTGAATTCGATAGATAGATGATGAATTCGATATGAAAGCTGAAAAAAAACATTTGAAAGCAATTTGAGCTTTCAAATAAATTTGAAAGCTGACGTAATTGAGATGGTTCTTAGCAATATTTGATCAAAACTGGTTCAGCCGTTTAAAAGTTAAAATCAATCGGATGTCGGGGGCGATATAAATGTTTTGATAACTAGTTATTTTTAGTACTGAGTCTCGCCCGGGGTACTTGGTACGTCACTTACAAAATTGAATTAGATACATCTATTTATTATTGACTCTTTTGAATTTTATCGACTCAAAAGTCAAACCACATCATTAATTAGCTACACAAGTTACACGTTTGTTACTTTGGCTCTGTTTTACATTCCTCCACCGTAGGAAATCATTTTCACTTTCAATAACTTCACTTCACTAACGTACTTTTTTACTATATTTTCCAGACGTATTCTAGTTCGAGACCTCCCAGACAGGCTGGCCGTCGGCCGCGCCGTACCTGGCTATGACCGTAGTGCTGCAGGTGGCGGGGCAAGGCGCGGACTGGCTGCTGCGGCGCAGCCGGCTGTCGCGGACCAACGTCAGGAAACTGTTCAACTGCGGGGCCTTCCTAGCACAGGTAACTATAACAAACAGGCGCGTTTCTAGCACAGGTATCTATCAAAATATAAAAAGAAAATTCCCTTCTAAGAACGATACCCTGGTTTGCTTTTGTATGCGGAGTCAAAATGTTTTTTTTTTTTGAGATTTTCGAATAAGGCATCGCTACATGCGTTTTTCTTTTAATGTATTCTAGTTTATCGGCTTAAAAAAAATTAACGCACATAATATTTATTTAAAGAAACTTATATACAAGTGAATAACGCGCGGTAATTTCCCTACTCGGTTCTAAGCGAATACCTATACGTATCCATTTTTGTGGGAATTCCCGAAAATGCGTTTCGCTTTCAAGCACTGCATTGTGTGGGTTGCCGTTTGTATAAAATAACTACTGCTGACGTAATCACCATCTAGACCCCCTCACCCCCCATGTCATCAAAAATAAGCAAGGCGAAGACCCCCCTCCCCCCTATAGTGCTTACGTAATAATTGAATAGGCCCTAAGGAAGAATCAACGAAAGAAACTGTTTTTTTCATTATAAGATGGGTTAGCTCTTGACCTCAGTCTTGACCATAAAGGTCAAGATTACTTACCTCAATCTTGACCATAAAGGTCAAGTCCGATACGTTTCGGACCAACCTTTATTTTAAGTAAAATTCTGTATGTTCTATGAAATAAAGCTATTTTGAATTTCCCCACAGCGCGCTGCAGCGGGGCCTTCCCTTCGAAACAATGAAGGGGATTGATTTAATTAAGCCATAGTCCACCACAATGTTTTCCTTCACCGTTGAGCAAGTAATAATAAGAAATCTGTACTTACATAAATCCGAAAAGATGCATTTATCTTTACAAGCCAGGATTTGAACCAACCACCTTCCCGTTACAAGACTGGTTCTTTAAGCAACTAGGTTATCACTACTCCTCTGTGTTTCGTTAGATACAACTGCTCTTATTTTTTATCAGTCCATACATGTCCCCACCGAAGGGCACGGGCCTCCCTTCGAATTAACCCGCAACCGGTTACAAGTCTGGTTCATTATTAACTGGGCTATCACCGCTCTTATTGCCAACTGTCTTATTGTTTTTTTCAGTGTAAACCACCTGGACATCGCCCCCCCCTCACGCGAGCGTGCTGATGGGTCTGTCCAATACAGTCGCCACGCTGCCCGGCATCGTCAGCCCACCGCTAGCTGGCGCCATCGTCGCTAACAAGGTAACTACCACTACAAAGTAACTACCGCAACAAGGTAACACCTGCAACAAGGTAACTACTACAACAAGGTGACTACTGCAACAAAGTAAGTAGTGCAAACAAGATGACTACTACAACAAGGTGACTACCACAACAAAGTGACTACCATAACTAGGTAACTACTACAACAAGGTGACTACTGCAACAAAGTAAGTAACGCAACAAGATGACTATCACAACAAGGTGAATACTACAACAAGATACCACAAAAAGATGACTACCGCAACTAAGAGACTGCCGCAACAAATGAACTACCACAACAAGGTGACTACTGCAACGTCTGCAACAAAGCAAGTACCGCAACAAGAAAGATTCGCTAAAGCTTCTGGGAGTTTTGAAGAGGTGGAACTGTCAGTGTAGAGGTAAAACTCAAGTAGGTGTGCCTGACAGGCGTCCCCTCCATAGATAGATAGACCGCAACAAGGTAACTACCTCCTGAAACTAAGTAAGTACCGCAACAAGGTAACTACTGCAACAAAGAAACTACCGCAACAAGATGATTACCGCAACAAAGTAACTACTACAACATAGTAACTACCACAACATAGTAACTACCACAACAAGGTAATCTTTTGTTTCGAAATCTAATGTCAAAATAGGGATAAAGTTTTAACTGTCGTTAATTTTCCATAATAAACTTTTTTTTATTTTATTATCATCGTCACAGCTTGCTGTGGCTGTGACATATGCTGAGCCTAGGCCTTTTCATCATCATACACAGTACACGACGACACCTACACATATTATACCACCACACACCTTAATGTTTGTTTTTCCATGTACATATTTATAAATATTTCTGTTTTCTTTTACTAGGTATGTTTGTTTGTTTTGTAACTTGTGCTGCGTTTTTTTGTGAATAAGTGTTATGTCTATGTCTCTATGTCTATTATAAGATGGGTTAAACTTTTGACTTCAATCTTGACCAAGGTCATAGATGAGGTCGACGATGGAGCAAGTTAACCCAGAAAATGCCAATTAAGGCACTGGTACTCCCACACACCAACGGAACACAGCAAGCTATTTGACGTCGGACTTCGGTAGGAGGGTGGTCGCGAACCAGACGGCCCTTTACAGAGCCTACCACACCGCATGAGTTCATAGGACGACACCTCCGATTCAGAACAAATTGAGGTGTCGTTGCCTAGGATGGATTACTAGGAGGCAGGTCTCATTTGTGTTTCCGTAGTCGCCTCTTACGACACCCACGGAAAAGAATTGGGTGGTGTTATTCTCAACCGATCACCACACCGCAAGAACTTAATACACATTCTTCTTTTCTTTACAGACAGCAGAAGAATGGCGAATCGTGTACCTGATATCTAGCGTCATCTATCTACTCGGCGCGATAATATACGGCGTGTTCTGTTCAGGCGAAAAGCAACCTTAGGTCGTTGAGTTCGAGCCGGATGCGAGTTTCGACACAGACAACGCTTCAGTCACTACGGCGAGAGGATATGATTCTACTAGCACTAGGGGATACGATAATAAAGCTATGGACCATTCGGAAATGTAAGATTTGATTAGGAAAAGCTTCCGGTATTACCCGATAGGTGGCGCTGAAGTAAAATATTATTTATCTCTAGTTTAAAACTGGTGTTAAATAACATTTTACTTCAGCGCCACAATCGCGAGAATCTTAACAATTACCGCGAGAATCTTAAACAATACAATGTGATTTATACTATAGATCTGAATTCGACGAAAATAAAGTTAACTGCGCATTAAAATGTAGCGCTATAAGCAGCCATTTTTAGTTTTATTACTCCTTATATCAAATCTTATAAAATATAACAATAATCCAAACTGTACGCCTACCCATATTTGGTGAGTTTCAAATAAAATACTATTTAATTGAATAAATGAATAATGTCATCGGTAGATTTCGGGTTTAAAAAGTTGCAATTTTCTAGTGGTAAAGTTTGTTAAGAATAATCGTGCTGCCATCTATCGAGACAGTAACGAACGAAGAATGTAGTTAAAGTAAAATAATCGCTCATTGAGTCCTGTATTTAGGGGTAAATGAATAAGCCTCTTTTATATTGATTGTAAAAAAGTATAAAGTAATGTTTGTAATGGATTAATACCAACATCATAAAAAAACCATTATCGTAAATACATACAATCATTTTGATAAGTCATTGTGAAAATTCCGTTTGTAGTTATTTTAATTTTAGAATAATATTGTTTAAAATAATGAAAGTTCCTCTTTATAATATGTTTTTTAAACTTGGACGTAAGTACCTATATGATTTATATGCAACAGTAATGAAGTAGAAAAATTTACTTTCAGCAATTTGACTTTTGTATGGCACTTTTAGCGGAACAATTTTTGTTTTTCATACAATTTTCTAAAAATGAATATTTTACTTGCGTTACTGCACTGTTATTTATGCCAATAATTATTCAAAATGTTCGACCTTTTTTTTTCATTATGAAAACTGACAAAAAGCTTATAGATTATCATTTAGTTATATTTTAATATTTATATTTGATAAACATATTAGATTATATTTATCGTGTAGTCTATAGAAGAAAAAAACTCTTAACTTTTTATACAATGTTGTGTGAAAAGATTTTTGCAATATTTTCTTTTGGCCGCACGGTACATTCTAGAATTTTTTTTGTAAGTATAGTTTTTTTTTGTCTGTTAAAAATCTTCATTTTTTTTTAGATAAGTCTTGATTTACAAACGTTAACTCAATTGTACGAAAAACATAAGTGGTTCTGCTAACTGTGCTGGTGTGTGTATTTCTTAACATTATAATTAAGGAGATTTACAAACGTTAACTCAATTGTACGAAAATCATAAGTGGTTCTGCTAAATGTGCTGGTGTGTGTATTTCTTAACATTATAATTAAGGAGATTTACAAACGTTAACTCAATTGTACGAAAATCATAAGTGGTTCTGCTAAATGTGCTGGTGTGTGTATTTCTTAACATTATAATTAAGGAGATTCTCGAAAACAAATCGGTATTAATGTGATAATTTATGGTTTAAGCAAACAAGACAGATTTATTAATATTTGTGTAAGTAAATAATTGTATTTTTGACGTCCTGATACTAAGGACATAGTATTTTCGTTACTTCAGTTAAGTTTCCGTTGCAATCTCTACCTACCCCACAGCTGATCCTAGCTTGAGCTTATGTTTGTCTGTGGTCAAGTTTGCTTAAACCAGAATAAAAGTAGACTTAAAGTATTCACCATATACTTACTTTGAATCATTGAGTGTAATTTTTAATTTATTTAAAATGGACGAATCATTTATATTTATCTGATGACTTGATGAGTATCTGTTATTTCAATCATACACTTATCAACGAAAGTTTGTTTTTTTTTAACAAAAAATTAACCTTTTTACAGATTGAAAAAAAAATTACATTGTCCTTGAAAAATCGCACATAATCCCCATTCACTTTTGATATGATTTTGTTTAGGTCTAAGTATATCTTCAATGAAATATAATGCGAATAGTATTTTATTTTATGGCCATCCTATTGTAATCTATAGGTATAAATTGTGTAATTATACTTTCTTGTAATACATAAACAAGTGTGATATGATATGATAAGTTAAATAAAAAATATATTGAAATGACCACTTATTAATAAATGTTTATTGCAAATTATTTGCGATTTTTATTATTTACCTCGATATATGGAGGGATTTGTGTGAAACATGCATGCTATTTCTGCCATGCTGGACTGGGAGTAAAAGAAAAACATAGAATATGCCAGCTGCCTACTCTTCCCAGGCATACTGTAAAAGTCAGGAAGTGGGACGCGAGTATTGTGTTTGCTGTATTGTGGGCGAAAGGCTGACAACCTCTCACCACTATACCACGTTTCTTTAAATACGCCTCGGGTCTGAATTTATATCAAACGTGACATCAAGTGGTTTTAAAACCACTGATGCTCTGCCTACCCCGATAGGGACTTTAGGCGTGAGCGTGTGTTGTCTGAAACAATTGCCCAGTAGAACAAATCGAAACCCTGAGTGAATTATGTTTTTACATCAGGCGGTACCTATCGAAAAGCAAATCGTTTTCTACTTTGCTGGCCATACTGTGGTTAGTGGCCACAGTTTGTGGGCGAATTTACTATAATTTCAGATAATATGTAATCAATAATCATAGTTGAGGCAAGTTCTCGAGTGGCGACCATTGGCGTATCTAGGGTCATTTTCTAGGGGGGGCCTGGCGAAAATTAAATGAATTATAGCTTAATACGCTGTGTATTCAAAAGTAACTAATACTGTATTATATTATGTAATAATAAGTATGTATGTAAATTTCTCAGCTGTAGATAGCACTTAATTTTTTTTAATGATTTTTGTGTGAAGTTATCAGTATTTTGGCATCAATTATATAATTTCGAATTGGTAGCCCAATATTCTGGGGTGGGCCCTAGGCCATACTGGGGTGGGCAGGCCCACCCGGCCCCCCCCCCCCCCTATATACGCCTATGGTGGCGACCACATACTGGAAGAGGCATCGTAGGAAGGCAGAGCACCAAAGTGGACCGGTACGATATGATCAGTGTGGAGAGCCTGTTTCCAGCAGTAGAAGTCTTGTAGCTGTAATGATGAATCATCGTCATAATATATATTTAATAAGAGTGTTGTAACAACGCTCTACCTACTTCAGTACGGAATTTAGCTTTATCATCAATAGCGCCATCCGTTGACCATATACTGAAGCTTTCCAAGGAAGCGCCTAAATCACTGACATTAACTTATTTTTTCTATGTCTATGGCCTAAATGCTTCTCGCGCCGTTTACGAACAACACGTCAAATAGCTGAACTTTAGTACTATTTTTAGCCGTCGTGGCGTTGCTTGATCCAAACAACAGATATGGCGTCGTGTAGTGGACGTGAATCGTTTGTTTCACGTCCACTACACGACAATTCTGTATAAGACAGATTCTTGATATGACGGATTCGTTTGACGACAGAAGTACAGTCTGAACAATGTTGTTGATTGCCCTTTGTTCGGTATAGGTTTGTTCTATAATTTTCTATAATCGTTATAATTTCTACAGCAAAATTATAGGGATGCCCAGCATGCAATAGTACGGTCTTTCCCTTTTTCTTTTATAAATTTTACTAGGACCGAACCAGACAAATACATACCTACCTATTATTTTTTTGTCCCTGATACAAATGTTTCAATAATAATTAAATCAATAAATGCAGAAGGTTAGCACTAATGTGACACTAACTAACAAATGACTAAGCATGAAATACTTCAAGTGTTTCCGTACTAAAGTAGAATGAATTTTTATACCTAGGTACTTATAAGTTATCAGTACGTACCTACTTACCTTAAATGATATTATAAAGCGAGATTTGTAATTTTTTTCTTTTTTTGTGTAATAAATTAAATTAAATTGAATGGAATTTATCTTAAATTGAAAACTACCCAAATTCATCATTCCAACCCAACAAAACCATTTTTATATATTGGCGTGGACCAATGCATGGTCCGTGGATCTATACCGTGGTCCCACCACTGGTGTGTGGTGGTACAAAGTGGCAGGACCACGTCAACGTCGTTTACCTCCGACTGTACAATTTCTGTCGTAAAACGAATCTGTCATATCAAGAATCTGTCTTAAACCAGAATCTGTCTTAAACAGAATCTGTCGTAAACCCAACAAGCCACGTGAAATTAGCCAAAAATACTACATATATATTTAGACGCAAAAGTACCTACCTACATCAGTCGAGTGAAATAGTGAATTTAAAGAAGTAAAATAGTTAAGTGAATTCTTCAAACTACATGCTGATACGCCGAAAAAACCGTGGACTACCAAAAGAATTACGGATGTTATAGAAAAAATTAAACATGCTATGGTGTCCACACAATCCGGACAGCGGAAGACTTCAATGGAATATTATTGGTCTTCAAAATATGAAGTGTTAAATATCAACAACACGGATTTTCTTGTTTTGAAAAGACTATCGCCGGATGACTCTACTAGGATTGTGGTACCAGTAGAAGGATATTTTGATTTGCTTTACGACACTCATAATGAGTGTAAGCATGGTGGTCGCGATAAAATTCTTAACCTACTTAGAGACAGGTTTTATATTCAGAAAAAAGCAATCGAAATATTCGTATCACTTTGTCCCATGTGTTCAAATAAACGTATCACAAAGAAAAGGTTCGTCACAGATCAAACTGGACTAACTTCGACACAGCCTCATGGTCACCTTAGTTTAATAGATTTACAATCTACTCCAGATGGTAATTACAAATGGCTGTTAAATTATTAAGACAAGCTCACGAAATTTCTTCATTTGCGACCTCTTCACTCAGCCGAACCTACAGAAGTTGCTTTAGTTTAGAATTGAATAAAATATTTTTGATTTATGGACCACCGAGCATCCTAGAGAGCAATCAACAAGAGTTTATAACTTCAGTAATAGAAGAAATTTCAAAAAATTCCCCGGATTTCCAAATTAAACCTTCAGACGAAAATTACAAAGAACGTAACTATTGCGATAAGATTGAAAGAATTATAAAAACATGGTTGGATACTACTAAGTTGACAAATTGGTCATTTGTTTGCCACTTCATACAATTCAAGATGAATATATCTAAACCCAATGACACACCAATCTCACCATATCGAGCAGTATTTGGTAGTGATCCTAAAATTGCTGAAATTCCTAATAATATTCTACAATGTATAAACACAGTCGAAGGAATGAATAGCCCAGATAATACTCAGACGGTCATGAAATCTGAAAAAGTAATAATATCACAGATTTAACTAATAATGACCAGCTTGATCAAAGTGAAGCTAGTAATTATCAGGAAATAGAGATTGATGTCATAATTAAAACTGAAGATGGTATTGAATGTTCAATGTGTCTCACGGAAATAAATCAAGAAACTCGATGTTGTTCTTACTTTAAGCCAGTTCACAAGGGGTGTGGACTGCCCAGTGAAGATGTGGGTTTATGGTTCGAAGATCTTGTGTCTCAAATGCAAAGAAAAGCTAGATAATGAACAAATAAATACCTCAATTTCATGTGAAGAATTAAAGCGCGCTGCAGATTTAGAAAATTAATCAACGAAAAAGCAATGTGTAGAAGTAGGGTCTCTAGACATTCGAAATTCACTACAACAGCCAAATACATCAGCTACTGGCAGTATTCTTGGGTTGAACCATAATACATTGGCTGGTAAAGATACAATACAATACAATATACTTTATTTGCACACAAAGACATACAATACAATTAACAGAACATAAAACATAGTGTACAACAAGGCGGCCTTATTGCTAGGTAGCAATTTCTTCCAGCCAACCTTAGGGTAGGACAGCAGTAAGGTAAGAAGTAGTTGGTGGTGCATAAAATTAAATACATATTAATAATACAAATAAACAAATATATAAGTATACATATATATATATATATATGTTAGGCTGCTCCTGTAAACGCTCCAAACATCAGTGCCGGACGTTCAGATGTATGTGCTTTAAGAAAAAAGTTCCTTGTGGCTCAACTTGTCATCCCAAAAATCTTTGATTGAACAAACCAACTACTTAACAAAACTATTAAAAGTATTTAAATTGTTGTTAAACATTCATATGTACTACTTTGTATACCAAACTCCAATAGATTTTCTATTGTATAGAACCTACGATACATTGTATGTACAGTCACCAGCACATCAGGTTACCACAAACTGACAAATTTCCCCAATGGATAGTAAACTCTAACGCTTGGAGATAAAATTGAAAATCGATTGAAGAAATTTGAGTTTTGGATAGCATGATGTGCTGTTGACCCTGTACATAGAATTAAAGGTATAAAGAATAATAAATGTAAGTAATAAATTAAGTATCTTATGATTAACTAATAAATATTTACCACATACTTATAAAACAAATTGTATTTTATTTCCTTTTTGAGATCCTATTTAGTAAAAAAAAAAAATAGTAAATGCATTTTATATGTATTGTATGTAGGTTAAAAGTTTTCCAAGCTCTTTGCGAGGGTTACCCTCGATTTCCCTGTGATTCCATTATCAGATCCTAATTTATACTTGCAAAGAGCTTGGAAAACTTTTAACTAAGAAGACGAACAGATAAGCATGGTCACTTTCCTTTTTAAATTCCTATTTTTCCTATTTTTTAAATTCCTAATGTAGGCCAAGAGAGTAAGAGAATCAGTTAGTTTTGAATTTCAGATGGGAAATAGGTAGGTAATCAATTAGGTGCAAATTACATTATAGTCTTGCTTTTATTTGCAGAAAAGTAGTATTATTCAGTACCTAGTTAATTTAGTACTAGGTTCTAAAAATTGCATTTAATTTAAGTGTCCTGCTCTTGTTCCTGTTAGGTCCACCTAATCTCTGGTATCAGCTCAGTGTTTGAAATTCACAAAATAATTGTTTTTACGCGTGAATAGAATGTTTAAAACGTTGTTAAAACATAGATATTGGCTGCTGTACTGTTCCACATTTTCTTTTTGAAAAATGGTAAACAAAAAGTTGCAATTTAGCTAGTGTAGTGGCAACAAAATATTTTCTAATGTCAAAAGTATCGACAAAATATATTTTGTCGATTGTCACAAAGAATGACAACAAAGTAAAAGGTAGAGAAAAAGATAGAGAAAAAAAATACAATTTTGTTGTTACCATATTTATCTCTTCTAGCTTTATTGAGTGACCAAAATTAGCAGGATTTACCTGTTGAAAACTTTAAGGTACGACTATCAGTCTTATAATCTAAGTATAATGTTTTTTCTTTAAGATCATAAGTCGAAATATGAAACCAAAAGACACAAGTGTAGCCGATATTATGTAGTGGTAATAATTTAAACCAATATTTATTATTTTTCATTTCTTGATGACTAAGTCCGGCAATGTTTAATAATTTTTACGTTACATTTCTGCTGTGCCATTTACAATCTTGCTCTATGAGACTGAAAAATTGAGACAATGAGACCAATTAGTAAAATACGAGACCCAATATAGAATAAATTAACTTTTTATTAAAAAAACGTCTTCAAAAAGCTAAAAATAAAAACGTAGCATTTAGTGTGCTACCTACTGATCTGTTTGAAGTCAGTGTGAAGGCGGATATATGTATAGCCTATAAAACGTATTTGGCTTGGCACTGACTTCAAACAGATCAGTAGGTACGTAGCACACTAAATGCTCCTTTTTTATTTTTACCTTTTTGAAGTCAGTTTTTTTAAGTAATAAAAAGTTAATTTATTTTCATATTTTAAGTATAAATTATAGCACGAAACAATGTAAGTGCCTATTAAATTCGAGGGTTACCCTCGATTTCCCTGTGATTCCATTATCAGATCCTAACCTGGTTACAATGAGACCACCTCTGATTTATACTCTTTCGAACAAAAAAATAATCTTGTAAATCGGTCCATAAATGGCGGAGAAATCAGTAAACATACTAATAAAAAATATACATACAGTCGAACATAGAATCTCGTCCTTTTTTCAAGTCGGTTAAAAATGCTTACATTACTTTTCGATTCATTTGTCGATAGTTTAGTTTTGGCATAAGCTTTTTGTCAAGCTCTAGTGAAATTGACGTGACGAACCCGAGAAGGAATTACCATTACCACTGCCACTGCTGCCATCTATGAATCTTTATTTGAATCTCAGTTGCCGCCTTGTCGCTTTATTTTATTGAAAATAGTTTTTTATTTATAAAAGTAATTCAAACTTGCGAACCTACCAGTTTAGAATTAAACATTGATTTTATACAATTGATATTATTTTTACTCTCAAACTAATTACTTATAGTAAATTACTAAGTATTTCAAGTTTAGATTCAAATTTAGCGCCAGTATGGTTATGATTACAACAACGTACTAAAAAAATATTTATTTTGACCTAAAATATACAGCTAATTATTTCTTACGTCATTGAATTATTTAAGCATTATTGGAAAAAAAATAGATAGTAAAATAGAGAAGTTTAAATAAAAAGTAACAAAGGTTGACTACATTCCTTTGTTTCCCCTACCGCTTCCATTTGTGCTAATTTCAGACAAGTTTCAAACTGTTATTTTAATTTCTTTTTAATTAAATTACCTCAAAAATTACTATCCAGATGTAAAAATATATTTTTTCAAATTAAAAGGATTAATTAATGCAATTAGTTGAGTTTTAAAACATTTTTCACAATTTAAAGTCTAAAAAAGACTTTCAAGTATTGCGCCCGATTCGAATTTGCTATGACGTCACAACCGCCGCAAGTTGTTTGTCGGCAAAGGTATAAAGAGAGCCGCCGCTTTGAGGAACCGCTTTTTCTAATTTTGCCTTGGAGGGACTTGTACTGCTGCAAGGCTGCAATTTTTTCAAAAAAATTGATCATGGCGGTCGTGGAGCAAGATAAGAACTTGCTGATTTACAAATTACTGGATCTGATAGCGAAAACTGGATATAATATAGAGCAGCACAAAGGGCAGAGGAAGTTTGGCCCACCCCCGGATTGGACCGGGCCTCCTCCACAAAGAGGCTGCGAAGTATTCATCGGCAAGCTCCCCAGAGAGGTTTACGAAGATGAGCTGGTTCCCATCTTCTTCTCCGTCGGCAAAATCTACGAGATGCGCCTGATGATGGCTTTCTCGGGGTCCAACAGAGGATACGCGTTCGTGACGTACACGACGCGTTCGGAGGCTTATAAAGCCGTGAAGGAGCTTAATGGGTACCAGATCAGGCCAGGGAGGCATATTGGCGTCGTCAAGTCGGTGGACAACTGTCGTCTCTTCGTCGGCAACATTCCGAAGAACAAGATTAAGGAGGACATCTTCGAGGAACTGTCGCGGAGAGTAACCGGTATCGTGGATGTGATCCTGTACAAGGATTGCTTTGATATGAATTTGAATAGAGGGTTCGCTTTTGTAGAGTTTGACACTCACCGCGCGGCGACCATGGCGCGTCGGGCGTTAGTCGCCGGCTGCGTGAAGCTCTGGGATCAGGACGTCATGGTGGACTGGGCCGAACCGGAACCAGAGGTCGACGATGATGAGATGAAAAAGGTAATTGCACTTGCGACTCATTTCTGCTATGTGAATTTTAAATACGCATGCGAAGAATTGTTTGCTGCCTGTCGCAGTTGCACTGGGGAACAGCAACAATATGAGTCTAGAACTGTCGAATGGGTCAGTGGGTCATGTTAGGGGCGGTTAGTGGGTCAAGTAATGGGCGGTTAGTGGGTCAAGTAATGCTAGTGAATTTTCTTTATCCTCCTCGACTGTAGGTATGATGAATCTTATAACTAAGTTTGGTATCAGTTTTCAAACTGCCCAAAGGCCTCTTGACTTAGTTTAACGACAAGTTAATCGACAATAGCCGGGACCGATGGCTTAACGTACCCTTCGAAGCCCAGAAATGCATATGATGAATTGCCACTGTTCCCCCATCAGGTTCCCAGTCCCTGTGTATGTTGCTTAACCCCACTGATCTGTTCAGATAGACGAGTGCTACTAGGCTACGGCTACGATATTTCATATCCTGTTGCGAGGGGAGGATTAGAAAGGGATAGCTGGGGAACCTCTCCCTGGGAGGAACTAGTTCAAATGTATTTTTGGTTTCCTTTTTTTTATGACAGCATTTTTTATGGAGTTCATATAAACTCTTAAAACTTAATACTGTTGAACTATTTTGCCTACCTCAAGGTTGTTTACATTGGTATCATTTTGATATAGATACCTAATTGCTTAGTTATGTAGTCCACCTGTTGAAGGTGTTATGGTTTATTTATGATCACATGTTTGTTTACTTTAATGGTGTTGTCTTACTTGAGTTTCCAAGGGGTCTATACTTAATCTTGTTACATATGAATGCATGTGACTTATGTCTTTCTGTACTTTTGTCAATTTAATAAATATAATTAATTCGCCAAACACTGTGTAAAGAAAAACCTCTGTGGGTTGAGCCTTGTCTTATTGTCTGGAAATAAAACAAAAGCCTAAGGGAACGTACCCATACTACGTAACCTATTTAGGGGGGGGGTGGGGGGTCTTAAAAATACTACGATCAGTCACAGGAGTGTGGGGGGGTGGCTTAGATTTTTGTCACGTAGTCGATTTCACCGGGAGAAACGTCCTGTTTTTTGGACTATCATTTCCAAAAAACAGTTTTTTGGACTCTTTTCATATATAAACTTTTAATAGTTTCTATATGAAAAGAGAGTTTCATATAGAAACTATTAAAAGTGTTTGTTTTTAAAATAAAACATTAGTGTGTTCACATTTCAATGATCCGTGAGTCAAATTATTATTATTTGTTACACTTTCTGCTTGCAAATTGATTAAAAATCATACTTGTCAATACTACGTAAAAACTTGAAGGGGGGGGGGGTCTTGGCATATCCTACGAGTGGTTACCGAGGGGAGGGGGGGGGGTCCAAAAATTAAAAAAATAGGTCACGTAGTATGGGTACGTTCCCTAAGCTCGATAATTAACTTGCAGGTAAAAACTCTCTACGCTCGAAACTTCCTAGTCAGCACCACACCTGACACAATTCGAACTATATTTGAGTCTGCCATAAATTATAAACTTGAGCGAGTCAAAAAGATATACGATTATGCTTTCATACATTTCTTTACACGAGACGATGCTGAGCGTGCCATGTCTAAATTGCATAATACAGAAATAGACGGTAGTATCATAGAGATACGTTGGGCAAAGCCTGTTGAAAGAGAATTGTACCATATTCAGAAGCTGAAGCGTGGAAATGCGAAATTTAATAGCCTAGACCCGGCTCAAAGGCTCTTGCTCTTTATACAGCTCCTTGAGAAGAAAGAATATGCAAACTCTCCCAAAGAAGACGAAGGAATTGGATCTGCGTGTGGTTCCCCAACTGATATCCAGTCATTTGGACACTCCCCTCCTAGAGACAACTACTACACAATGGCTCCGGCAAAGCTGGATGCTATGTGCAGAAAGTAGGTTGTTAGTTTCAAATTCTACAGAATTTTTATTTTCAGAAGTTTATTTCTTTTTTTGTTTCAAGTTAAATAACTAGGTATTTAAGATAATTTATTGTGGCTCTCAAATAAAGTTTTAATTCATATTAATTTTTATCAATTATAGCTCAAGTCCGCATTCACCTATATTCCCTATTGGTAGGCGAACATAATTTTATCCTAGAAGCACTTAATGCCATGGTTAAATAATATCCATAGAATTAAGCTAAAACTTATTTCAGCTTAAATCCCAACTCAGTTGGACGGAGAATAGTTTCTACTTCTTCTTCTTATCATGTAGGTAGTAAAGTATGTGGCGAACTTGGTTAACCCTGTGAACTTCCACTTAACTTTTGTTATTGTTAGCATTGCATTGTATCATTTAATAATCCTTTTGTGCTATATTTCAGATACATGTGGGCGCCACCAGTGTATACCTACTCCAAATGCATCGACTCTTCAAGACGAGAGGTGGTCTGGGTTGGAAGAGTGGAGCTGCCACAAGTATGCCTTTATTACTAGTTGTTTTTAGAATTTTATTATCAACTCATTTTCTTAAAAATATGAGTATTATAAATCCTTTATTTTACAATATTCTTACAGGAGCAAAATATGGTACTTTTATACTTAAATAAATAATTAGTGCTTTCTCTTAAATCAAACAAATCGTAGGCTTTGAAGTTTAAGATTCAAGGGAAACCGTGGGCCTCAATATGGCGATAAAAAAATCACTGTCATGCTAGTGATCATTTGCAAGTAGAAGTTGTCAGAGCTGTGTGTTCCAAGATACCCAGTAAAATGAGAACAACCTGTCTTTGTAGAGTTTGTGGAGTTAATTTGTTTAGGTATTTTGTTTTGCTTAAGTCTAAATCCGGCGACACTTTCGAGGATCAGATGTCAATAGGTACCCACATGGGCGTGTCTGTTGCGTTACCTCCCAATTTTTGCGACCAGTTCTGAAATTTACAAAGCGATTTCATATACCTACATTGTTGTTGTTTTATTTTCTTAAATGCCAATTTGGTAGATACTCCTACGCACTGATGGAACACAGCAAGCTCTTTGTCGTCGGACTTCGGTAGGAGAGTGGGCGCGAACCTGACCGCCCCTTACAGAGACGCCATCTCAGATTCAGAACAAATCGAGGTGTCGTCGCCTGGGGTGGATCAATAGGGGGCAGGTCTCATTTGCGTTTCGTTAGTCGCCTCTTACGACACCCGTGGAAAGAAATGGGGTGGTGTTATTCACAACCGATCAACACATGGCTGTCATATTGATGTGTTTGCAGGTGGGCCCGCCGCTGCTGGCGGAGGCGCAGCGCGTGGGCCCGCTGCACACGCGGCCGTGCGGCTCCGTGCAGCGCGCGCATCTCGAGGCCGCGGAGGCCGCGCTACATTGTATCAAGGTAAATAAACCAGTTAGTTCGCCACACGTGGCTTTGCCTATAATGAAATAAGACTCAAGTTATGATTGACGAGTCTTGTAGTGCCGCCACAGCGAGCACATGCAAACGCTGAACAGTTTTGTTGCTTATTTCTATTTCTAGTAGGTATAATATCAATTAGGCGCTTTTATAGACAAGTGCGTCGATTAAGGCAACGAAAAATGAATCTTAATTGCTACAGAGCAAAGGTTTTTTTGCCTCCGTCGTCTGAAGACGACTGACAAAACCTTTGCATCATAGTTTTTAAGTTGCATTTTACGTTTCTTTGCTCGCCGCGGGGCGCTTGTGTATATATTATATATATATATATATATATATATATATATATATATATATATATATATATATTGTGTATATATATGTAGCGCCTCATTACATATATTGCCATTGAAGGTAGTTTTTTTAAGTTTGCAATTCATATCCCGGAGGACTCGATAATTAATTATCATTTTAGTTTTTAATTATAAAAATTTGAAAATGTTTCTTTGTTCTTCCTGTGCACGTCATAACGGAGCAGGGAATCGCTCAGGATTTTTTGTGCAACTATAGTTGAGGGACAAGCTTTTTTCCTACCCGGATGAAATACTTCCATGCTAGACTGGGAGAAATATACATAGAATATGCCAGCTACCTACTCTTCTCAGGCATACTGTAAAAGTCAATAAGTGTGATGCGAGGGTTTTGCTTATTGTAGGCGAAAGTCTGACAACCTCTCACTACTTGAATCTTAGATTATATATTAGTGGTAGATACACGTTCTCATACAAAATCAAACGCAAACCGCAGCACCGCGTCAATTATACAGATATTATACCGCGTTAGGAATATGCAAAATAGCCATAAGTTGTTTATTTAAACTTGTTATATGAACTTTAAAGCTTAGAAAATAAAGTTAACTGTCCATGTCATTTCCTAGCGAGTTCCACACCCATCGTTGGTTTTCTCTTGCTTATGAGTGGTTTAGGTAAGAGTGAAAGGGATAGGCGCGTGCTGGGTACATGATGGTAAATATTACGAAATATCAAATCAACTGCCATGAAATTCAAAAAAATACTTAAAATATCGTAAAAACAACACCATACTTACTGAAAGTACGACACTCTATTTTTTTTGCACTTTTAATGTATAGTTTTTGCACTTTTTCACTGCACACATTTAGGCATTATAACGTCCCAACCACGGCGCTTTCGATTGGCGATTGAGTTAAAACAAGGCATACGTTTGATTTATGCCTTGTTTTGGTGGCGCCGTATTTCGAATCAAGTAGTTTTAAAACCATTGAGTTCTGTTTACCCCGATTGGGATTTTAGGCGTGAACGTATGTGCTTCTTCAGATACAAAAGGCGGGCGCGGGCGCGGTTGGATTTACTTACACCGCCCCTGCTTTTCAATATGAACACTTGCGGGTTATGCTCCATGTTTGATTCGTGACCGCGTCCGCAGCCGCGCCCGCAAGTTAACTCGGACCAGCTCAAGACCGATCTACTTAAGTAGCGATAATCTTTGTCATTTCGACAGAGAGATAAAGAGACAGTCGATACTCAATTATAGATCAAGAGTCTCCTCCTGTAATACGTGCCTTAGTATGTAAATCGCGAGCGGAAAGCTAGAACCTGATACTGTTTTTCTGTTTTCCAGTTGCTGCAAGCCCGCCTGATCCAGAGCTGTTCCCCCGAGCCGGCGCCGCAGCAGGGCGCGCCCTGCGATCCCCCCCGCCCCCGCCCACCCCGCGCCGCCGTGCCCGTATCTCCCATGTGGAGAGCTGTCTGAATGTACGACACTAATCTGTAGTGCCGGAGACAGTTACTAAATATACAAGTTACTATAATATATAACCCGTATGAGTTAACTTGAGACCTGGGCCGACTTCGACGTCTTCGGTGTACGATGTGCGGAATGATAAATGTCGAAAAGAGTGTCGAGACGCGACGTATCCGTAACGAAGATGCTATATCTTCGTATATCCTTTTCGATATTTTATCATTTTGCACACCGTACATTGAAGGTGTTGTCGTCGGCCCGGGTCTCCGGTTAACTTTATTGAGTAGTAAGTCTCGATACTAAATCGTTTTAGATCGCCCGGTTAACGCACTTCTATACCCCCAATTTATTAATGAAGAAATTGAATTTTTACTGTAAATTAAGTGAAGGGAAATGGAGGTGTGTTGGCTTGGTTTCTATACTTATTTTTTTTTTTTTTTTGTAATTTTGCTGTTTATTTTCTGAGAAAATTTCAAAGAATTTCACTTTGTTAGTTTTAGGTTTCTGTTCGTTTGAAATTTCCACGCTGTTTATGAAATAGTGTAGCATTTTACAGAGTAGTTTTTTTGTGTGAAGTTCTTTCAATGATTTTTCTTACGTTAGCTCTTAATGCTTGCATAGTTAATGGCTTAGTTTTCAAAACTACAAATTCTAAAGTTTAGCTTGTAAACCATGTTCTGTTTATCTTGTTATTGATTCAACATTTTGTTAAGACGCACAATTACAGAGGTTTAACTTTTCAATTCATTTTTTTGTATTGTATAAGTAACTATTGCTAAGATTCACTTGATTTAACCCACTCACAATTATTATCGGGTTTCCAGTGTTACATTTTTTGTAGTTGATTTTGTATTTTTAAAAGTTTTCTTTGACTTTTCTAAGGCACTATTTACTTTAGTAAAACCGCCTTTTTAGTAGCTTCCTTGAGCCTAGAGATAGAATGCACTAAGTGACAGAATATATTTGTTTAGTTTTAAATATATTATTTAATGATAAATAAATAAACGCTAAGTTAACAAAATTTTATTTTTCTTTATATCCATTCGCGCATGCACTAAGAATAAATTAGGTGACTTGACCACAACTTTAACACTTAATGAACAGAAATCGGAGACTTCAATTATTTTAAATAAATCATAATTAGTGTTCATGTGGGTTAAAATATTTATTATTAAAAATTAAAAGAATTATAATGATACTTTCTTCAAGTTTTCAAAACAAATTCTTTTCTACAGTGTGCACTAAAGAGCACGTCAGGCTTGTCACTTTGGACCGGCCCTGCATTGTATGGCGCGCAGTATAAATCTTAACTGGTAGTGTCAAGCGTGACCGGCTCTTGACTGTACAGTCAACGACAGATCAGGTTACCACAACTGTCAAATTCCCCAACGGATGTGTCGCACGTCCTGTATACCCGCCAAAACATGAGCATCAGAATGACTGCCCAAAGTGACAGATCAGCTTTAAAATATTACTACCATTCAATACCTATTATCTATACTATTTAATGCCTTTTGTTTTGATATTTCCTTTGAGTATATCTCCATACTCAAAGGATATTTCGTACCTAATCAATATCTAAGAAAATTTATTTGAAAAATGGCCAGTCATTCTGACGTTGACCATGACCACCCACATTTAGAATCTCCACGAAAAGGCTCCGAAATTGAATTTCGCCTATACACAAATTCAGTACCTATTCAGTAAGTACCTAAGTATATATTTTTTCTAGGGCAACAAATAAAAAAAATATGAGCAAAAAATGTTTTATTGAAAAGGGGTTCGAAGAAAAACGGCCTGTGATCCAACATGGCGGTTGATTTTCTCGAATGTGATGTCGCAGTTTGAAACCTAGTCAGATCGATAGAGGATGTTTAATGATAGATCGTCCGACCCCGTGTCCTGCTGGAAGCACTTCCGGAAGTACGTCCGATTTTTTCAAAAAGTCCTGCTGGAAGACGACACTTGAGTCCTGCTGGAAGTACGCGGTTTGTATGAAATCTGCTCCTGGTCCTTCCGGCAGTACGGTGACCTTGACCTTGAACGTTCGTATCGCCAGGGGTTGTAAACATTGGTTTGCTTTTATAAAATACTAGATTACCCGGTGAACTTTGTACCGCCCACCTAAGAAATCCAATAGTATAGTATTCTACTAATTTGCATTGAGAATGATCCAGACCATGCAAGGGTGTAAAAAAAAACAACGCAGAAGTAATTTATAATGTATTTATTAAAGTATAAACTTGGTTTTATCGTAAATCTTACTTTGGTTTTATCGTAAACACGCACATTATAATTCACATGTGTTATAATTTTCACCAAAATGTTGGCGACTCCAGGCATGATCGTTGCCGGGCAGTCGAAACACGTCGCCGGCGCGCGAACGCGGTGCCCGCGTCTATACCCGTGCGCCATCGCTTGACTTTTGCAAAGAGTATGTCACTGCGTGACTATTGAATAGCGGTACTGATTAGTAATAAATATCATAAACAGACGAAAGAGAAAGAAATACACTATTTTTTCTGGCAAATTTGAACTTTGAATTATAATTATTTAAGGAACTGTGACCCAATAAAAATGCGTCCTTCCGGAAGTACAAAAAATCCTGCTGGCAGGACGCTGGACGATCTTAAGTAATCAAAAAGTAGAGGGTAATTTTTTCATATCATCACCGGGAATCGAGTATACCTTTTATTGCGAAACAAATGCTTGAAGAGGTTGAAATAGGGGATGAAAGATTGTATGGAAGTTGGTCACTGTCGAAGATAAAACCATGATACTTTGTATTTGAGCACTTTCTTCTTCCTAGCGCTTAAGGCGACTACAGCACCCAATAAAGGTAGCATACATAGGAATAGTGCCAACTCCGTCTCTCAAAAGGCCTGGGCCGGCAGTGCGAACAGATCGACACGAAGATTACGGACTATGAAAGCTCGCGTGCGTAAAAACCCCTTTTTGCCCGTGGTCCACCAAAAAGTTCGAAAAATGAGATTTATGGAAAGGTAACACCTTAAATCGAAAAATGCGTTCACTACTTATCGAGAGTGATTCAATCACGAACATTTTGATAGCAAATTCAAGTTCCTGTGTGCATTTTACTATCGTTTTTACAGCTTAAAAGATACACAATATTGGGTATTTAGAGGTGACTGTGAGCTTTTTCTATCGAACCAAAAGTCCTGAATCATGTTTTCAGCAAACTACTTATCTAGTTTATGTCCTGAATATTGCCGTAGTATTTTTTTCTTCGATTTAATGCAGTGCGTCATGCTTATCTACGCATCATAAAATCGTAATTTAAGTGCTGTAGTCGCCTTATCCCGTTTCTAATTCGGGGTACGCTTGACCATGATCCAGGATTTTGTATGTAACTGGAGCGACTGCCATCTGATTCTGACCTCCGTGACCCTGCTAACAGGGGAACTTGTTCGGAACTTGAGCACTATATAAGAAATAAATAAATATTTATTATAGCGTTTTGAAGATGACATATGAAAAAGTATCATAAAAATGCTGCCCTAAGTAACTATTAGACGCGGATGAAGTCGCAGGCAAAAGCTAGTAATAGGTATAGCCGTAAAAATTACTTTTCGAAAATAACTTTTAACTTTAAAATTATAATATATTTTAAGTGAACTCGCTGATCCCGCAGTTAAACTGTCTTGCAGTTTTGTGATACTTCTTCTTCTTACCAGCCCATATATCTACGTCCCCACCGAGGAGCACGGGCCTCCCTTCGATACACGAAAGGGGATTTAGGCCGTGTCCACCACGCTGGCCCAATGCGGGTTGGTGGACCGCTCGTCTTTCGAAAATCAATTTTCTTGGACGGACGGGTTTCATCACGATGTTTTCCTTCACCGTCGAGCAAGTGATAATTAGAAATCCGTAAATAAATCCGAAAAAAGAGTTTAGTGGTACAGGCCCGCACCAGGATTTGAACCCGCGACCTTCGGATTACAAGTCTGGCTCATTACCAACTGGACCTATCACCGCTCTTGTGAGACTATATTTTAGTTATTAAGATTATTGTAAAGTGCTTAATTAAAAAAAAATAATAATAATAAAACTAGAACCAATAAGTAACACAATGAATTTCTGTACCCACAGATACCAGAGTTCGACTGGAGCTCTCAGCTAGAACGACGTCGCCCCAGCAGCGCCACGGTTAAATTTAATTTTGTGCATGAATCCGCGTACCTACTCGCAGGTTGAGTACTTTTGATTTAGAGAAGTGTAAAAGTAGAATTATGAAAATTCGTCGTGTAGAAATGGTTTTATAGCATCGAGAAGTATACTAACCTCAAAAAAATATGGACCCAGTACAGACTTTAAACTAGGGCACCTGTCAACAAACTGATTAAACCATGGACTTAGTACTTATGGATTAAACCAACACTGAGTGACATCTATGCGAGACTGTGTAAAAGTCAGACTGCTTGTTTAACTCTGTTAAATTACGATATGTGAATGTCGCCGGAAAATAATAAGAACCGTAAGTTGATCAATTTTCGAGGTAGTTTATCAACTATCGGAAAATCATACAAAGCAGTTGAAATGTTTTTTTTATTTTTTTAACGCTTCACACTCAAAGGCCCACATTAAGGTTTTCCCTTGTGTCGTAGGTCCCTTGGAACACACAAAGACAGACACAAACACCCATGACCCGAGTACAAACATCTGCTTTTTACTCAAATATTTGCCCCGACTGGGAATCGAATCCAGGACCCGCCGATCGAGAGGCAGCGTCACTACCACTCAACCAAACCGGCCGTGTATTATTTAACGCAATAAATTTTGGCCAATTGATCAACTTACGCTGCCTGCCTGTAAGTTTATCAACTAACGATTTTGCCACACGTCAAATCAAACACGAATGGACCAATCGCTGCTCAGTGTACATTTTTACGTTAAAAACTAACATCCGTAATATAATACACTGTTCTCTGATTGGTTGATGCGACAACCGCTTAATGCAACCACAGTAGTCGTTTCTGGCACTTCGCGGGCCTCTGCCGCGGTTGGGTTCGACGACTAACCAGTGGCGGGGCAAGACCAAAGTTTGATGTCGGCAAGGTACATTTAGCGAGGCCCTCGTATGGCGCAAGAAGCAATGTTATAATTTTTTTTTAAACTGTTGAATTAAAGCTTTTCACTACTTTATTATAATAAAGACAATGCAATCCAAACTTTTTTTATATACTAACATTAAAGCCAAACAATAAAGGAAATCCCCAAGTCTGGCTACAATAATAGCAACACATAGCCAACGAACATTGCTAGACTAAATAAAACTAAATTTGTCAGAGGGGCTTCCCCGTTCGTTTCCCGCGATAGCAACGCAACACCAACAAATGATGCTAGCCTTAATAAAACAAATTTGGCATGTCAATTTATTGTTTTGTAATGAATACATTTTTTTGATACGTCGTATTATAGAGGCGCAAGGCATCTCGGACAGAGATGAAAGAGACTTGGTCTTTTAGGGCTTATTAAAAAGACTCGCCTCCATCATACAGGACTCGACTCTAAAATTAAGACTGAAGGTTCGAGTTTTTATTAATAAGACTTAGTCGTTTTATTAAAAGACTAAAAACTGAAACAACTCTAGTTGTTTTCAAAAGACTGAAAGACTTAACCGACTCCAGCTGATTTAAAAAGACTTAAACGATTCGAGTTCTTTTATGTAAAAGGGCTCGCACCGCATTTTGTATGTGATATTCAATATATATTTTGTAACCTATTAACCAAAAGGAATAATTCACGCCTTAACTACTAAATATATTTTGATAAAATTTGACACGGCGACAAAATTTGATATTTACATTCTATCAACACATGCCTTACGACTGTCGACAATGAGTCGCCAGTCTTTTAAGTCCTTTAAGCTGTTTAAGTATAAGCTCAGTTTTTTTAAAGTTGTTAAAGACTTCGACTAAAAACGCTAGTCTTATGACTAAAGGTTGGGGACTTAAAAACTGAGTCGTAAGGCGTCAAAAATAAGGCGAGTCTTTATTAAAAGCCTTAAAAGACTGATTCTCTTTCATCACTACTCTCAGACCGCGAGGCCGTAGGCAGTGGCCTACGCCTTACGCCGCCTCTGCTACTAACAAACCTACTTGTCGCAGTTCCAAGTGAGACATTATACCAATCAGGGTACACCTCGCATTCGTCGGATCATTTTACCATGAGTCGCGGTAAATTGATCAATTACCGGAAATGTATACATACGTTAAAAAGAAACTACCTCGAAAGTTGATCAACTTACGATTCTTATTATTTTCAGGTGACATGATAGTCCTAGTTGTTATGACCATTTTTTCCCAGGATGCTGCATTTAATGATAGGAATATGCCGCTTTGCATAGTGATAGTAGGGATCAATATAAAGGATTTGACTCGAGGATAAAAGAGATTCCCCCATTTAGAACAGAGATGGCGCAACTTACTCGTTTTTTTTTTAAATTCTCAATCCTGAATGGATGCTCCGATTTGCATAATGAAGGTGTCAATCGACAGGAAATCAATTGATTTATTCTAAAAAAAATAAAAAAAGCGCCCTAAAATAAATATAAGATAAAAAAAAACTGGAATAAATATATATAAAGTGTTTTTTTTTGGATTAACGAAATTTTTTGAACAGTGTGTAAGGAAATGGAAGTTTTTATTTATATACATATTGTCACGCAATCATTTACACGTTTTGCGCAAAAAACCGTTACTCAATATCTTGTCTCGTTACAAATTTATTGAAGAATTACTGCTGTCGTCCGCAAGACTTTGTCCGAGTATAATTCGTTAAAATGAAAATATTTTCTCTTCCCGTCATCCGATGTTTATAAAACTTGTACCAATTTGTAAATCGCTCTCAATCAGTCAATATTCCAAAAATAACATGCCTATTTTAACCTAAGTTAGGTATATATATATTAACCTATAGCCAGACAGACGTACGAAATTCTAATGATTGTTTTGTTTCTATAAAGATCCTATAAGTTTACTATTTTTTCTTCAAATCATTCTATGTTCTTAGGGTTGTTATAATTCCCAATATTTTTAAACGAGCAATTCTTGTATATATATATATATATATATTTTTAGGATCTCGGAAACGACTCCAACGATTTTCTTGAAATTTGGTATGTAGATTGATTCGGGGGCAAAAAGTCGATCTGGCTAGGTTTCATTAAAAAAAAATAACCGTGCGAAGCTCGGTCACCCAGGTACTATAAATATATATATATATTTAGGATCTCGGAAACGGCTCCAACGATTTTCATGAAATTTGGTATGTAGGTTGATTCGGGGGCGAAAAATCGATCTAGCTAGGTTTCATTTAAAAAAATACCGTCACCCAGGTACTTTTATTTATTTACATTGTGTTGATACTGGCGCCACAAGTGCACCTCATGCATTGATAATTAAACTAATTATCTTCCATTTCAAAGGTGCTGGAAACCCTGAAAATAAGGTCGCTATTAGTATAAAATACCTAAATAATAATAATATTAGGTAAATGTAAAATAGTTTTAGAACTGATATTTTACTTACGTTTTGTTGTCACAATTTGGCCTTTGCACGTTTTACACTGTAACGTGCAAGGAAGACCTACGCGTCGGCAGCCACAACGCATCGAGTTGCAGCTCAATTTACAGCCACAATTATCAAAAAAGCTTAATTCGGGCCAAATTGGAGTGGCTTTGAACCATAGAGGAGTCCATTTTCCATCAACATTGTGCCACCCCCAGACAGACGGACTTGGGGTTGATGCGTCTAAATCTAACGCGTTGCCCCAAATATGGCCCGCTTGAAACGCTGCACGTAAGGCATGCTGTTTAAGGGCAGCGGAAGTAGGGGGCAGGCTCGTCACCATCCTGTTTTTACTTGAAAACAAATCTTGCCGAACCTCATTTACCGTTGAATGTTAGGTTTGCACGTCGTATAGCCTGCAAGTGAATCTGCAAAAAAAAGTAATCAGCTGATAACGTGTGAGATAGTTATATAATATACCTCATACAATAACAAATCATATATATACGAACCGCTCCAAATGACCCATTACTTCTTCAGAAAGTATTTCTGCAGGAATTGACATGCCAGCAAAAGCGGTGGTTGTCTCAGGGTGTGACATCCAAGTTTTAAAACAAGTTTTTTTCCCTTTTGTATTAAAATATGAAGTCGTGTCACACCCTGTAAAGGCATGGAAGCCCCGTAGAGCACTTGACATTTCAGGGCCTAAAAAAGTAAGCAATTGTTTTATCGGTTCGCTTTTTATCACTAACGTAAGACATTTTTAACGGATTCTTACCCAAAACAGTAAATATTTTATGCACCGCTCCTCTATGGTTCAAAGCCA